>CM058153.1:8247500-8847500 GCA_030254885.1 Vitis rotundifolia | reverse complement strand
ATGCTCGCCTTTTCTGCTGTTTGACCAGCACCCTTTGCTCAGACTTATGATTGCTTCACCACATAGCCCATTGCTAGACAGAGCTTTACATTTACCATGGAAGCCGAATTCCAAACTAAGGATCTTTTCATGGAGATGTCTACATTTTAAAGTCACTGCTAGGTGGAGTAAAATGCTTCATCATCTTAGAGTATCTTCATTGCTGATGTCAGGCCTATAGGAGCTGTTACTTACATGCAACGAAATAATCTAAAAATGTGCTTGAGGAGCACTGATAGTGCTACTGATACATCTGAAGTTGCGAAGGTGTGCATCAATATGAAGCAATCATGGTTCTTCTTATTTATTTATTTTTTGTTTAATGTTGGATATCTGGGATTGATTGTAAGCAAGTTTTCTTTGCACATAAATGTGAAGGCATATGGTGGAGGCGGCTCCCCAAGTTCTAGCTCCTTTATAATAAGGATGGATGAGTATAACCAATGGCTTTCAGTGAATTCGTCTTGATGTTGAGGTACGAAACACCATCTTCCATAAGATAAAACATCAGGCTTTCCCCAATAATCAGTAGTTGGACCTCATTCTATATTAGCAAATTATCTTTCTCAAGCATATTACTCTTGATAAGATTGCATATTTAGGCTATTATTAGTATCTCTTTCATGCAGTCAAATTTATTGTTGGATCCTATACTTGCCCACTCTCCCATCTCAAATATTCTTTATGTACAAAAATACGGTGCTTATATGTTTCTTTCTTGATCACTGACATTATCGATGGCCTTGTGGTCCAACTGTATCCTTGCGACATCTTGTTTAGGGAGGTTGTTGGATAAAATTGAGCTAGGCTGATTAGTCCTAGTCAATAGGATGGCACTCTAGTGATAGTTGTAGAAAGGGTGACGTATCTTCTTGTAGTGTCTCTGGTAAGAAATAAATTGGAAAATCTGGAACATTGTGCTCCATTTTGCTTTGCAAATATCACTGTGTCTGTAAAATTCTTCTTTAAGGATTTTTTTTGGTGCATCATATGTGATGATCACATGCCCCCCTGAAGTTTAGGGATTTTTCCTTGTGTATGTTTTCCTCTTTTGGAGGAATTTTGTCCTTTGTTATCTGTCTCTTTTATCTAATAGATTCTGATATACGTATGTATATTTGTATGCATGTATATGTATGTATATACCTACATGTACACCATGTATACATCCACATAAGTATGTATGTTTGTATGTATTTATGTATGCATCAAGCTTATTATGAGTCAAATATATGTTTTAATATAGAAGTCCAAATATATGTTAAATAATAGAAACGCACTACATACAATAAAGCAATATTAGTCAAATATATGTACAATTATAAAAACATTATATAGCAGGGGAAATAACTAGAGTTAAAGCAAGATTGTTACATAATGTATCTTTTAAGTTTTACTTAATAAAAGATACATTACATAACAAGCAAGCATTTAGGTTAATAGTTGGTGGTGCATCATCCACACTATGGACCTCTCCATTTTTGTCCTCCCACCCACTCCTTGTCATAGTTTTCTGCAGAAAAATGTCTTGACAAGGTTATCCAAGGATTGAAGTGACTCCAGCCCCTATTTTGGTTATGATCAGGTCATTTAGAGCCTGAACCCCTGTTAGGAAAGGATGATGATGGGAGAGGGGGTTGGATTTCACTTTCAGATAGCTTGTAAGGGAATTTAAGTGTTAAAAAGATTGATAAACTGTTTTAATCACCCAGCAGACAAGGTTAATAATGTTTCCTCAACAGTGCAACATTACAGTAGTTTTTTTTCTAACTATATGAATAAATTGTCAGAGGAATGATCCTTGATTACTGGTTTTGAACTGATTGTTTGCATGGGAATGTGAATTGCTCATAGGCTGTTGGGGTTGGACTTAATCAGGCATCTTGAGATTTGAAAACCTGGTCAGTGAGGTGCATATTGAGCCATACAAACTTAGTAGGCACTCAATGTCATATGGTTGACTCAACATAGTAGGGGGCCTAATTTTAGTTCTGTAGTAAAGTATTTAGAATTCTTAATGTTGTTTTTATTTAGAATTCTTAAAGTTCAAAGAAAGGAACTTTGAACTTTAGTCGGTAAGAGTTTGATGCATATATTGGCTTATGATGAATGGCAATATTGGAATTTGGTTATTATTCTGGGTGCATGTTTTAAAATTTTATCCATGAATGACCAAATACGGCTTTCCATTCAAATATTCTTCAAAATTTGGGATGAGTAGTTATATTTCTTTATATGCCTTCATATTTCCTTATGTTGCTTCAATTATAGGTTTCAGAGGATATTGGCTGATATGGCTTGAATCTTGGTGTTATGGTGTCTTATCAACTACACATTGCATGGGAAACGCCTACAAGTTCTATTGGAACCAGTGCTCTAATGGTGTTACCAGACAGGTATAGAATTGATAATTGCTATTCAAATATCGAAGTAAGTTCAAAGGAAAAAAGACTGTCTGATAATGTCTGGAGACTACTGCATTCTTGGTTTAAAATTTTTGTTAACCAAGAATATTAAGATACCAGTCAACATAACTTCGTTGGCTGGTGATTCCTAATTTATAGAAAATTTTGATGGTTGAAATTACATAAAAAAAACTTCCTGCATAATAGATAAATTTACTATCCATCAGATAAATTTATTGACAGGATCATTAAGATAAAAATGATAAACACCAAAGGATAAAAATGTCATCTATATCTTAATACAGGCAAAGCACTCTGCAAGGTAGTTTTAGAAAGAGCTTTTGTAAAGACATCAACCAACTGATCTAAAGAGCGAACATAAGAAGCATTAACATCTTGGGTCAGGACTTGTGATGAGGTGAAACTAAATGGTAAGAAACAAAGGAGAAAATTGGATTATCTAGACCAAAGTTTCATCTTAGCTGCGAAGTTGAAAGCTATGAAGTCAAACTTGAAAAGATGTGTTTGGTAATGTACCAGTCAGGAAGGAGATGACCTTCCACTAGATGGGGTTTATGGTCAGGGGAGACAAGGGGGTGGAAGTGTCCCATTTGCACTTTGCTGATGATATTATCATTCTTTGTGAGGGTTCTTAGGATCAAATGATTCATATAAGTTGGTTACTCATGTGGTCTAAAGTCATTGAAGTTGAAAATAAACTTGATTCTTATAGGAAGGGTGGTTAATGTGGAGGAAATTACCTGTGAGATTGGGTGCAAGGTGGGAGAGTTGCTATCTATTTATTTGGATCTTCCCTTGAGTTCCCATTTTAAATTAGTGGTGGCTTGAGATGGGGTGGAAGAGTGTTTTCATAAAGGGTTGGCGATGTGGTAAAGAAAATAGATTTCCAAAAGAGGGAGGCTCACTTTGATAAAGAGTACATTACCCAGCTTGCCCATATACTTTATGTCCTTGTTTAGCATTCCGAAGAAAGTTTGGTTGAGGCTAGACAATATTCAAAGAGATTTCCTATGGGAGGGGTGCTTTAGAGAAATATATTCATCTTATTTGTCACAAGCCATACAAAGGCCTTCATTTATATATTTTATTTTATGGGACTTTAGATGTTCTAATGAAATTTACAAGAATAAAAGGAATTGAATAAGTCAAAGTAAAGATATCTTTAAAGGAGTTAATTGAGAATGATCCTAAGGATGTCAAGGACCAAACTCTCACATCAAGAAAGGTGGAAGACAAATAGGCATAACTAAAGCAAACATTAGATTAGCTAGTTACTCAATTACTTGCTCTAATAGGTTATGGTGAAAATTGAAGTTCCAAGATATAGACGAGGAGGAAACTATCACTAAGGAAATAATAGAGTTTCTCATGCTTACTACTCCATAGATGTTTGCAAACTACCACTAAGAGACTTATCACCTACCAAAGATCATCTCAAAAACATATTTGAGTACCGATGACCCATGGAATAATGAATGAAATGAAATAAGTTTGAGGTTGTTTGTGTAATAACCTTTCGAGGGCATTTATGTGACCACCTAACAATACAATTGGCATCCCATCCATTAGAGTTTTGATCCATAGATACTCAAGACGACCTTCTACCGTAAAGCATCATTCTTCCTAGGGAACCTCTACAACCATTTCTGAAGGAAGGTTTTATTTCTTAAGAATGTTCTCCTAATGCCTATCTTTTCCTACTAACATAGTTTAGAATCTTTGGGTACCAACAAAGGTAGGTTTTTTTGCATGGGAAGCGGCATAGGGAAGGATTCTAATGCTAAATCAATTCCAAAGGAGAAGATGAGTTTCGCCAAATGAATGTTACATGTGCAAGGTGATGAAGGATCAATAGATCATTTACTCTTTTATTGTTCCAAAGTAAGAATGTTGTGGCAGACAATTTATTCTCTATTTGGTGTGGGATGGGTGACACACTATAGTTAGAGGAAACCTCTTGAGTTGCCATGACTTATTTATGGGGAAGAAGCAAAAGAAAACTTGGAGGGTTACTTCCTTATGCTTGTTTTGAACCTTATGGAAGAAAAGAAATAGGAGGTTGTTTAATGACATTAAATAATTAGACCAAGAATCAAATCTAATTTTATGTCTATTTTTTTTAATGAGTTAGAATGTAAATAGAGGGTCATTTTGTGTCTATGATAGGCTTTGTAGATTGGCTAAGCTTCAAGAAAGGAGAGAGGTTTGTTTTTTGTTTGCTTCTTTCCTTGGTTAGCCTTTTGGTGCGTATTGTGTACATCGTACGTACCTTTGTATGTCTCATCTTAGGCATTTTTAGTATATTTTCTTTTATTGAAAAAATTGCTACTTAACCTGGTGAAGATGAATTTCCTTCTTGTGATAAAGAAGATATAAACAAGGTGAAGATCTCATTTTCTTGAGATAATATTCTTTTATTAGTTTATTTTCTGTAAATAAAAATATGTAAATAAAATGTTATGTTACATGATATTATGTTGTTTTATTTATTTTAAGACATTTTTTGATTCTTAGTACTTTGATCATGTTTTTCTATATCATGATCACAGTTTTTCTACCTATATCACAATTTTCATAATTTAGTAACTTTGTCACATTCTTAATTAGATATTTTGTACCCTAGTTACTTTTTTCATACCCTAATCATATTCTACATATTTTTCTTATCTTATTATTTTTTTTGATAGGCAAGTAAGAGATTGTATTAAAAAGCCTAGCAAAGGCGAGAAGAGTACACACGAAGTATACAGGCAACGCCCAAGAAGCAAGGCCAAAAAAAAGAGAAAAACTTTCCTCTATCTAGACAAAAGTCATTCTATAAAATCAAACAAGGACAAAGAATGATCCTCTAAATATACCCTACCCCAATTCACAAAAGTGTACAAAAAATATAGTTTTAGAGCATATTTTTCTTATCTTATTATCTCAATCACATTTGTTGTACCTTGATAACATTCTTCATACCTTAGTCACATTTTCCATATGCTGATTACTCTTTTTATACCCTGGCAATATTTTTCATATCTCAGTTATAATTGTATTATTACAAATAATTCAACCTATTAATGTAATACTTTATTTGCTAATTAGGTGATTATGTATTAATGGATAGAATCTTAAAGCTGGATCAATTTATCATATTGCAAAATAGTTTCTATCTAAATTTTATTCAAAATTGCAAAACTTCAAAAGTAGACATGTTATTTCATAAAGTACAAAGGCAAGGTAGCAAGAATATGATTAGGGTATATAAATGTGATTAATGTTAAGATACAAATTATGTGATTAAAGATAGGCAGAATGTGACTAATTTATGAAATATGTGATTAAGATATTACATGACTATAAAAAATATGAATAAGGTACGAAAAATGGGACTAAAATATAAAGGTAAAGACAAAGAATATAGTACAAAGAATGTGAACATGGTTCAAAAAATGTGACTAGTGTACAAAGAATGTGGCCAAGGTAATAATAATAATAATAATAATAATAATAATAATAAATAAAAAAACATGAAGAAAAATATGTTATTTTAGATTTTATTTAAATTTTTATGAGATGCTTTTGTGCTATCTAAGTTTTTTATTAGAAATTTGGGTGTTTCTTCATTATTAGTTTATAATTTTAATTTCATTGCAATTATTTTTTTCAAGATGAAAATGGAGTGAGAGGAAGAGAATGAAAAAGGTGGAGACTCAGACAGACTCTTCCCTTAACTGGTCTCTTCTATTTTTATCAATTGATGGCTTATATTGGATATTAAAATCCAATGGTCGGCATTGAAAATTGATATAGTACCGAGAGGTGCTCTAGAATTTTCTACGTCATTATGCCTGCTCAATAAAAGTTAAAAACCATCATTCAAAGGACACAGTAGTAGGAATTTTTGAGGGTACAAAGAGCTCTCATCAGGCCTTGAAAATCTTCAGATGTGAGCAAAATTTCTTTTTCTTGAGTTTATTGATTGTTTGGAAAGTGCCTAATTCCTACGTATTCTGTGTCCCCTTTTTTGTGTGGAGTCTCTTAACACGTATTTCTTATTGCCTAAAAATATTTTGTTTTTGGAAGTTTGAATTCTGAGAAGTCTTATTGCCTAAAAAAAACTGGTTTGTGTAGTAGTTTTTTCCATTTCCCTGATTACAAATGATTGATATAATGTACTTTTCTGCAATCAGAAGAAAATTAGCGAAAATTACAGATCACTGAATTGGTACACATTCACTTGAAATAGGACTTGTTTTGCCATGAATGTCATTGGATGTATTAGATTTCAAATTGAAATCATAAATTGTCTTTACTTTCATGTATCTGTCTCTGCTATTAATGGAAAACCCTGGGTTTTGCCACATGCACATCCTTTCCACACCTTCTTTTCCTAATAATATTCCACGATAAAGTTTCCTTGCTTGCTCACCACTTCCACACTTGCTAATGCTCTAGCACCTCCAGTACCATGGATGATGATGACATAGTTCTCATGCATTACTTGTGCCACACCATAGTATGATCTTGGAATGCGAATGGTAGAAGTTCTCCACAAATGCATTCAAATTTGAGAGTAGTTTTTGTACAACTAAGAATTGAATCTGGTTGTCACTTTTGGAGCAGAATATTAAGTGCAACGTTCAACACCAATGCATGGAAATGCAAGATAATTTCGTATAAGATGTTAAAATACATATGGCAAATGTAGTGTCTTCCATGGGTGCAGTTTGATATTAAACACAACCATTGCAATACCTGCTAATTCTATCTGTGCTACTTTCCAAAATGAAAACATGTATAGAAGAAAATACAACTAAATGTTAGTTCACTGGACAGTCATGAACCACAATGCCTTTGGCTGTAGGACAAGTCGCCAGCTTACAGTGTTCACCATCTGTACCCCACCAAGTGAGACCTTTCTCCTCAATGCCCAGTGAGAAGTACAATAGCACTGCCATGAAAGCAACCCCCGCATCCATAGCAGCTGAAAGGATATAATTGTACCTCTGCCACCACTGCTTTCGATAACGGAAGACAAAAAAGTTGAAAATTGTTCCAACTAGAATCCAAGAATTGTAATTTAGTGAGGTTGCTGGTGGCATCATACTTGTTGCTCCCAAAAGGACTGGAAGGTTAATTAGGGGAATCCAAGATTGCTTTGGGAATGCCTTATGAAGTACCCAAACCACAACTGGTCCCAATGCACCTCCAAGAAAGAACCAATTCATGGAAGGATAGTTTCCAAGACTTCCAAAGATTCGTTTAGGTCCTACCAAACCCCATATAACAGATGCATCAAAGAAGACCCGGTCACCAGGGCATGTCCAAGGACTGTCAGGAGGAAGGAGTTCATCCTGGCATATGTTCTTAATAGTAGTCAGCAACCACCATGCCACTGCAATGTTGATTGTTCCTGCCAGGATCGTTCCTATAAACTGGCAAGTGGGCATATGCAATGTAGAATGCATCAACAATTGTACCATAGTAGAAGTCTAAAGAATAATGATACAAAAGTAGAATCAGCTGATTTAACATTAAGGCCACAAAGCTTTGTTGACAGCCACCCATTGGGCATTTCTGATGCTTTGTATGTTTACTATATGAATTTCTAATACCATAATGCATGATAATTCGCCACACTAATGTTCATATGAAAAGTATTATATCTAAGCCTGCACAGCTTTATACTCCCTACCATGACAACAGCTACTTTCTAATTCTTAAAGTTGTAATTTTAGGTTGATCATTGCATATTTATTGTTATTTAATTTCAAAATTGTATAAAAAATATTAGATGCAAGCATGTTGTGAGCTTTAGTTTTGTTTTGTTTCTGTTGCTTGTTAGATGGTAGATAGAGAAAAGAAAATGCACCTGAACTAAGAACATCGATCTTGGAGGGATCTTCATGTAGTGTCCTAGCTTGAAATCATTCAGGAAGGAGACAGCCTGAGCCATGCTCATATAACCATAGGTTTTGAAGCACACATTGGCTATTGGTCTTCCTGGTAATATGACACCCATGACGTACTCTGTGATTATATTCAGTCCTGGTGTCTGTATATGGTTCATGAAAGTATTAGTAGGGAATAACAGATTTTACATAGATGATGATGACAGTGAAAAAGGTCGCAGATGCTTCTTGGATACTTATATTAGAAAACATCATAATAGTGCCTAGCTTCATATCATGAAGTCAGGAAATGTGATTAAAAGGATGCATTTAGATTGCATTTCTTTAAAACTTCCCTTACAAGAATTGCCAAACTATTTGAGATCATATGCCATAGAGGGGTTTTTAGTTGAACACTTGAAATAGGTAAATCTCGCGTAGTGTGCATGATTTTCAAATTGGTAGTACATTATAAATGCAGAGAAGTAAATTAATTCCAATGGTTACATCTCATGCTGCAAAATATGAGAAGGAAAAAGAGGAGCAATGGGTCAATTCATATACCTGGTTTGTTGTAGCAGTTATAATGCTGATTGGAAGGGTAAAAATAAATGCCATGGCAGCAGCAAAGAGGAGTCCCCACCATGGCATCTGAACCTCATCATTCAAGAAGATGCAGAGTGCAAGGGAGACTGCGATTGTCACTACAAGTAACAAATAGAACCACCAGGAAGGTATGTCTGCATATCTCCTCATCAATCTTGTATGGATATCATCCTTGCCCTTGAAAGAAGCACGATACCGGTTGTAAATTTCGCTGTTCATTATCATTGCATGTTAAACGTTGCAGTTTCCACAATAAATTTCAAAATAATAAGAAAGTGGATGAGAAAGAAGATGCTTTCAATGACTGATTTTGTTTAAATGCATCATTCATGCATGTCTTCTTCATCTCTAGATAGTGAATATTTATGCATCTTCTAAAAAGCATGGTACATCATATCAGTGAAGGACAACTGAAATAACCTGGAGCTAAGAAAAATTATGTGTCAAAATTGGCTAAACATCTGAAAGCTCTTTTTGGGGCAAAAAAAAAAAAAAAAAAGTTTCTCTTTGAAAATCTTCTCGTTTTTGTTTGGGAAGCATAAATTTTGTGATGAAAAGTAAATCTAATAGAATGGGAGGCAGTTTCAAGTGTTTAAGTGGTTCCTTGTCATTTTAGTGATAAACATAATTGGAAAACTGAATACACAAAATGGATGCATCAGCACACTCACACACACTGAGAGGATTGGAAACCAAAGATGTCGATCATGGAAGACAATATTCAAGGAAACTATTGTTAGAAATTTCCGAGATTATCTTTAGTCTTAATATCAATGAAAGAAAATTGACAGAAATCAAATGAACTCAGGACCACAATTCTGACTCAGTTTATTTGTTACAAAATTGGGTTTGTTGTCACATTATGTAAAGTTCTATCCAATCCAAATAATTGTTAGAGAAAATATCATAATCAAAAGAATCTGCGGAAATTTTCTGCTTCCTTAAGGTGCAAATTTAAAGGCTTGTTACCATCATGAATTGTTTCTTATTTTGTTTTGTGTTTTTTTTTTTTTTTGTTTTCCCTCTTTATTATACTCTTGTGCTTCCTTTTTTTCTTTTCTCCTTGGTGTTTTTCCCTACAAGATTTTTTGTCATTCTTTCTTTTGTATATTTTCTTACTTTAATCTCCTATAATACAAGTATAGCTTTTCATAAAAATAAATGAATAAATACAGGAAAAAAAAAGCATCTGAAAATCATAAGTTATACGTTACCTTCCATAGAAGAGAGCGACATGAGTAAGGGTGGATGCTATAGTTGCAAAACCAAAGCCATAACTGAGAGCGAAAAATATGCTTAGATTAATTCGTCCCTGCTCCTCATACTTCTGTCGATTTATCTCAAACTTGTCATTTACAATAGCTGATATGTCATATCTCTGACCTTGCGATGTGAACAAGTGAGAGGAGAATATGGGAAATCTATGTGCATTGTACATATCGAATCCCCAGTAAGCCAAGGGAATGACAGCATATACTAACAAGACATAGCCCACAAAGATATTGAGAATGGCAAAGAAAGGGGAAACGAGGGGGCTAAATAAGAAAGAGGCCACAACAGTCCAGTCGAGGGTTAGGGCTCCAAGTCCAAGGCCCTTCATGCCTGAGCCTAATTGCTGGGCTGTAACTGACTTGGGGAATACCCAGCAGACCCATGATATACTTGAGAGTGTCGAGAAGAGGTATCCTGGGATCAGGTACCAGGAAAAACTGCAAATTAGTACAATCACGAAGAACTTTGCTCGTGTCATGCGTTGCTCCTCTTTCTCATGTAACGCCCTGCACAGTTTAGATCAAGCAGTCTCTTAACATTGGTTTAATGATGAACATAAGTTCATAAACAATCCATGAGGCTGGCTCAGTCCATGCCAGGGTTTGGTGCAGAGATGGAGGTTCCAGGTTTAATTCCATGTATCATAGACAACATTAATTCACAAACAGTTTCTAGACATCACTTGTAGTGGATGAAAACCCAATATTAGTGTGCTTGGAGATGATGATTAAAGGAAAAGGGGGAAAAAATTCCACAAATTGATAACACGAAAATGAGCAGGTTATAATAAGCAAATGCATTTTATGATATTAGAGGCACTAGTGGTAGTATCGATTGACGCCAAAATTAAAGATAGTCATTATAGATGATCTGGTTGTCTGATGAAGGCTGGTGGGTGAGTATGATTTTTAAGTTGAAATAATCATGAAGGACAGCATGAAGCCTAGAAGGGTATTTGGTTGAGGAGAAAGGACATGATGCCTTGGTGATTTAACAGAGAAAATGATGAATGTCTGATGATCAGAAAATAATGTAATTGACAACTTTCCAAAATGCTGATAGAAAATAGATCATCAAAATGTTGAGGTTTAATGAGAACAATAAAGTGAGTAAATTTTAGGTTGAAACAGGTAAGATGTAATATAGTGATCTTGATATGCACGCACAAATGGGTAAATTAATGTCTTTTGAGGAATATTACATTTGAAAGAAGCCTGTTTTTTATAAAATGAAGCTTTTATATAAATGGGGGGAAGAAGAGATTATATCCTTGATAACCAAAACAGAGTGTGATTGTATTACAATTCCAAGAAAGAGTCACCAACAAGTGCAGATTGAGTTTTCAGGTTTCTGGAAAGGGTGAACTTATATTTCCCAAGCGCATGTTTAAATGAAGTCTTTTCAGAATATCAAACAGTTCAGACTCCTTTTCATTATTTCAGTAGTATGTGTTCATGTTATTTCCCAACTTCTTCATAGTCAACCTGAATAAGATTAGTGCAATTGTGCAATCCCTTATATTGGCAGCTAAAATTTACAAATGACTGAACGTCTATGATAAACCTATCCTACCTATTTGGAACTTCATGATACTAACATATGCACACATTTTTTTATACGTACAAATAGCCACCAGAAAAAAATATTTTTGGGTGATGTTGCAATCACTCTTCCATAATTTAGATTATAAAACTAGCTGCCAAAAAGTTCCATCATATTCCATCCTACCAGCAACCAGTAGTACTGATATTATTATTATTGTTGTTCACTTGTTCCATCCTACCAGCAACAAGTAGTGTTGATATTAATTTTTTTCATGTTGTTGTATGCATGACACTTATGTGAGGTTCCATATATTGTGGAGTCTTAACCAAAATAAGGCCATGAAATTATTCCCTCTTTATGATTTTCTCTGAACTATTTTCTACTGTATAGAAAGGACATTTTTGTTCTTCTTACATACTTCCATGTAGGAAACAATTCAACACTCTCATGGTTTTTCTTTAAATATTTTAGTTTGATAATTTCATCAAAACTGCTAATTGAAGTGGTGGCTATATTGAAATAAGAAGTTGGTGCCTCAGTGGAACTAGCCTGCCTAGCACGGTCAGTGTCTTGACTGCCTTGCATGACTCTGTGCTCTTGCATTCAGAAAAAAGATCCTATTATTTTCTGCTTTGTGATCCTGCAGATAGTCCTTACAACTTGGATTCACAATCCTTATAATAAGCCTAAAAGGACATAGATTGTTATCCCATCCTTTTATACAGGAAAACAAGAGAGTTGAATGGATTGTGTGAAACAAGGACTCTTCTGAATTGTAGTTTGTAGAGTTATTAGGGGATCCCCTACAAGTGCAAGCCTCCACTTAACCCACACCAATTATCAGTTCTAAAGATGCATCAAAATTCATTATTCATAAGTTCTTTCTTCATTGTAGTTCCTGTTCTCCTACTTCTGCCTGTTGTCTAATTGGTTTTCAAATCGTCTAAACAATTCTATGTGAAGATTGGTCAAACAGGTTGGTTGTCACATGTGGGTAAGATAGGCCCAAATACATGATACGAAATAATAGCGCACTAGCACACACAGCACGCCTAGCACTGCCCATTAAACATGAACATCTTGGCTTTATTTTAAGCATCATCATCATAGTTATCGTTATCATGGTCATTGTTTATTGATTGTTGGTACATACATTACTATCCCCTTCTTGATTACATAGACAGCAGATGGTCCACCATGTGGGTGAATTATCTTGTAAGGAAGAGTCAGAATTCATCATGACTACTAATATTGACTCTAATTCCACTATCAGCTTAGTTGATGAATTATCATCAGCTTGGCTGAGGCCATTTTCTGACCATAAATTTGAGGTTGCCAACTTGGCCATTGATAATGGTGGCAAACCATTTGACCTTTTTCAATTATGGACTCATAGTGATAGGCGGCGGCGGGGGCATTTAACCTTAAAATTGATTGACACCTCTTGATTGTGTGTTTTCTGAGAAGGACCTATACCGGCGGGACAAAGACTTTTCGTCTTGGTTCTTCCATGGTTGTCTGTGTGGTTGTAGATTTTTGTGAAAAAGATCATTTTTCAGTTTTGCTCAGTTTGGAGTTTTTTGGGTTGGATCTTCCCCATAAAATTTCTGCTTAGGCGGCTAGGTCAACTAAAAGACTTCAAAGTTGGGAAAAGTAAGTAGATCTCCTTTTATTGCGGCTTGTGGCCCAACCATGGTGGTGGGGTGTTGACCTATGGGTTAAAGCAAAGGAAAAAAAGCAAGTGGGAACTGAGGAACTAGAGGTAGAACGGATAACATCCAGCAACTGAGTTGCTGTAGATCTTCAAGGTTGAGAAAAGGGGGTCAAACCTGAATGGGTTCGGATTGGATTGAGCTGCTCCTATGATGTGAATCCGAATTCATTTGGAACTGAAAAAGTTAGGATTTTAGTTGAAAGTCTTCATCCCTAAGAGTGGCCACAAAGGGCACAAACCGACAATGCCAGTGCTGGTAGTTGAAATATTGGACTGGAGTTCTATCCCCATTCGGACATGGCGAGATTTGAGCTCAACCAAGGAGAAATGGTAGGCGGATTGGAATAAATTGGCAACTAGTCCTTCTGATTCTAAAGTATCAATTCCATATCTACATGTGATTGAGTCTAGACTACTACACAAAAATAAAAACGAACATAAGTTGGTTCTAATAAATAGGACTGAAGTAGAGAAAATTGGGATGAGACTTAAAAGAAGTGAAATTTATTTATTTTGATGGTGTGGTCAGTTTTAGTTTTGGTTGGTGGCAATATTTTGAAATGATTATTAAAAAGGTACTTTTTTGGTGGTGTGAAAAAATCTTTATGATTGATATGATTAGAATTACTTTGACTTTTGAAATTTGTGAATTTCATGGTGATTTATTTTTCTTTCTTTGTCAAAATAGGAAGCTGCATTCAGTCACTCCAAAAAAATAAACAAAACTTGAAAATAGAATCAGAATGTGAAGTCTTATAAGTCATCTGGGTTGAAAATAAAGACAATTGAAAGCAAAGTCGGATTTTTGAGGCTTAAGAAAAGGAGAAAAAGACAGTTTTTCTGACTTTATACCTATAAAAGCAAACAAGAAAGGAGAGGGCACAGCACCTCAAGTTATGAACGCTAGCTGTAAAATACTAAAATACATTATCTGCCCATGTGACTCTCTCTCTCTCTCTCTCTCTCTCTCTCTGGTCCATCCTTTTCATCACAATTATCTTTCACACTTCAATTATTACAACATGTACTCTCTCTCTCTCTCTCTCTCTCTCTCTATATATATATATATATATATATTCTCTCTCTCTCTCTCTCGTCCACCCTTTTCATCACAATTATCTTTCACACTTCAATTATTACAACATGTGACTCTCTCTCTCTCTCTCTCTCTCTCTCTCTCTGTGGTCCATCCTTTTCATCACAATTATCTTTCACACTCTGGCCTTGTTTCAATTATTACAATTACTATACATACGTATATATGTACGGTATTGGGATTTATAGGAATTCCTAAAAAATTGGATATCTTGTATTGTTTTCGATTTTTTATTAATTTTTTGCTGGTAAAATAAAAAACATTAAACAAAAAATTGAATAAATATATGCAAATTTGGAGGGATTCTGTGGGAACGGGGTGACATACCGGAAAAGAGAGACCTGAACCAAGGAGCTGGGCCACCACATATGGGCCGGCTCCACCACATACTTCCTCAGCAGCCCAGCCCATCCATATCCCAATACCTGTACACATACCACTTCATATTTTTAGCTATAATTTTGCTTTCAACACAAGGAATCTAAAAACCCACCTGCTGCCATCTTTTTACCAAATTGCAATTCTTTTTTTTTTTTTTTTTTTTAAACGTACCCAAGTCAACCAAAAGGAAAAGAAAATATAAAAGAAAAGAAAAGAAGAAAAAAAAAATTAAAAAATAAAAATTAATAAATTATTATTTTTTTACTTTAAACTCATTTTATTTATTTTAACTCATCAATATAAAAATTAAATAATTTAAAAATACGTAAGTTTTTAATTAGTTTTAATTATATATATATATATATATTTTTTTTTTTTTCATTGGACAATCAAAGATGAAAAAATCACCTTTTTTTTTGTATTTTTTTTCTTTTCTTCGTATTCTCTAGGAACCAAATACAACTGAAAACAAGCAGCACCCGTGATGCATAAAAGCAACTTCTGCTTTTCAAAACTATGAAAATGCTTCCATATTTTTTTTACTATGGTGTATAACATCAATTAACACCCAATGGATCCCATAATCATGACACATTCTTACTTTCAAAATGAGATGATTCTATTAACCAACCCACCAATCCTCTTGTCGCCCTGTGGAATTTAGAAGCAAAAACCAAAGCAATTTTCCACTTCCAAAGAGCAAGAAAAACACATTCAAAAAGCCACCCATATACAAACAATTTTTCAAGGAGTGATGACGGGGGGTAGATTTTTTAATTTTTATTTTAATGGAAGATGCTATTAATTATTATAATAAAGATACTTCACCAACAAAAATGTCCCACGCGCTAATCAATATTGGAAACCACTTGTGATGCTTCTCAAAGCAAGAAAAACACTTCCAAAAAACAAGAAATTCGTAAAACAATCTCCTCACCTGAGTAGTGATTATGAGAAGCCAACCAGACAAAAACGAGATCTTTCGAAGATAAAAGGCTTTGATTATGGTGACTATACCAACAGCATAAGCAGAGCCACTTCCAAAAGCACTTCCGGCGTTAGCAAAGATGGAAATGAGGACATGTTCCTTCATGTTAAACGGACCAGGGTTGAGCGAAAATAACCGTGACCCGAACCCTGGAATCCGGAACCTGGTGGTGGGTAGCACCGCCGCCATGAAGTGGCCAATGGGGAGGGTGGCAACTTGGACGGTGATCTGAGTTATGATGAGCGGCTCAGTCCTGTACGCGAAGAATTGGTCGAGAAATGAGAGGAGTGCGCATGAGAATAAGCCCATGAACCACATTCTAAAGGTCCACACGGGGAGGGTGGGGTCGTCGGTGTTGGTCACGGTTAGCCGGACCTCCTCGATGGGCGAGAGCTCGTCTTCATCGCCGTCGGTGGCGCTGATGGGTCTTTCAGCGGTGGAGTAGGGTGGTTGCGCTTCTAAGGTCCCCATGTGGAGAGGCAGAAGCTGGAGCTAGAGGGTGTGTCGCTTGTGGAATGTGGTAGGATAGGGAGAGGGCCTTTGTCCCTATATATTTCATCTTGCGTGAGTGGAATTACGATATGGGACTGTTTTTTTCTTGAATTTATTTACTTTTTCTTTCTCCAAAATTTATATTTTTGAAAAAAAAAAAAATTCTGAATTTCTATTGCGTTATATGATCTAAAATTATGGTGGAAATATCCTCCTCGAATCAAATTTAGACAAGGAGTCCCATTAATGTCTTCCTACCCAACTCCAATACTTCTATGTAAGTGGATCTTTAATTTGAAAACCAATGGCTTCATTTATGGACAAAACGTGATGGCATCATTTCTTTGCATCACATCATAAATATTAATAATAATAAATATTATGTCTTTAAATTTATTTTTTAAATAATTATATTTTAATAATATTGAGCGCGTAAAAGAAGTGAGAAAATGCAGAAAGGTCGATTCAAAGATCCAGGATCCGTGGAGATTCCAACCTTATCATGTGAGAGTGGCCCATATGTTTTCTCAACCACCCCTCCACCTTCACTTTTACCTGCAACTTCCTCTAAATTAAAATATGGGTTTCTTTTTTTTCTCTTTTTGCTTTTTCAACCCCAAATTAAATTATCATTTATTTGAATATTTCCCCACAAGGGTTGAAATTCAAATTCAAAGTGGAGACGGTTAGAGTCTAATTTAATTTTTCTTTAAAATATTTGATAGTACCGTGTGTGGATAATGAGTCTGATGTGATTAGTGTGGAATATTTCCTCTTCCGCCATAGACTTTTGACAAAATCATGATGCAGTAAATAGAGACCAGACGATGAGGGTGTCATGGCTGGCTTTCGAGTAAGATCCAAAACAAAGATTTCTGTGCACCAAACGTTAATTTGAAAATATTTTTAAATTTTAAATTATATTAAAATTAATTTTTGAAAATTTAATTTTAAGATGAATTTAAAATATTTTTGAGTTGTTTTTTTAGATAATTTCATAATTTTAAAATGGAATTATCTTCTTATTTAATTATATTTATGAATATATTTTTAATGCTCATATTTAAAAATATATGTATATTTAAAAAATAATAATAATATATATATATATATATTTTTTTCTTTTGAAAATCGGTGTTGACGTGAACAATCTTATAAAGTCAAGTCTGGACGCCTCTCCAATCAGCGCTTTCATTTAATTTCAAGCTTATCACCTCCACCTGCATTTCATCAAATTTTCCACAATTCTTTAATCAACGTCGTGTCATAAATGCTTCACAATTCTTTTGAAAATCGGTGTTTGATTTTTTATTTTTTTATTATTATTATTTTCGATTTTTTTTTCACTTGCTTTTAATATCACCTAACATTAAAAAAAATTAAATCTTGTTTAGAAATAATTTATTCCTATACAATTTTACCCATAACTTAAAAAATTAATACCATTTTTTCTATGATTTCTACTGGAGGAAATTTTTATTGGAGTGCGATATTACTGCTCTTAATTTAGAGAATAGATCACCTAAATGATGACTCTTAAAATAAACTTACAAAATGTCATATCGAATATCATAAAATGTTTGACATATTTTTATTGAGTACCAAATGATTTTCAAATAAGATTATCAAAACCCGATCATGGATTGAGTGCCATGTTAGGGAAGGCTTATTGAGGTATAATATTGCTGCTCTTAAGTTTAATGATAAGTTACTTAAATAATGGTAAGCCTCCGAGTGTAAACCTTAAAAGGTGTAATGTTTTGGATTTAAATTTTATATAATAAATAATAAAAATTTTAAAATATTTTTTTTCTCGTACTACTTTTGTGATACCTAATCCAGTGTTTTGATTCGGAAGAAGAAAATAAATATGAAAACATCCTAATATAAAATAAAAAAAATTAAATTTGAATCTTAATTTTTTTCCCTAAAGTGATAAGTGAATATGAAAGCATGATATACACTGAAGAAACATACGTATCCATGGGAAAATGACATAGAATATCACTCAATAGTGCTTAAGCATGCAAAAAGATCACCAAATAATTGTAAGGAGCTTCTAGAAGGTGAAAAGCATATTCGTATTTGAAATAATCAAAGAGATGAGATAAATACTTGTCTTGAGCTTGACTTTTATTCCTTTCATTATTTTTTATTTATTTTTTAGCTATCTTGACTTACAAGATGACTGGCATTTTTAGTATGTAGAATAGACAAAAACAAATTCTAGTGATTGAAGAAATATGTGTACATGATATTTTATTTGTATATTTTATGTTGTGGAATTACAAAAATAAAATTAAATAAAATAATATAAAGTATAATTAATGGAGTGATTAAAGTACAATAAAAGATGAACATATATAATTTTTTTTCAAAGAAAATGTAAGCAATATCTTACCATTCAATCATAAGTATCCTCACTAGACTTGGGCATGACATGAGTTCTCATAGGTTGTCCTTAGTTCCTAAAAAGTACTAAGAAAAGTGTTAGGGGTTTGATGATCTGAATTCTATTTGGTTCGATCCAAAAAGCTTGCAATGTAACATATGTAGTGAAATTAAAATTATGAGATTTTTTAGGAGGTTTGTGATGGTAACAGAGGGATTGAGCATGATGTGCAATGATGTATGAGATTTAGGGTTATAGTGTTTTTGTCTATATAGTAGTCGCTAACATATTTCCCATCTTGTACCATTTTTTGACATAGTGAATTTTCTTCTCCTCTGTCCGTGGTTTTTCTTATCTAGAGTTTTATATGTAAATTTGTGTGTTTTTATTTTATTTTGTTTCTTATTATCTATTCTCATTATTTTATAACAAAAAGAAAAAAAATATATTAAGAAAAATGAATTTCTCTTGTTTGATTTTATCAAATATCATTAAAATTAGTAACAAATTTATATATTTTTAATTATTTAATCTTTATATAAAAAAAAAGTTAAATAAGTAAAATGAGTTTGAAGTAATATATAAAATAATTTATTAATTTTAAATCTTTTTTTTTCTTTTTCTCTTTTTATTTATTTATTTTTCTTCGCATTTTCCCTTAAACTTTTTGAGAACCAAACATAACCATAGTAAAATGTTTTGCTCAATTTTTGAAACCAAAATTATCATCCTTAACAACCAAGTTAAAAACATTTCATTGAAAATAATTTTATTACAAAATTTAATCATTTAAAGTAATTTTCAAACTAACATTTATTAAATGCTTAGCTCAACAATAATTTTCTTGTTTCATTTTTCGATAAAACAAACAAATTTTGAATTTAGCTTGGTTATAGAGAAAAATATTTAGAATGAGTTATTTTGATAACTCTTTTGTTCTATTTTTATTTTTATCTTATTTTTATTTATATATATATATATATATATATAGTTTGTTCCTTAATAGTGTAAGAATTAACTACAAGTGTATGTTAAGGAATAAATTGGCAATGACTAAATTAATAAAAAGACAGAATATAAATAATTTTAATTAGGAAATAAAAAAGGTTGAATTTAAATATTGAGACATATAACTATTAAAATTATAAGAGTCTGACAAGAAAGCCTCAAATCCACATGATAAAAAGCACCCTCTTCTTTAGTAGACCTTCTCAAGAGTATACTTGAAAAGGGCCCTCTCTCTCTCATATGAGTAAACAAAAACAGGGTCCACCTCAATATAAAACATCAAAATAGTAACCATCAAATGCATAAAAACAAGCGTTCAACTCTACAACATGAACACATGAAATAAAAAAGAAAAATTGGAACTTTACAAGTTAGTAGTTGGTTGAGTTTCAAAGAACAAACAATTAATTTTTAAAAATGAACACAAAAAGTAAAAAATAAAAAATTGAAATTTTAAGAATTTGGAGTGCAGTTTTGAGGAATTCACTTGACTCTACCAAATAAACACACACAATTAAAAAAAGAAAAAGAAAAATTAATGTCTTACTTGTTTACTAGTAGAGTAATCCAACACTAAGAGGTTTATTAGCCTAAGAAGGTGGATTTGCCACATTACTCCAAGTAAGCTCCTCCTCACCATAACACAATGAATACGTACAAGTTGATTTTTGTCATTATTAGTTTGATATAATGTCCCATATAAAGATGAAGTGGAAGATAATCACCCTTTATTGATTGCCCCCCATTTGTCAAAGAATCTATTAGTCATAAGCAATCAATGCAATTAGGTTCTAACAAAGGATCCTTCCACAAAAAGATAAACTGACAATCAGATATCAATACAATTAATAACCATTACAATCATAACAAATGTCAAGCAAATTCCATATTAATAGAAAATGTAAGGATATCACCATTATGGCCCTCTCGAAATGGCTAGAAAATGATGACTACTCTTCAAGCCAAATAGGTGAAACAAAAATTATACTTTTCTCTCTATTTGTTAACTTGCTTTTCAAACATGGTTTACTTGATTGTTGAAGAGGGGTTGATTTGATTGACCTCTCTTTCTCCAACATGATTGATTATGCAGATATGCAACAAGATGCGAAATTCCAAAGGTTGCCCAAAACAGAAAGGGGATGCAACAAATTGACATTGATAATGGGAAATAGAAGTAAAATTTGTTAGTTCATTCAATTGATTCAATCATGGTCCAAACTCGAAGAATAACAAGTATCCTCATGATGAAGCCTCAATATTGCTTATTCGAGAATAGATGCAAGAAATGAAAAGAAGACTTGAGAAAGAAAGGGAAGAGACAATACGATAACTTGAATAACTAAATAAGCATAAGAAAAAGCTTGCTTGAAAAAATGCTCATCTTTGGGTAGAGTTGTGTGAAGTTAGTTAGCACCATAGCCTTCCTAGACCATAGTTACCCCATGACAATCGGGTAAGAAGTTGCAGCCATAAATAGGAATCAAGCCATTCGGAGCGAATGCAATAAAGTCCAACACCTCCAAAAGACAGGTAGGCACCTAATAGACCAAAACTGATAAATCATACTTAATGTCCATGGCCTATAAAGCCCATTTAGTATTAGGTTATTCACAAAATCACTTTCATACTAAAGCCTTTCTCCCATAATGTTAGCCTTGGATTCAACAATGGCGAAGTCAACCTTAAGGAAGATTACTCAACCACTAAGGGGGTTGAACTCATCTTGTAAAGCTTGTATATCCTTTTAAGTAGTGGAAAGTATGACCTCAATAGCGATCAACTTTTCTTCTTTCTCTTGTAAAAGCTCTTTACTCTCCAACTCCATTTCATCACCAAGATCATCTTATCAGCCTAAGCTTGAAGTAAACTCTCCCTGATAGAGTATGATAAAACTTTTGATGCTCCTTTTTATTATCATTCCTAATACCCTTATTTTGTAGCACTTGCCCTATGATGGTCAAAATAATCATATAAGCTTGCATGACCAAATACAACTAGCTTTAAAACAAAGAAAACACAATGAATATTAATAAACAAACCTTAAAATAATACTAACAATTTTAATAACAAAATTTAGAAAAACAACTATCTAGGAGACAAAAAATTTGATCAACTACCATAAATTCCCTAATGAAGGAACCTACCTTTAGGGTGGTTTAAGGGTCAACCCCTAAACATGGAGGAATAATGCAATGAATAGTTGTTAGGAGCATGGGTTAGAGCAACTACCCTAATTTTCAAGACAACTAATTTGACCACCAAACAACATTCGTTTTTGATAGAAAGGAGGTCAATGTCAAAGTCAATCATCTCATCAACACCCAATGGAGATTTTAGAGTTCGAGACTGTTGTTCAAACTTTTCCTCAAATGGGATGGTTTAAGAAAGATTGCCTAGCATTGAAAACCCTAGGACAACCAAATAAGGGTATGACTATATGACCCATTTCTTATTAGCAGAAGCATCCTTAAAGGGAGTATTTTGAATGGGAACTTGAATAGATTCTATAAGCGTATTTGTGTATTGGCAATTCTGAGTAAAAATTCCCATTATGTTTCTCTTAGTTCATACCTTGAAATCCTCCCTTGGATTCTTGCCTTTTCTAAAATGTTTGTGGTTGAAGATGGCTCAAGGTGATTGTAAGTACTTTTGAGGTGTTGGATGATGACAAACACCAGTCAACCATATTTTAAATTCTTATCATGTTATTAAAAAATAGAGTGATTGCTTAAGGAGTGTAAAATATAGTATTTAAATCATTTAGATCGATTTCTGATCAATCAAACTTAATGGTAACAATCTCCGTTATACCTAACCCTTTTTTATGCTTGTCTGATCGATCAAACTTCAATTACATTTGCATTCTTTCAATTTTTTTCAAGTGACTCTCAATTGTTAGGTGAGTTTTAAAACCCTAATCTTTATGGCTTCTTCTAAGAAAACCCTTTTTGAGTTTCAAGTTTCTTATCAATTTTGGAGGTATTGGTTTGAAAGAAAATTTTATGGGTTTTATGTTGAAAATAATTTTTAAGTGAGAAATTTTCTTTCAAAATAGGTTGATTCAATGTGTTCTTCATCCCTACTCTCATATTCAACATATTTAAGGTAAAACCAAAATTTCTTATGTGGATTCAAGAAGAGGTTGAGATCAAACTTGGTGTAGGTTCCAAGTGTGCTCTAAAAGAAGAAATTGGGTAGCTAAAGTTTAAAAGTTCCAGGTAAGTGGTCCGAAAGAGGATTGAAGGCTTGGGATAGGTAAACCCTTGTACTCTATTAATTTTCTTCATAGTGGTGATTTGATCACCTAAGGCCTATGGTTTTTTATCTCTTCAGAAAATTTTCATGTTAAAATATTGGTGTCTTTGTTTCTCTATTCTATCTCATTTTTTATTAGTTTTTCACTGGCTTATGAAATCTCCATTGATTTATTTTGTTAAGAGATTGAGGTTATGAGTTGAAATTAGATCATTTGGCGGTTTTGAAAGAGAATAAAATATTTGTTTTAGTTTTGATGTTAATGGACATGTGAAAATGTGAATTTGAGTTGACGAAATATATTTTAGTTGCTAAAATGTTTTATATATCTTGGTTAGGGAATATTAATTCATTTACATGTGAATTTTTTTTACTATTTTGTCGGGAGAGTGTTGGTGCATCCATTTTGTTTGTGTGCTTTGCTTGCTTATTGGTAGGATTGAAAAAGAAAAAGAAAACAATTGAAAATCAGGGGAGTATTTAGCAATTGTGTATACCATCTCAAATTTTTTTTAAAACACCTATTCACCCCCTCAGGTATTATCCATAGGTGAGATTCATCTTCAGGTTCTGTTAACTATCCCATCGACCTTGATGGAGGACATCAACTTAAAGCCTAGATTCAGCCAAACATGTGCCCTTGATCGAGGATGAGAATTATCAATCTCAAGGGAAAACTCCAATATTAACTTAATTCGATGATCATGTCCCTACTTGGTGAAGCTTGAATTTTGACTTCCTTATGGTCAGACAACAACTACATAGAAGATGATCACTTCTTAGACTTCTTTTAGGTTGTAGTGAACTGTAGCAAGTAGACATCCTCTATCTTAGGGGAGGCATTGAAATACCTAATGCCTCCAACAAATTTAGAATGGACGTATTTATGTCTATTTATGGCATCCCTCTAAAAAACCAAATCACAAAGTTGTCAAGAGGTAAGGAGGAGATGACATTTGAACAAAGGTCTTAATATTCCAGTGGAAAGACACCATGAATGATCCCCATCGAACCTTGCTCTAGCAAATATAGAGATGAACCAACCTCATCAAACCAAAGTGACTCTAAAACAACCGTATAATAAGGGCCTCCAAAGTCAACCACCCTGTAATACTACTTACATGACAAACGAGTCACTTGGTAACCCTTAGACTCTACATAGAACATCAAGTAAATTAATAAGGAACGTCAAGCAAAACCAAATAGAAGAAAATGAGTCAAAACATGTCTACCAATGAGATATTTAGTGACCTCCCTATTACTATTTATAATGGTTCACCCCTTCCTTTATATATATTGTCCACTATATGCCTAATGGTCTTCACAAATTTAAATGTGTCTAAGAAGCCTAGTACACATATAGTATTAGAAACTTTTTTCTTTAACAAGATATCATATGTTAATTTGTATTTTTAGAGGAAGCCTCAAAAAGCAAAGGGCAAACTTTTTATTTTTATATCAAATAACAAATCATACGATAACTATTTTTTTTTTAATATGCTAGATAGATGAAAATGCAAATAATGAACTGTTTGTACTTTACTAATTTTATTATGAAAAACTAAAATTTATTGTACGAAGGTTTTAAGTGACTCTAAAATAAAATAAACATAAGTAAAAATAATATGAAAATTAGTGTTTTTATTTTATTTATATACAATGGATTTGTAAAATAAATTATCATTTTACTTTAATAAAATAAGTAAGTGTTGTTTGGGTATATTTCCTATTTTAAATTTGTATACACTTTTTATTTTCTATTTTTAAAATTACAAATAATAATAAATTTTATATCAAATGTAAGAAGTATTAAAAGTTTATATTGAAAAGTAATAATTTTAAAAAATATTCAAGAAAATTGAAGTATATATATATATATATAAATTACTACTTCAACTTTCAAAATTTTTGAAAGTATAACAGGAAGTATAACCAAATGGACACGAAATTAATGACCTAATAAAAAATGGAAAGGGGGTATTTGGGCTGTGTTGTGGCTCAACCTTAACCCAATTGGCTTGCATTGAACCCATAGTCTAAACTTTCAGCCCAAGCTCCTTTTTCTGACCAAGTTGGGTCAAATTCTTCCCAACCGTTTGCAAGCCCATTTCACAACTACCCAATGGAGCCCAATTATTGCACTGTTAGTGCCCAAATGAAATTTTCCTTACTTTTCAAAGTTTTTCCAATAAATTGAAAAATGTAGAAGATCAAACCGTTTAGATCATTTTTACTAGGTTTTATCTATATTTTAATATTTTTCATAATAAATTAATAAAAATTAAGATTTTTTTTCAAGTAAGGATGATCATCTTTTACATGACTTGTAAGCACCATTAAAGTGAGTCCATTGTGATTCAATTCATATATGAATCATAGTTATAAATTTTAAAAAAGTCATTTAAAAAAGATTAAGGTATCATTTTTTTTTTTTCAAAACCTAAATAGATATTGATTTATTTAAATCTAAATAGTATTAAATATGTAGTATTAAGTATTGAATTGTTTACTCTCTATTTTTTTTAAATTTAAATTTAATTTATCTTTTTTAGGGTTAAATACACCTTATCTCTTCAACCTTCGGCGTATTTTACACTTTGTCCCCTGACATTCAAAACCCGATATTTTATTCACTAAACTTATTAAATACTAACATTTTGCCCTTAAATATCATGAAATTATAAAATAGATTGATATTTTTCATATTTTGATTCGAAAACTAGTATGAAATTGGGTAAAAACAACTTTAAATTAATAATATTAAAATGAAATTTCTCAAATGCCTTCAAAATATAATGACTATTAGTTTTGATTTTAAATTTTAGAGGGATACTCGTATGACTATTTATGATTTTCACATACAACTATGAAGCGAGACAACTTCAAACTTTGGTAATAGATGTTTTTCATTACAATTCAGTTGTTTTTCTTTGTATTTTAGCATTGTTTTTTTCTATTATTTAAAAAACTATCTATTGACTTTTATATTTGGGGAGCAAAGTATTGAGTTATGAATGTGGGAGGGTAAAGTGTAAAATACTTCAAAAGTTAAGAGGATAAAATGTATTTAACTTTTTTTTAATTTATCACTTTTGTTAAGACAATTTTCTCTTAATGGAAAGCTAAGAATTTTTATTTTTTTAAAAATTATTTTTATTTTAAATCTTAAAACAATTTATTTTAAAACTTGAGTTAAAAAATAAACACTTAGGGGGTGTTTGGTACGTTAGAATAGGGAATGGAAATTAATATTTTGTTTTTATTCCTATTTCTTAGTAGATAGAAATAAATTTGATGATTCTATTTCTAACATTTGGATGAACTTAGGAATGCAAAATTATAATGATTATTTTTTTTTATTCCAATGTTTGATAATAATAGGAATGGAAATGAAAAAGAAATAAATTTATAATAATATCCTTACATATAATTTAAATTAATTTTTCTTTTTATTTTTATTTTTAAAAAATAAATTTTGAGAGTTTTTTTGTTATTAAATAATAAGACTATATATATATATATATATATATATACTCAATAAATAAAAAATTAACCATAAAAAATCATATAACCCTAATGTACAAATATTCAATTATTATTTTTATTAAAAATTTGAATAATTTGTCATGCTTATGCAATTATAAAATTATATTTTACCCAAAAAAAAGAAAAAAAAAATATTTATTATTATATTTAAATTCTCAAGCAAATATTTTTCCTATTTCCAAAAGAGGAAATAAAAGAATATAAATTTCATTCTAATTTTCAACAAGTATCATATCCGATAAAATCTATAACCTTAAAAAATTTTAAATATTCGTTTTTTTTTTATCAAAATTTTAAATAATTTGTCATGCAAAAAAAGCTATAGAATTATATTTTACAAAGAAAAAAAGGAGAAAAAAATATATAAGAACATTTTTTTTTTTCTAAATGTGAAAGTTTGATTGATTCAGTTTGGGAGAATCACTTGTTGCATAGAAGTTGATGATGAATGAGTCTCTATCTTTGCAAAGAAGATAAACATCGAACTTGAATGAGATAATATGATAAAATAGTAAATTTAGGTTATTTTATATTATCAAATGAGTTTAATGAATTAAAATACCACCTACTTTTGATAAATTCAAATCTGACTTATAAGTTGGATTTGATTTTTGCTTGAATAATTTTTTATTCCATTGCTATCTTCTTAACATTTATCCAAACATAGGAATAAGGAAGAAAAGTAATGAGATGTCTATTCCCACTTCCTATTCCCGTGTACCAAACACCCCCTTATATTCTTAAAAATATAAGTGGAAATCACATAAAACAATTAAAAGTTGTTCTCTAAAAATACTTTTATATATATATATATATATATATATATATATTCTTAAAAATAGAAAATGGAAAATAATTTTCTAATTACCAAATAGAAAATTGTTTTAAAAAATACTTGTCAAACAAACTCTAAGGCATTCATTTTTTGTTTTTAAATTTAAAACTTTTTGAATAAAAGTAAAATATATAAGGTATAAATTTACTTGATATTTTTAAAAATTTTAAAATTTAGGGCTTAATTTTTTAAAAAATAACTTTTAAAAACATCAATTTTTCAGTGTAAGTTTCAAAGGATATTTATTGATGATTTTTTTTTATATATATAATAATTTTTTCTTTTGATTCAAGCATATATTTTGACATATAGGGAGGAATTTAAAATCTTTCCAAAATGAAAAACTCTATTACTAAAATTATTTGAACAAATGCCGAATTTAAACTCTAGAAACCATACTTTCATCCGTCAAATAAAAACTAAATTTAGGATTCCAATAAAATTGGTTTAAGATTCCAATCAAAATAGTATTGTTTGGTCAACATGGAAGAATAATTTTAAATTTCATTTACCCGTTGTAATTCTTAAGCTAAATATACTTAATCATATTTTATCAAATAGCTCCTTTATTTTCAATCAAAGGGAAATAAGTGTGAACAAATATGGATGAATTTTCATTCTCTCAATCTTATTTTTAGAGAAAATTCATATACTTGATAGGATAAAAGAAACTATGGATATTTGTGATATAAATTCAATGAATAAATATTACCACATAAAATGTTAGAGTTAATCAAACAAGAATAGAGAAACTCCACTAATTCCAAACTTCAATTCATAACCATAAGAATCAAGTCTTGGAATCGCAATTAGGTTTCTAGTAAAAACAAGAACACAAATTGTATTTATTAAATCCATAACAAAATCAATATCTAAAATTAAACACATAGTGCCAACAACAACAATTTCTACTTTTGTTTCATTTCCTAGAGTAATGACTCACTTTCCTTTTCATACTCTCTTGTCTATAACTTGTAAGGTATCCCTGTAATGAATTCCTTATGTGAATGTTTGCACTAGTATCAATCTACCAAGAGTTTGGTAGTATATTAGCTAAATATGATTCATAATACATTGAGCATTGAGTTTTACCTTTCTTTTCCAATCAACACTTAAAACTAAATTAATCCCTCCTTTTATGACCTTTCTTGTGGCAAAAATGGCATCCCATCTTATTTTCATCTTTTTTGCCCATTGTGAGATGCATCATTACCTTGCTTATTTTTTTACCCATGTTGTTCTTAAAGGATTTTTTTTAATTGAACTTGCCATAGTAAGATTAGCCACATTAGGCTTTCCTACTTTAAGCCTCTCTTCTTATTGTATATTGATTGGAGCCAAAATATGTGCTTCAATGACACATATATAAGATGATTTATGCAATAAGCTCAAATCATCAAACCTAACTTAAATTGATGCTAAGACCCTAATAATGGATCTAACTTTTATTTCAAGCCTAATTATAGGTTTAAGGGATGACAAAAATGCTAAGTGTAACAGTCATTCTCAACCAAGAAAGTAGAAGGGGTCAAATATGCACAAATGAAATAATGGGGCTTGTGAATCATAAAGAATCTAAGCAAGGGTGAAATAAGTGAGTCATGGGCATGAAATGTAGCAATGAATGTTATGGAGAGAGTTAAGGAGCAAGTAACCATAAAGGAAGAAGTTTTAAGGACATGTTTCCAAGTTCAAATGAAGATTCAACTCAAAGAAAAGCAATTGCAGCACATTTGAATTTGCACTAAATTATGGGCTACTTCTTGGAGGGCTTTTAGGGTAAGATACATATCTTTTTTAAGTTCAAGAAGTCAGAAGTCTAACAATTCAAACAGTGCATAAATCAGATGTAAAACAAGGGAGATGTGACCATTGAAATACAACTGCACAAAATAGATAGAAGTTGAATTCAAAATTCAACATAATTTCAAATTCACCTTTGCATGGTAGAACTTGAGTTCGAAATTTTTATACTCAACATCCAAATTACGATATTCAACTTCCCAAACACAAATCAAGCCCTCCAAGCTTCATTTAGCCTCCTAAGCCCTGAGAAGAGTATAACAAGCCTAAAATTCAAGGATTTTATCATTTTAAGATATCTTTAATTGTTTTTGGATAGTTTTTACCAAAAAGGCTATGTCATGTATCTAGGTTTAGTTTTTACTAATTAAACTCAATTATTTTTAGGTTTTAAGAATGGAACGCAAGAAGAGAGATTAATCTCTTTTCTTGAAATCATTAATAAACTTTTAGGTTTTCTTTTATTTTCTTTCCTTTTTCAATCTTTCTATTTTATTTTCTTGAAAACCAAACTTGGGTTCTCAGGAGAAATCCTCTACCATGTTTGGCTAACTTAATTGATCCTGAAATGCTAACATGAGGGTGAAGAATCCAAAGAAGAGTAACAAGAACACAGTAAAATTATGGTTTTCTTTATGTTTTCAAGATTTAATTGATAGGAATAAATCTTTTATCTTAGTTCACCCTAGATAAGGTACAAAGGATTCTCATTAAGATACTAGTAATTCTTGGAAAGATCTTGATCTCTAGTTACTATAGTTTGATCCTACTGTTAATGAATTTAGGCCGAATCTACAAGATGAATATAGACTTTTAATTGAATAAAATTGAAATTCAAAATTATCATAATTAATTGGTTTAAGAGATTCGTGTTTCAAAAGTTAAAATCTAAGTTCTAGATTGCAATATTGGTCAAAGGATTCAATTTAGTCATGGATTGACTTTGATTTTAAATCCTAGATGTTATAATACACTGTCTCTAAGGATTTGACATTGGATTGATTCAGATTAACTATAACGACCCACTCCCAACCATGTAGATATTGTCTGTTTTGAGCCCAAAGGGGCCCTCACGACTTTAAAATGTGTTTACACGGACAAGAGAAGTTTATACTTATACAACATCAATAACTTTCTCTCATATTCGATGTGGAACATCACAAACACCCCCATGCAAATACAACATACTCGTTGTATCCCATAGGATTATAGGGCCAAAAAAACAAACACCCCTTACGAGGCCAAATAAACCCCTACACTAAGGTCGAGGACCAGCTTTGATACCATTTGTAATGACTCCTACCCAACCGTGTAGATATTGTCTACTTTGTATCCAAAGAGGTTTTCATGATTTTAAAACACATCTATAAGATTAAGAGGAGCCTATACTTATATAGTGCCAAGAACTTTCTCCCATATCCAATGTGGGACATCACAAACAACCCTCTCCCATACAGACACAACCTCCTCGTTGAGTCTCATGGGATTACAGGGCCAAATTGATAAACACCTCTCACGGGGCCAGACAAACCCCCATATCGAGGTTGGGGATCGACTCTCATACCATTTGTAACGACCCACACCCAGCCATGTAGATATTGTCAGCTTTGGGCCCAAAAGGGCTCTTACGGCTTTAAAACACATCTACATGGTTAAGAAGAGCCCATACTTATATAACACCAAAAACTTTCTCCCTTATCCAATGTGGGACATTATAAACACCCTCCCATGAAGACACAACGTCCTCATTGTGTCTTATAGGATTACGGGGTTAAATAGATAGACATCCCCTATAGGGCTAAACAAAATCTCACACCGACGTTGGGGATCAACTTTAATATCATTGTAACGATAACTAAACTTCTCTATTGTACTAAAATACTTAACCTTTTTATGTAGCAACTTTGGTAAAGGAAAAACTAGAGAAAAAGTCACTACGACTTTTGTAGTACTCTAGGTATCGTCCTTAGGGATTGACTTATGTAAATTGTCAATACTAGAATAACTGAATTGTTTTTGTTTAAATCCTAAAGTGAAAAACAATTTAGGAATTATCTTTTATGAAATGGGATTGAGTGAATGGAACTAAATTAATAAAAAACTGAATATTGATTTTTAATTCAATCGATTCCAATTTGGGGCTTTCCACAATTCAACTTAAGGTATAGAAATAGAGAGAACAAGGATTTCTTAAGTAAAGTGATCTTAGGGTTCTGGGATCCTTGGCCACTCACGATCAACTTGAGTTCTATAACTCAAAATTGCATCCAAAACTTTTTTTTTTTTTTTTTTTTTTTTTTTTTTTTATAAAAAAAAATATAGATTCCTAAAACCATCAAATGAATGAGATTGATTATCAGTTTAAGATTTGACTTTTTAACCCTTTCTACTTCTTATAACTTTGTTTTGGAGCAAATAATGATAAGAAAAATGAGAATAACTAATGATCAAGAATTACCAAGAATCACTAGTATCGGGCAATAACCTACCATATCATTCTCTTAACTAGCTTACAAGAATAGGATATAAAAAAAATGATAAATTGTTACCCAGCCAATAATTAATCTCATTGTTATAATAATTTACCTATTGTCCCTATAGGTTTCCTAGACCTTAGGTTTTCTTATTTCAAGCCCCAAGTTGGCTTTTTAGCCTCTCATGGGGGTGATGTCACATTCACAATCCATAATAAGGTAAAAATCCATAATTTGAATCAAAAGAAACTAAAAATAATATATTTAATAAAAAAGAAAAAGAAAAAGAAAACAAACCAAAGTTCTCGTCTTCTTCCACCTTCAATGTCAAACTCTCCAGAAAAAGATCCAAGATCTCTAAAACCTAGAACTAAGAGAATTTATATAATATCATCAATTACTTAACATGTGGCACACTCTTATTGGCCACTTATTACAAAATAATTATCTAAAAATGATTAAAAAAAATGATAAAATTGTGATTTCTAGTCTCCTGGGCTCCACTTAGGGCGGATGAAGTGCCCTATATGCAATTCCTGAGGTAGATGAGGCAAAACATCAAAGTGGCAATGGGTGAATTTGAGATTGGGGTCATTTTGAATTGGATTTTGAATTCATAAGTTGAATTTCAAAATGGTCCTTTAGCTTATCGTAGTTGTCTTCAAATGACCATAACTTCTTCATTTCAACTCTGATTTGCACACTATTTAAAATGTTGGACTTCTAACTTCCTAAGCTTTGAAATGATATATAGTATGTCTAAAATGAACTTCGGGAAGTTCTCAAAATTTGTCCTCAAATTCAAAGTATATGTTGCCACCATATTTTGAGTTCTAAATTTCCATATAGTTTAATCTTGCTTCATGCCTCATTTCCCATGCTTTCTTGTCTTCTTTCTTACTCCATAATGGTCATTTCTCATCTTCCAAACTTATGATATCCTTGTTTTGCCTTTCCTCGTGGTCCATGAGTCTTGACTCACTTATTTCCTCATTTAACCCTTTCTTGATCTTTCAAAATCTAAAGTGATTCAACTTGCACCCTTTTTTTCCCTTGAACTTGAGATAAATCTCCAAAATACAAGTTAAACTCATGGATAGGGCCTTAGCATCGATTTAGGTCAAGTTGGATGATTCTAATGTCCTTTGGTACACAAATCATATCGAATATGTGCCATTAGAGCACATATTTTGGCTCCAATAAAACAACTCGCACTCAACTATGAACAATGGTTCTCAAAGTAGACAAATAAGGCCTAATTGATCTTATTACTATAGAGTCAACTTGAACAATTATAACTTGACCTGATTTTAGGTGTAGTCTGTTTTTGGTTATACATACATTTTCACAAATAAACTATCTAAGACTAATTATTGTGGATATCTCTTCACAATAATTATGATGCAAAAAATACAAATTCAAATTGAATAGATTCAAAATGATATTACTGCATGGATCAAGATTATAAGTTATCCCATTTTCATCCATTAAATAATATTTAAGTGTTTGTAAAGTTTGTTTAAAATTGTCAAGTTGGAAATATTTAGTTATTAAGATATGATTGTGAGTTATGAAATGGTAAAATGAATAAAAATTTGTAATTTGAAGGGTTGTTTCTAAAAGACCCAACCAATTTGTAATTGGAATTTGAATATTTTTTTTTAATTGATTCTTTTATCTCATTGTGATATTTTACATCATTGAATGGATCCATTCAAGAACAATTAGACAAAATAATTTCTTAGATGTATTATCATACCCTCAAGGGTTAGGCCAACTTTTTACAAGTAGGGAATCTTTAATTATGCTCAAAACCCTAATTCAAGTAGCCATTTATTTGGTACCTCTTAAAGAGCAGGAATTGTCATTCTAACCCTTCTTGGGGGATTCCATCCACAAACGCAACGTTTATGGTTAATTGATATTATTCATCACCATTTAGCTATTATATTTATTTTTCATTTGTAACGACCTATTCCCAATCATGTAGATATTGTTCACTCTAAGTCCAAGAGGGTCCTCATGACTTTAAAATGCATTTACAAGGTTAAGATGAACCCATACTTATATAGTGTTAAGAAATTTCTCTCCTATCCAATGTGGGGCATCACAAACCCCCCCTCCCCCCCTCCATGTAGACATAACGTTCTCGTTGTATCCCATGGTATTGTGAGGCCAAACAAACCTCCACACTGGGGTTAGGGATTGGTTCTGATACTATTTGTAATGATCTGCACCTAACCATGTAGTTATTGTCTACTTTGGGCCTAAAGGGGCCCTTACAACTTTAAAATGCGTCTACAAAGTTACGAGGAACTCATACTTATATAACAATATAAATTTTATCCCCTATCCAATGCGGGACATCACAAACACCCTATTATGTAGACACAATGTCTTCGTTGTGTCCTATGAATTACAAGGCTAAACAGACAAATACCACTCACGGGGATAAACAAACCCCCACACTAGGGTCGAGGATCAACTTTGATACCATTTTGTAACGACCCGCTCCCTTCCAATTGTGTAGATATTATCAACTTTGAGCCTAAGGGGTTCTTCACAACTTTAAAATGCGTCTACAGGATTAAGAGGATCCTATACTTATATAGTGTTAGGAACTTTCTTCCCTATCCGATGTGAGACATCACAAACATCATTCAATTCAGACATAACATCCTCATTGTGTCCTATGGAATTGTGAGGCCAAACAAATAAACACCCCTTATGGGATAAAACAAATCCCTACATCGGGGTCAGGGATCGACTCTGATACCATTTGCAACGACTCGCTCCCAACTATGTAAATATTGCCCACTCTGAGCCCAAGGGGGCCTTCACGACTTTAAAATGCGTTTACAAAGTTAAGAGGAGCTCATACTTATATAGCTTTAGAAACTCTCCCTTATCCAATATGGGACATCACATTAACATTTTTCTTTATTTGATTTATTTCATTAAATTTTATTTTTATTTATTTTAATTAGGCTTTATTACCTTTAACAAATAATTGATCTAATCTTAAAATAATTGAACACATTAAAGTTGATCCCAAAAGACGATAACCCAAAATACTAAAAATTCATGGTAACTCTCTCTTTGGTTTTTCTTGACTAAAATTATCACATATTTAGGTTTTAGTATTTTAAATTACAATAGACAGTCAAATACACACGACAAGTAGTTCACTTAGTTTCTACTTAGCCTTCTAAGTACTATAATTAATTTTAAAAGGATCAAACTATGAAGGAAGGGATGTCATTATAAAGCGAGTAAGGAAACCTTCAAATTGAGAAGTCATATCACTCATCTTCATAATATGCTCACCTATACTAATATGATCATCAAATTTCATTTATTTTCATTTTGATCATAAGGGTAATTGCCAAAGATTTGATAGTTCATAAGAACTATTCTTTAACTAATTTAATATAGTTCATTACATTATTTGAATTCGGAATTACTCCATTTATTATGTGAGTGATTAATCCTTTCATAATCATTAGACTCGTGCAATTAAAACACTCTCACTTTTCATAGAAAGCTAAAAGTAGGCTTTTATGAGTGTATGTTCTCTTAAGGTATAATCTAAATCCATACAACAAAAAATAATTTCAATTTGTTTCTTTCAATTTTTTAAAAGTTTGTTTCTCTTAATAGTTCAATACCAAACAAATAGCCTATGATAGTAATAGGATTCATTGCTACAACATAAAATTTAATTTATAAAAATTATTTTATTATTATAATAATATTTAACACCACACTTTATAATACTCTAACAACAATAAGAAATTAGTTAAAATCACATTAATCATAAATATTCTTGATCATCATACTTCCATTGGATCGAACTACAATCTCATGACATGAAAAATATATTATTATAATTCTCAATTAAGCCAAATGGCAATAATTTACAAATAATATAAATATTATTTAATTATCAAAATAAAAGTATTGAAACATAAGAAGGCTTAACATTGTTTTGTAAAAATCTTATCAACATTCATCCATCATCATATAATCATTTATAGTGATGATCCTCAATGATAAATTTATTGTCATATAATGCGGATCACCCACAAATATATATATGTATATATAATCACATGTTAAAATTTCTAATCATAAATTTTGTAACTCTCATAAAATCATGCAATAGCCATGATTAAAATGATTAAATATTGAAAACATATGTTGATATATCATTTACATTATATCACATCATATACAATTTAGTTGCTCATCAAATCAAGCTATAATAACAAAATCTTGCAAATATGTTTTATGCTCTAAAATAGAGAGGCTCTTAAGGGAATTGAAAAACTAAAACTATGTTGAACAATTAATTATTTTGAAAATTAATTTGGATTTATTAAACTTTCTTAATCCATGTCTGTAGGAGTGCTCGAGCGTTTTGGACACTTGACATGTTCTTTATAGTGCTAGAAAATCTACCTCAAAAGCTCAACACTTGTTGTTCTTTCAAGTGCTTGAGCAATCTCAGGCAACACTAGAGTGCTCCTAGCACGCCTAACGCTTGAGTGCTAAGGTTCTTGATTACCTTTTTATTTTAAAATTTTAAAAATTTTAAAAATTTATGCCCAATTAAAATAACCTTAAAGTTCATATTATGCCACATTTTAAAATTATTAGTTTTTTTTTTAAACCTTTTTATTTTTATCGGTATGTCATCTTTGATCGATCATATAACAATCTTGAATTTTCAATAGTGTTAAATATAATAAATATAAAAAAATCCCAGGACGAATAAAATTAAAATACAAAACTAAATCGAGTAACTTAATCCACTAACAAAATTATTGAAAAAAAACAAGCCATGATTGTATTGGGTGCATCATAGTCATGTTTGGATGATCTACAATGAAAGGAAATGGTTGGCTTCACAATTAAATTTATTTATTAATCTGACCCAAGAGAGATGATCTTATCCGTGTAATAAAACGGTTGTTTTAATATCAAAGAAATCTCATAGAATGATTTTTTTTTTTTTTTTTTTTGAAAGTTTATGATTTATTTACATTGACAAATCTCAATACGACTTGTAGGAGATAGGTTTTTTAAGAAATTGAAATCCAAACAAAGGTTTTATTTTTTGAACAATAATGCATTAATTGGAGCATTTAATCTCCTTTTAGCATTACCAATCGCTTCTTGTTGATAACATTTAGAATCTATTTTGTAGTATTTTTAAAAGATATTTTTTGGTTAAAAGTTTTTTTTTTTTTTTAAATGAGATGTTTTACAAAATTTAGAAAATATATTTTTCAAAAATTAAAAATTTATTTATAATGATTCATAAAAAAAACATTTGATAAGTAATTATTCACATAACATTTTTAGAGAAAATATTTCTATTGAAAATACTTGGAAGAGAAATACTGTTAAATGCATTTTAAGAGTTAATTTAAAAATATTTTTTTTAAAAAATTTTAACTTAAAAAAATATTTTTAAAGAAAAATCAAGCATTTGAAAAAAAATCAAGAAATACTTTTAAAATTTTGAAAAATGATTTATAGTATTAAAAAATCTCTCTCTCTCTCTCTCTCTCTCTCTCTCTCTCTATATATATATATATATATATATATGTATATATTATAAAAAAACTCTTGATAAGGATTGTCCTCAAAATATTTTTAATGAATTTTACTAAAAACACCATAAAAAACACTCTTAACTATGACCCTATTTGGTAAGTATTTTTGATAAGTGTTTTGAAAAATAATTTAGGAGAACAATTTTTAAAAATTGTTTTATAATATTTTGTAGAAAAAAAATTTGTTACCCTATTTGGTAAGTATTTTTTAAAATAGCATTAATCTCTCTCTCTCTCTATATATATATTATAGAAAAACCCTTGATAAGGATTGTCCTCAAAATATTTTTAATGAATTTTACTAAAAACACCATAAAAAACACTCTTAACTATGACCCTATTTGGTAAGTATTTTCGATAACTGATTTGTAGAAAAAAAATTTGTTACCCTATTTGGTAAGTATTTTTTAAAATAGCATTAAAATCTCTCTCTCTTTCTCTCTCTCTCTATATATATCTTATCAAAAAACCCTTGATAAGGATTGTCCTCAAAATATTTTTAATGAATTTTACTAAAAACAACATAAAAAATACTCTTAACTATGACCCTATTTGGTAAGTATTTTTGATAACTGTTTTTAAAAACAATTTATGAGAACAATTTTTAAAAACTGTTTTATAATATTTTGTAGAAAAAAAATTTGTTTAAAAAAGTGAAATATTTTTAACATATTTTTAAATATGTTTTAAAAATAATTTTTTGTGTCTACTTCTTTATTTCTAATTATTCTACGTATTTATATAATTATTTTTTAAAACAATTATTAGAAAATAAATGAAAATAATTTATTGAAAATACCATATTTTTTGTTTTTTTTTTAAAAAAGTAGAAAATAATTTTTTGATTATTAAACATATTTTTTATTTATTTTAAAGAACAAAAAATTATTTTTAAAAATAATTATCCAATCGTGTCTATTTCTCCCTAAATCTTATCCTTTTATCATCTTTTTATTATTTTATTTTATATTCGGTGGCCACGTGAATATCGTAGAAGTTAGAATTTTTATTAAATTCAAAAGAAAAAAATAAAAATTTAGAAAAAAAGAATTAAATTTAGAAATTCAATCAAATTAGTATTATTTGGCTGGCATTGAGGATTTTTTTTTTCATTATTTTCTTAATTATATCCGTCAAACAGTATTTTTCCAGGAAACCAACACCACCTTCTAAATACATACTAAAAAAGGCAATTTGAGAGATGTAATCATGCTATAAAACAAATATAGAAAAAAAAATCCAGTCAACATCAACAATATTTTCTTAAATAAATTATGAATATGAAAAATAGACAAATTAGGAAAATTATCAAAAAGGATAGCCTCAAGAGTCAATGGTCATAAATCCATCTCTCTATATAGCCAATTCCTTCTTTTCCTCTCAAACATCTGTTAAGCCTTCTAGAAATTCTAGAAGCTTCTTGAAATATATTTATTTAAATAAAAAATATTATTATTTATCATATAAAAGTCATTATTTACTTTTATTTTTGTTTAAAAAAAAAAAGAAATTCTAAAAATTGAAATAGAAGCAGTTCGCATAAGAATTTTCATCATTAATTTGTAGACGATTTCCTTTATGATTGGAAGTATTAGCATTAATTCAATTTAAAAAAGGAAAATTTTTTTAAAAAAAAAAATTAAGGGTGGTTGAGGAAGCTTCCTAGCAACTGGACTTCCTGAGGAATGCGTCTTATCTTTCCTGTTTGTTCCCACCATTTAATTTTATTTTTCTTTTAAATTTCAACGCTTTTGTTTAACATTGTTTGAATCAATCTCTAGGAATTGTTTTGTGGTTGATGAACAACTCTGGCCAAGAACAACGGGTGGACCTGCCTGATTGTGAGGTGAGTTATTTCTAGTTCAGGCCTGGCATGGAGATTTCCAACGAGTCGAATAAGGTAAAGCATTTTGTTGGTTTCCATTGATTTTTGTCGTTTTTGGGTGATAATGGTAATGGGTTTGACTTTGGAAAAAATTCTGTGTTGATGTTTTTGGTGGGTAGGACGCTGAAAGATATGGTTTTTGAATGATATTTCAGGTATTCGTGAATAAGCAAATGGAAATCTTGGTGGGTTTGTTGCTGGTTTGATTTGTGATTCCGATTTGGGGCTTTTTTTTCCCATTGTTTTGAGGCATTTCAACTGGGTTTGATTTGGTAGAAAGGGTTGGCAGTTGATTGTTTGGCTGTAGAAAAATTTCAATCCATTGAAATCTGGAATTTGGTGCCAAATTTGAATTAGGATCTAGTGGATAGGTTTTTCTGTTGTTTCTTGAATTGATCAGACAAAGATAGATTTGGAACGCTATGGAGATGGCTCGGGAAGAACCCAGCCCCAATGGAGAGGTGGAGGAGGACAATGACAGAGACCTCTCTGGGGCTACTCCTCTCAAGGAGACTCGCCATAATCGGACACATTTTCCGGGTGCCGTGAGGAAGAAAGCATATATATTCAATGGGTACGGTGAATTCTATAACAAGGAATGGGATCTTACTGAAGGCACAGGCAATGAGTTTTGTTGGTACCATGTTGAACTCCCAAAAGGGAATCAGAAACTCTCACAGGCTGCACAACATCTCATTGATGTTCTTTGCCCACCTTTGAAACTCCAGGACATTCTTTCACTTGTTAGCAATGGACCCTTTTGTGGGCATGTTGATGGGGCACTTGTGTTTAGAGTCAATTCACCGGGACCTGCCTCGAGTGATTTTACGTTCCGAATAGCTGCAAGGATTACTGAGAGTTCAGTGATTACGGTATCCCTGGGCCGTGTTCCCAGATTGGGGTTCTCACCAATGGGTGAATCTCTACTTTCAGAGGTCCCAAGAGTGGAGAGTCCCAGTTATGTTAGAGGCGAGAGGAAGGAAGGGGGTGGAATTGTGATCAGGGAGCATGTTCTTGAGTTTCTGTTGACAATGAATCATTCTGAGGGGGGCGATAATCCTGTACCTAGAACTGTATCAAATCTTGTTGTTCACATTATTGATACACATGTGGACCAACTCCAAGATCTTGTGACTAAACTTGAAATGGAGTTGGATTCAGTGGAGTTTGAAATGGATAAAGGTAAGTTTCATTTTATAGCAATACAGATTGCCTCCCTAGACAATCTTTATTTTTTGTCCCTTTCATGTAATGCTTCTCTTGATTGTTTGTGCATTTTCTGATCAAATCACTTTCCTGGTCTGGTTATTCTAGGATTCATGTATTCCTTTTGTCATAACTTTGTAGATAGTTAAGGCTTAGGTGATTACTTTTGTCTCACTTTTAAATTTTTTTTGTCCTTTCGATTTAAAACAGTAACTTCATTGTTCTATGCGGTATTGTAAAATGCCAAAAATATAATTGAGTGGAATATTTATTGCTAGGAGAAGACAGATGTGGATTGCCAAAAATATTTATTGCTGGATTGAGGAAAATGACATTTTTCTCAATTTTTTTTGGGTTTAGTTTTCGTTGATAGTTGTAATTGGACAAAAGAGTTTTTGTTACTTATTGTAGGTAAACAGTTAAGAAAGACAAAGGAAAGATAAATGGAGGTGTATAAGACAGAAGAACCAAAAAAAATAAAATGAAGAAGAAAAAGAATCCCTTTTAGTTTCCCATGAATGATTGAATCCATGAATACAACACAATTAAAAACCATACAATAAGGTACTTACCATTGAAAACTTTATCCTTAGAAGGAACAAATCTCAAAACAAAATCATCATAAACCTCATTGCAATTTCATTTTCAATATCACTCACAATCACTTGTTCAAACTCATTACCATAAACAAAATGTTAAAACCCAACCATGCGATTTACATGAAACAAAAATAATTAAGGATTTTATTGTTGAGAAAATTAATACCTCTTAAAAGCAAGGTTGTTGTTTGTTGGAGATGGGAAGAGAAAATTTGCAGTGTTTACTTTTAGTACTATTGATGATTAGACATATGCAATGGCATAATGATAAGATAAATTTATTGGGTGGTCACATTATTCTATTCTAATTTCCAAACCTAGAGCATAAGATTATTGATGCACCATAACAGAGCATGCTGGAAGTGAAACTTTATATTGTATGGATGCTTCTAAAGAGTGGGGTACACATGTTGAACTCTTGACACTTCAGAGGTCCTTGTATAGCACTTTTTTGTTTCTTTCCTTTATTCATTCATGTCTTGTGAATGTTCTCCATAATGAAGTATGATCAATGTTCTCATACATTTATCATAATTTTTCCATGATTGATCCTTTTACAGGACAAATTAATTGTTTGATACAATGTTATGGAATTTACTCATCAATAATCTAACATTCTATATTTTGTGTCAAATTCCAAGTCCTCTTATATTTTCCCAACATTGGTGCAACTATGCGGGAATACTTTTGAGAAATTATAGATAGTTTTTTCTTCCTCCTTTCAGTCATTGTCAGGGATCACCAACGAAATCTAGTCAATGCTGTTGTTTGGAGTAATATTGTATGTGAACCTACAAAACTATTTTTTTGGGTAATACAGGGATTCAATTAATACTTATGTTAGCTGGGTATATGACTACTGGAAGACACTAACTTCCTTTAAGAGCACCTTGCATTTTGTCTGGATGCCAGGTTGAGTAATATGTACAGACATAAGAGGTATTCATATTTTAAGAAATTAAATCAAATTTCCTAAGATGATCCCGAGCAATCTTTAGTAATTTTATGGTGTAGGGATCCATGGATCTGATCAGCGTATCTCATGTGCACCTTATTATGGGAGAAGCTGGAACTCAAAATATAAGAAAATATAAGTATTTGTAAGATACTCTGGTGTATAAAGCATATAGATATTTTGAACTATTTTCTTAGGCTTTCTTCTTGTCCAGAAATTGGTATTCTTAAAACCTACCATCTTTGAGTGTCTTGAGACTCCTTTGGAAATAAACGTGAACATCCAAGCATGGAAGTTTTAAGCTGAATGTTTTGAATAATTTTCTCAAACATTCACCTTGTCAAAAATAGTTCTCATGAAAAGTAAAAGGAGATAGAAGAAAAGCAAGATTGTTTTTCCATACCGGTTTTCCTCAATTCAAATTGGACATGCTGTCTGAAGCCAGAAATTTACCCAAATAACTGCAATATAAAAACAACTGAAAAAGTATTGACTCTACCTAATAGTTTCCTAGCTGAATCTGTTTAAGTCATTGAATATCTTGAATGGATCGATCATAACTATAGCCCAAAATTTGAGGGGACTAAAACTATATTCCCAGCTAAATTAATGTTTTAGCTGAGAGTAAAGAACTAGTAATTTTTATGCATTACTACTAACCTTCACCTATACGTACGTTATCATTACATAATGGGAGTTATGTTGACAGGAGATTCAATCCTAAGTAATTGTGCCTATGCATGATAGTAAATTAGTGTCTTAGAAAACTTGGTGCTTAGTAATATAAATTTCACACAATCCACAAACCATGAATCACTAAGACATTTCATGTTAGCGTAATGTGAATTTACATCTCAATGCACCTAACTGTGAAGCAAAGTTCCTATATACCTTTGATTGAGGCCTTGCAGTAGAGTAAAGAATTTGATTGTGACTAAAGATTTCTATTTTTTTATGATTGAATCTGTTGCAATGCAACTACTTTTAATTCCAAATAAAGTTCAATAGCTGAAATCTAAAATAATAAAAGCCAACATTTCTGGTTAAGGAATCACATTGCAGAGTGTTAGCCTTAATGGCTTGTTAAAGGGGAAGAGTTAAAAGTACCAAACATTTGAGATCACCTAATCTTGAATGGACCCCATGATATCTTTTGAAGTTTGTCAAATTCATTTCTATTGATCAGGTAATGAGACACTGATTGGACATTGCGATCATTTTTGAAGCATGGGCCATCAGTTGAATAATTCTTGTATATGGAAAAGAGGCATGCATATCTATGAGAATTGTTGCATTATATTATATTACATTATAAGTAGTCTTTTCTTTTTCAAGGGTTTGTAAAGGGGCATGACCTGGCCTTTAGCCTTCCGCCAATGGTCAAGGGCCTATGTAGAATAAAAAAAATTGTTGTTATACTCTGAAATGGTTGATTACTTACACAAAAGATCTCCCCACTTTAAATAAGTTTGCATTTTGAAGATGTTCTCTTATTTTCTTCAATAGGATTTAAAAGAAATCTGAACTATAACATTAGGCTCCAATTAAGCAATATATGAGCCTTAGCACCTTCATGCCAGGTTCTTGTGTCTTTCCTTTATGATATAATTAGCAATATACCAAGTACTAATGATATTTGTATGTGTTGGATTCTGGCTATTTGTATATTGTAAGAGTTTGGGTTCGTATCATACCTTGAATTGAGTTGAGGACAAGTTTTAATGAAAAAGCTGATGGTAATTTGGAAATTTCTTGCAACTAAAAAAATATATTGATTTGGGTTGATAAAAGCTTTTGGTGATTTCTTTAATTCCTGTAGTAATTGCAGGCTGCTTGATGAGTAAAGGTTTTCTTTACACATTATTATCTGCTAGGATAGCCTGAGGAATGATATTAGAGATATATCATTTTTGCCATTTTTGTATGATTGAGTGGTTAAATTCTATATATTTTCCTTTGGCTTGTCATGCTCATTTTCATATTTCTTGATGAGCGACCCCATTGTCAGTTTGGTTGGGTTTAGGGTATGGGGACCCCAGGGTAGAAACTTAACCTCACTGGTTGGCTTGGATGGTTGGTTTAAAAGAAATTGTCTTCAGCTCACCAGTCCTTTAAGGGCTTAAGTCCTGATATATATTGTCCCAGTTTGAATTTTCATGGTTTATTCTTTTGTTGAACTTAAGTTGTGATTTCTTTCCCTTGATTGCAGGTGGTTTTGCTTTGAAAAAACAAATGCTGGATGACAGGAGATTCCCAAAATTGCATCTTAATTTGCAGCGACTCTTGCAGGTAGTTATCTGTCCATCCGTTTCCTTTTCTGCCAAGGAATATATGTAAAGGAAATTTTACTAATCATGTTAAGATTTTAGTTGCTTGGTAATGGGTAAATTCTAGTTCTAGTGGTGATTTGGGACTCAAGTGCATGACAAGAAATCATTGATCTCTGGTTTAAGTATCAGAGTCAATGGCAGGTCTTTAACCAATAGTCTTACTCTTTCATGGGGTTCATTGGCTGCTTACCATGGGGCCAAGTTTTTGAGATTTAGAACACTTCAGATTTTGTCTGGAGGTCGATGTTTGTCGGACCAACTAAAAATCAACTGATCTGTTCATGAGGTGTTTTTGTATTTTTCATACCTCCTTTGCCAGACTACCCAGAGGAGTGTGATCATGTGAAGCTTAAGTTTGGTCCAAATGTCCAATAAATCATCCTGCAAGAATCATTCTAAATACGAAATTAAAACTGTACTAGTCAAATGTTCTTATGGTTGTTTATGTATTTTAATGTTGCTGGAACTAGGTAATAGCACATGGGGAGCAAGTGTTTCCTAGAGTCAAGGAAAAGTGCTCTTCAAAACGATGGTTTGCCAATGAGGATATTATCTCACTTGAAGAGTTAATCGGACGGCTCAGGAGGTTAAAAGAGAATGTTGGGTTTATAGCCAATCGTGTTACAGCAATCCAGGCTGGTCTTGATAGCTGGCAAGCTGAGCAAATAAACAGGAAATTATATTATCTCTCATTCCTCTCAATAATATTCCTTCCCTTATCTGTCATCACTGGAGGTAAAAACTCTCTTTGATATGACCTTCCTTTAGTAGTTTCGATGCAAGTATGATTTCAGTTTTGTGTAAAAATGCACTTAACATGTTCACTTTGTTGGGCACTCTTAACAGTGTTTGGGATGAATGTGGGAGGAGTTCCATGGACAGAACAACGAGACCCAGCTCTAAAAACTGGGTTCCGCAATGTCATGTTACTGTGTGTGATGATGTTATTTCTAGTGCTCTTATGCTTTGCTTTCCCAGCTATCTATGCCCGTATAGCTTCTTGGCGGAGACAAAGGGCTTTGCGGAGAAGCTGGTCGCTCAACAGGAAGTCATTCCTTAAGAGAATTCCCGGCGGATCCGAAAGAGGGGGTTATCTTAGGATTTGAAGAGAGTAATACCATCTCATGGTACATTCTCTATCATTCATTTTCCTCTTTGCCGTCTACTCTGCAGAATTTAATGTCTTGCGTATTTTTTTCAGGAAAGTTCTTCGACTCACCAGTTGCCATCAACCAACTTGGGTTTATCCATTTCTTGAATGACAAACAATAGCATCTTAATCAACTCCTCATGGAAATGGAAATTCTTGTGAAGTGTTTAATGTTTATTCCAGTCAAAGATAAAGCCGGTTTGAGTTTTCCAGTTGGAAGTGAGCCTATTCTTTTGTTGATTCCATTTTTCCATTTTTTGTGTTTTCCTCTCAGTATATATCATCTTCCACTTCCAGAGAACCCCTTAACTGTATGTGCATTTTATTTTTCGGTCCTAGACATATACATTGAGAATCATTGTCATTTAATGTAACAGTATGTTACTAACAGTTTGAAGCTTCACCCTTCTAGGCAATTATCAGAGTTGAGTCTTCCTTTTTGCATAGTACCTCTGAAGATTTTGCTGAGTTGACGAGGTTTGAGGAATTTTTGTGTCATGTGGAATTTAAAATGTAAATTCTAAATTAATAAAAAGGGGTATTTAATAAAACTTAATATTTATTACTTAATGATTTAAGTCGACTTTAAGTTAAAGTATACTTAAGTTGTTGATTTAAAACTCATTATTTAATTCTTATTAAAAATTAAGATTTATTTTAAATCATCAAATTGATATATTTATTCTCATAAATTATAAAATTAACTTTATAACCATCTTTGCCGAAAAGGATTCCCTTTGAATCTTCACAATTCTATTAACCATTGACAAACTGGCTTTGTAATAAATATATAGATCAAAGAGGCTAAATACCCAAAATGAGCACCTCTCATTTCCAAGTATCTCTTTAGCCTCACCTGAATGGAAAATGGGACATATTTCTTAGGTTGTAACATCTAAGAAACATAAAATTTAATCAATTTGATCTCAGGTGATTATAGGAATATTGTTGTCAGATAATTCTCCCAATCATTGAGGTTTGGTAATTCACCAGGAAGTGAAGGAAGTTTTCCTGCCATGTAGTCTTGAAGAAGTAACATATGATAAGTATTATGTTCCAAACAGGCTCAAGATGAAGATTATGATGAAGAAAAATAAAATCTTGGAACAAAGTAGAGATTGCTAATGAAGAAAGTAGAAAATCAAGTATAAGAGTATTAAGGTTAGATGGAAACTCGGAAGGACATTCCACTATAGTCAATATACTTCTTCTTATAGAGAAGGTACATTGGAACATCAAAAGCATAATATCACAAGATGCTTCAAATGACCCTCCCCATGGGCTTATGTAGGAAGTGGGAAGTTTCTAGAGACCCTTGGAAACATTTACATTTAGCTACAAAGTAGAAGAGTATGGAAGCTTCTAGAGAGGGTTAGAGATGTCCACACATCTTTATACTTGGCTAAGAGAGCATTGGAATAGTGTGGGATATTCTAAAATCTTCCAAAGCCATCTTGTACATACTCTTGTACATAGACTAGTGTAGGAGCTTTTAGATTATTCTTGATTTGTAATGAACCCTTCAAGGTTCTAGAGACTTCCTAAGGTGCCTATAAATAGGTTAAGACCTCATTTTGCCAAAGTACTACCCAAACCACCCAAAATCACTTCCTAACCAAGCAAGTGAGTTCCAAATCACTTGTAAAGCTTCCTTTGAGCAATAAAAGCTTCCATTCTTCAAGAGTTGCCTACTACGCCTTCTAAAGCTTTCAAGTTGTGAGCATCTTAGCCTAACAAGCTAAGCATCGGGAGTAAGGCTGATTTTGCAAGATCAAGGGTCTTGACTTGTCTAAGTGTCGCACGAGTTTAGGAAAAGAGTAAGTCCATGACAATAATCTACATATTGCTCAAATCTACACTAGAGAAAAAAGAAAAAAAAAAGAAGGAAGTAGGAATACTATTATTGATAATCAACAACACTATTAACAGAATACATAATACATAAACAAATAAATAGAAAACCAGTTTTCTTTCACAGAGATTACAAAGGTTCCTAAATGTAAAGTAGGAAAGGAAATCTACTCAAATACATACCTATTAGGATGCACAAAAATCTAAATAAAAAGGAAAAAAATTGTAGCAAATAAGTCAAATCCCTCGTACTGATGCAAGATTGATTTTATCCACATGAATGAAGAAAGACAAAGTGCAATTATGGAGGTACTCATGAACTCTACATAAAGGAAATATAGATGTCTAAATGATATATGGCTCACATATAACTTGTCTTCTCATTAATATTTTGAGATAAATTAAGGGTGTTGAATACGAATAGTAATAAGGCAATATGGAGCCCATGAAACCTTCAAAATCCAAGTAACAAATGTTGGTAAGTGTATACAAGAAATTAGTAAGAAGGTTGTTGTCATAATCGTATACAACTAATCAGAAAATTTTGTGAGGAAATGCAACCTAGGAACTAGATTCAATTGGTGATCCGATTGAATTTTCGCAAATCCTAGAATAGATGGGTCTCATTTCCAGTTACTTCATAACAACAAACATTTGTCCATAAATATATTTCCAAAATTATAAAGCTGCTTGTAAGCAAAAAAATCACAATTTGAAGCACAAAAAAATGTGTAACGGATGAAGCCTCTCTAACATAGAAGATTCTGCAATCGGAAAACAGATCACATATTGACATCCATTCTAGAAAATTACTCTTCTTTAAAAGAAACCAAGCATAAACACTTTTCTAGATAACTTGGCCCTAGAAAATGTCTTATATCAACAAAATAGTAATATAAGAAAAGAGCACAAACAAAAACAAGAATGCCATGTTAGCTCTAGTTTTGTCTTTGCTAATGAAATTACCATACAAACAAACTAATGTTACAAAAGTACTTATATGAAGCAAAGCTAAGTTTAGTCTTTGGCAATCTTGAGCTTTTTTTGTGATTGTAAGTTGTCACCATTGCTTGAATTGACAATGTTTGTATCTTCTTCATCATAGACTTATTCTACAAGGAACCTTGCTGACGTTCGGGCTGTCATTCATTTTGTTAATTTTTGTGACCAAAACTAATGTCTTCCTATAAAAGTGGATCAACTTTTTATAAAACAAACTATTCATTCTTTTCTGAAATACAAAGTTGATGAAGTTATGTAAGAAGAGTTTTTTTCCTTTCTAATCATGATCATAATTTGTTATTTGTTATTTGTTAAAATTTCAAAATATTGCACTTGTTTTTTTGTTTCAACAAACTTAGTTACAAGACATCCAATGATTTTTTCCACAACATCAAACAAGATTAAGACAACTTGGTGAGTTTCATTAGCAGTTGTAAGTCTCAACATATACCTATATTAATTCCATTAATCAATAAAATAAATAAAGAAGGAGTTTTAGTAAGTATCTTCGTTGCTTGAGTGTTTAATAATCAACATGAATGAAGGATATACCTTGGACAATAATTTGCATTGGTGTCGGAATATTTTGGGCACTCCGCTATTTGGTTTTTCAGCACCACTTTCTTATTGCATTTTGTACATGCATTATACCAAGGTTCATCCATATTGTCAACATTGACAATTGTTGTTTTGAATGAATAATGAATTTTCTTGTTTTTGACTTTATGTCATACCATTAAATTATTTTACCAAACACACCTAATTTACTTAATAACTTAAATTAAGTTATTAAGTTGGTTTACCAAACACCCACAAAGTCTAATGAATAATTAAGCATCTGCTAAGATACACTCCCTAAAAATAAATAAATTCTACCTAGAAACTAGAACCTTTTGTATGAAAATTATGAACTTATTTTATATTTTTTAAATTATTTTAAAAAAATTTAAAATTTAAGGTGGTAAAATTTTTTTGATGGTAGATATTATATCGGAAGACAAAAACATGAAAGTGTATTCAAATGGATATTACGGCCTTTACTCAACAGGATGATTACAAGTTGAATCATGGTTGTTTAATTGATGTTCTATAGTTATTTGGATTTGAAAATCAAGTAACTTTTAAAGCTATGTTTGTTTCACAGGATAGTTTAAAGGAAAATGCGAGAGGGGAAAAAAAGAGAGGAAAAGCAAATAAAAAGAAAAAAAAGAAAAAAATTAAGGAAAATAAAAAAAAATAATTAAGTCAATAATTTTTTTATATATATTACTTTAAACTTATTTTACTTATTTAACTATTCTTTATAAAGATTAAATAATTTTAAAATATATAAGTTTTTTTATTAATTTTAATTATATTTAGCTTTTTTTCCCTATTTTTCATACTAAAACCAAACATGAAAAAATAATTTTTCTTAACATTTTTTTTTTTCTGGTAACCAAAGATAGCCTTAGTTAGTAGGGAATGAATTTAAAACTTATTTTTAATGAAGTAACTCAATCAATTAATTCCCTATAAGATGACATACTAGTTATACTGTATGTGCCCATAGGAGGAATTTCATCATCTTTATGTACTATCGGAGAAATCATAAGGGTGTTTGTTAAGTACTATTCTCAAAACCATTTTTTTTTAAAAAAAAGAATAGGAAAATGGAAAAACATATTCAGCAAAAATAAAAAACAAAAAACAACTTCATGTTCTTAAGAATATATTTTAGTACCCGTTTGGCCATATTTTCATAAATTTATTTTTTAAAGTTTTTTTTATTCTTTAACTTAAAAGAAAGTTTTAAAAAACAAGTTTTGGACATGATCAAACGGGCTCATGTTTTCCTTTTGGTTTTAAAAACTAGTGAACTAACTTCTACTTATTCTCTAAAAATTGTTCTTTATTTCATTTTGTTTTTCATGACAAGGAAAAAGATATATGGTGACTTTTATAATGAGTCACCATCATCTAATAATATTTGTATATCAAATGTTTACAAAAGGATAGTACATCAAACATATCAAATCCACTAAAACTAAAAATGAAAAGTGAATACACACTAAAACATGATTTAGAAATGTTAAACATCTCAAAATTCATGTATATCTCCATTTCATAAGCATAAAATTGGCTAGCTATAAATGACATAAAAGTTGAATCTAAAAACCTAAAATTTTCACTACCAATTAAAGTAATGTACGTTTATACCCTACAATGTATGTGTGGATCCTACATTTCTCTCATGCGTTCCCACTCGATGACGAGACTCATTTTTTATTTGAAAAAAATGATTTTTTTACAAAAAATTGTTTTTGGATTCACCACTTATTTTTGTTTTAATTTTAAAGAGAAAACAAGATAAGAAAGAAAAACCCTAAGTATGACTCCTAGAAAGGAAAAACAGATTTATGAAAACCAAGTTTGGCTCCGAGGGTTAAGTTACCTATTGGGAAGGTATGATGATAGACCGTAACACACCTCTAAACCCCTAAAAAAATTGATCTCTACCAATTAGTTAGGGCAAACATGACAATTGATTGGGAAGTCAATGGATACCAAAAGAATATCAATCTAAAAATAATCAAATGGACAAGAAAGACAAGAAGTGTACCTGAGTAATGGGTTGATTCCTTCATGGAAAACAAGGTTAGTGAACAAGTATAGAATAATTGCATATATTGCAAAGCAAATCAAAATCAATCAATATTCAATCACAGATGTTAGGCCCCATCAATGCCTGATTTATTTTGCATGAATTAATTCTCTAAAATTCCATTATTTTGGAATTATAAAATTGTATTTGTGCTTATTAAAAACGTGTAAATCATAAAATTATTAAATATCAAGGAAATTTGTGAAATGTGTTTGCCCAAAAGAAAAATGGTAGCAAATTTTATTGAAAATGAATTTTGATGACCAAAAACTCGAAGGAAGAAAGAAAAGTTACAGAATTGAAATGATTTAAAAACAAGATTTTGTTGAAAATCAATTTTTGAAGGCATGCATGAAGAATTAAGAGGATGGACACACATGGCTTATGGGATTGCATGCCGGAGGTGGCCATGCATGGGTGCAGAAGTGGGCTTGAGGTAGCTTGTCCATGGCACTCATATTGATGGCTTAGTGTTGGTGCACCATTTTCTCTAATAACAACATCATAGTCATCTATCATCTCCCCAAACCATGTGTTATGGAGATCTCCGCCAACCTATCTCTATTTTTTGGCTACCTTCAGTTTTGATTCACTTTCTACTTCAATCTTATATCGAATTGAAGGTCATTGTGGCAACTAAAATGGTTAGAGGACACCGATGAAATGTTCAGCTCGCCTGAGCTAGATACTACATCAGACTTGTATTTCTAGGCATCTCCAACTTTAATCCCCACAAACTAATATGCCCATTGGAGTTTCTCTATCTGTTTAAGTCATTCTCAGCATTGTTGAAAGCTTGTTTTTGATCTGGTGATGGCTCAATAGAAAATTGAGCTTTAAATTCAGCCACTGTAAGACTCTCTTGGATAGTTAATGTAAATACAACTCCATTAAATCAATGATAGCTTTCTGAGTGTCAACTCGACCTTTTATCCTTCTCCTTTCCCATATACTAACATCACTTAACTTGCTCAATGTGCGGAACCTTTCAGATTCAGCTTCTATTTATAGACCATTGCCATTTGACACGTCACTGACCTGCTGACCCTCATCTATCATGGTCCATTGCATCAGGCTACTTTTCTATTGGCTTTCAGATATTGATGGTGTAGAACATTAGCTAGAAACTAGGCATGTCGACCTAGGAGCATAAAGTCTTTTATAAAATTATGGGTCAAATGGTAAAAAAAGAATGGTGAAGGTCCATGTGTTAGTATCTAATTGGGAAATATTTTGGAAAAGTTGGTCAAAAGTCAATAGTTTGAAAATTTTGCCACATCAAATATAAAGAGTGGGAATTTTAGAAATAAAATTTTGATTTGGAGAAAAAATTTAACCATCAAATAATTGAGATTAGATTTTGAAAATTTGAATATTAAGTACATTATAGGAATTAATCTAATTATTATTGGGTAATTATAAAAAAAAATAGTAGTAAGAAAAACTTGGTAAAATTTATATTATATCAAATGGTTATAATGGATAATTAAAAAGAAATTGAATTTAATTTTATAATGAATCAAATTGATTTTATAATTGGAATTAAACTTTATAGAATTACAAAACATTAAACGGAGTTGAATTGAAATTAAATTAAGATTAAATTATGATATATGAATTTAGAAAAAATATACAAAATGAATAAATTAATTAAATGTGAATTTTATGAATTTAACTTTTAAAATTTTGATGCGATTGAATAATTTGACAAATGAAGTAAATTAAATAAAAGTTATACCAAAGGTTGAGAATTTGATTTTTTTTATAAATTGAATGACTAATTAATTTATGGAATTAAGTTTTAGAATATTACTTAAATTTTTGTTGGTAAATAAATATTGGTAAAATTAACGGGTTAAGGGTTATTACCAATTTCAACTTCTTAGTTACCCAAAAAAAAATTATTTTATGTTTTTAATGTTTTTATGAAATTGAATTTTGTTAATAGTTAATTATATCATGTTTTAAGTGAATTTTAGAGTTAAAAAAAAAAAAAAAAAAAGGTTTCAGGCATTTATAGTCAAATTATACTTTTCAAAGAGCTAGCTTGTAGTAAATTGAATTACGAATACGGTAGTATTTTTTGTGGGGTGGAAAATCATGGGTTGGGTATAATCCATAATTATAGAAGGTCAATTTAAGAATAATAGTTTTAATTTATTGAGAAATGGATGTGCGTGGTATTTTAGGATTTGTTACATATATATATATATATATATAGTGAAATTGGCGTGGAAGTTTAAAAGGTGAAGAAAAAAAAAAAAGTAGAGGAAGAGCTGCAGAGCTAGCTTGTAGTAAATTGAATTACGAATACGGTAGTATTTTTTGTGGGGTGGAAAATCATGGGTTGGGTATAATCCATAATTATAGAAGGTCAATTTAAGAATAATAGTTTTAATTTATTGAGAAATGGATGTGCGTGGTATTTTAGGATTTGTTATATATATATATATATATATATATATATATATATATATATAGTGAAATTGGCGTGGAAGTTTAAAAGGTGAAGAAAAAAAAAAGTAGAGGAAGAGCTGCAGGGGAGTCATCGGCAGAGAGTGGGAAAAATGGGTCGCCGGCTTTGGGACGCTAGTAGACCTACCAAATGACATCTGTTTCACGTAAAAATCTTGAATGAGATTCTATTCAATGCGAGGAACACTCCTACGGTGTCCAATTTTAGTTTCAACGGTTAGATTTTTCAGATTTAAGGTTGGGTGGTTTAACCCTAAAACTTTGATTTAATATTTTCTTTGAAAAAATTTTATATATTGTGTTATTGAAAGATAATATATGCTATTTGTAGTATTTGAAGTGTGATTACTGCTGTGAATAATTTTATTTCGTGATTTACGGATTTTTTTTCTTAGAATTTTGGTAATGTTTGAGAGGATTAAATATGAAAAAAAAAAATAGTTGTATTGATTACTAGGAATTATTGATGTTGTTGGAGATAAGAAAAATTAAGGTATAATTGTGTTTTGTTAATATTTGAATTATTGGAAATTTTCCCAGAATGTTGTGGTGACTTAATTGTGGGAAATTGTTGTATTAGTTATTAAAATTATTAATATTTTTAGAAATAAATAAAATGATGATATAAATTGGGTTTTTTATTAATATTTGAATTATTGAAAAAAATTTCCCCCAATGTTAGGGTGACTTAATTGTTAAAAATTGTTATATTGAGTGTTAATATTATTGAGATTACCGGAAATAAACAAATTATGACATAAATTGCACTTTGTTGGTATTTGTATTGGTGAGAATTTTCTTGGATATGTGTGGTTATTTATTTGAAGAAAAAAAATGGTTATGTTGGTTGTTGGAAATTATTAAGCATGTTGGGAATAAATAGAATGTGTGTGGCTATGATTTAAAACTATGTTTTGATGTTATACAATTAATTGTGAATTTTCTTTTATATTTGTGGTGATTAAAGTGAAGAAAAATTGTTGTGTGGATTATTGGAAATTATGAGACATAATGGGAGTAAATAGAATTATGTCTTGAAAAATTATGGATGTTGAAATATGATTTGATTGCACTTAATATGCATCATGGTTGTGTGAAGAAAAAAAAATTTAAAGAAATGGTTGTGTGAAATGGAAATGAGAATGAAAAAACCTCGAAGAGGGCAAAAATGAAAAGAAAAAAAAAATTGAAAGACCCCAGAGAGGGCGAATTAAGAAGTGAGTGAGATCCCTAGGGTGAAATACCCAAAAGTTTACCTTAGGAAGACTCTAAATGAGGAGTGTATTTGTGTACGGATGCGTATTCTTCGGTGAAAACCTGAGAACGACAGTGCATTGTATGATTGCGTGTAAGAATTTGCATCATGATTGCATTTGGAAGAATGATTTGTATTATTTATTAAGTGTATGTTTGAATATATTATTTAAGACTGAACTGACTTGTTTATTTTGTAAATTTAGAATTGTTGATATGCTAAACATATAATTGAATAAGGAAAATGACAATTTTGATTGGTTTAAATTTGTATGGTTGAAGTTTCTTTTAATGTGTATAAAGTAAAGGTAATATTATATTTTAGCATATGGTTGTGTTTTATTAACCTAGAATTTCGAACTCATTTGGGTGTAAAACACCCTATTGAGCAACGTGGAAATGCTCACCCCTTTATTTTCTAAAATTTTTAAATGCAGATATAGTTTTTGAGGGACCACAGGAAGATTAGGAAGTGTTCCAGACAACAAAAGAATTATAATAATGGTTGTTTTAAAATTTATATTACCCTTTTGACATGTATTAATTTGAGTTATATGGCCTTTTGTAAGTTAAATTATATTTTGTTAGTTTGTAAAACATATTTGAAAATATTCTTTTTGGACTTAGAAATTATTGTAAATATTTGAGCTTTTTGGTAGGGAGATGATTGGTGGTTTTATTATAATTGTGATAAGGAGATAATGTGATGGTTGGTTTTGGAAAAAATAAATAAATAAAACAATATGCTACAATAAATCTTAGCTTAATAAATTTATTTAGGATTAGACGTTTTATTGAAAAAATAAATAAATTCAGGGTGTTTTGATTTATTGCCAGTGTGGATAGGAGTAACTCTTAAGGTCAAACCCTTGACTTGGGGTCACGAGTCGAGTCCTTGGTTGCTTAGAATTTGGGGTGTGACACCATGCATGGCCAAAATTGCGTGCACATGGTAAAGTGGAAGGAAATAAGCTAAATATAGGATAAGTGGTGGAGTGATCAGGAAGCGAGTGAATGATAAGCTGAAGGTGGTGGGTATGGTGATGGATTCGATGGGTATGAAGGATGGGAAAGTGGTGAGCTTGTCCCAAGGCTTCATGCATGGAGTCATTAGGCTTGGGATTCAAATTTGATGGAATGGGGACCTTGATAGAGGGCTTTGAAAAGGGTTTGGGTGGCCATGCATGCATGCAAGAGTGGAGAGGATGGTGGTGGATACGTGGAGCTATGCTTAGCACATGAGGTGGTGGTCTTGGAAAAACCTGGTACTTGTGCGGGCCACGGAATTGAGACTGCCCCAAAGTTCATCCACCAGATTAACAAAATTTTGGAAATCCATATTGACATCGCTTGCTTGAACTAGGAACCTAACTCTGTGATTTGTGTCCAGAAAAAGTGTACCTAAGCATTTTCTACTTTCTTTGTGACCTTTGGGGGGAGCTCCATCATCAGAAATCATAGGGAATGCATGGGATGACTTAGAAGTATACCATTCAACTATGGAAAGGACGTTTTGGCACAATCATTCAAAATTGTAAGGAGCTTGTTCTGCATAAATGGAGTAGGTGGACCAAATTTAGGTTCGTGTTTGATCTTTGACTTTGTTAATTTGCTCCATAGCAGCTCTTGCATCTTTAACGTTGTCATGTTTGTTTCTTGGCTCTTACATCGCTTTAGAAAGGAGGCTCTTGATGAGCACTCAAGGAGTAGAGTTTCATGAGATGCATCGCGGAGACGGTGATTTGGTAGTGACACAAGGCTGGCCAGAGAGAGTTTGCATGCATGTAGGACCCAAGAGGTGGAGGTTGGGAGTTTGGTGGAACTTTGATGTGGTGAATCGAAGTGCATTCCTATCATGCTGAGTACATGGTGCATTAAATACCTTTAACACTTTAAGCCAAGGTGGGTGAATTTTCAAACACAAATAAGCCTACTGATGGTAAATAATCACTCTGCTAGCTAGTATTTAGGATATTGTCATGCATCAACTTCAAATGTGACTTCAATTTGTGGGTTCCCCTTGAATGGAGAGGATTCCACTAAGATTGAATTTCCCAGGCCGTCAGTAGTCCTTCGCGAGACTTCTTCCACCTGATCTCCAGTGGAACTTGATACCCTTGTTAACAAGCATGCTGGTCGAATGTAATTTTGCCCACACTTCACATCCCAATCTTCTCTTCAGTTTTTGCAACTTGTATAGCACTCATATCATCAGTAGTGTGAAAATTTGTTCCCCAACTCCAAAATAAAGTAGCCATCATCCATAGATTCTCGAAGGGCATTCAACCTAGAATGCTCACCTTTCTTATTAATAATCATATTCCCAGTCCACCAACTCTGATATTCAACAAGAAAGCAAATATATCATTCTGAAGTTGGAAATTTCTTACCATCTCATGCTAGTCCTATGCAATACTTCTCCGACATGCCAACTGAATGGTGATGGATACCAGGAATACGTAGACTTCTCAATGGTTGCTTGACCATAGCTATTGTATCCTCACCTAGAGATACCAGAAACAGAAGAATATAGGGAAGAACATAAACAAGGGCAGGGCATAAACAAACAAATAAACCAAACACTAATGAATCTTAGCTCTATTTCATGGATTGATAAAGAGTTAGGAAAAGGTGGAATCCACACAAAACAAGAGTATGATTTTTATATATCAAGCTCGTGGAAGGATCAAGGCATCATGTATTTACAAGAGAAATCAAAGATGCCAAAATAAAACCTAGACATAACATGCATGTAAACAATCAGATCCAACAAAGCAAACGAGTGGCCCTTGATGTCCACACCAATCCATAGATTAATGCTAAAAAAGTAATTGAAAATGAGAGTAAAACAGTGTGAAAACGAGAGAGAAGAAGCTCATAGTAGTCATACCTGGAAAGTTCCGCTCTCATTGCTCCTCTTTTCTTGCTGCTTTCCTTCTCTTCTAAAAAATGACCTGCTCACTCTCCCATAAATGGCTCCCTCAGCTCTCTCCTCTTTGCTCTCACTCCCCTGGTTTACTCTCCGGTTCCTCTCAAAAGCCATTTTTTCTCTCTCTTAAATGCTTTTCCTCAAAATAGCTACCTCACTCTCTCATTTTTTTTCCCCATATGCTTGCTACTTAAGACCCCTAAATATCACCTCCCTCTTTCACCATTTTTTCTCAACTCTTGCTCTCCTTCTCACCGTCCCTCAAAAATGAGAATCCCTCCAAACGTATCACCCTATGAAATGTGTCCCTACCATCCCACTATCCATAACCAACCAACTACCAAAACCTTTTCCCACCAAGTGCCTTGACAGCTCACCACACCAAAAATAACCCAGCACACCTGTGTTTTTTTTTTTTTTTTCATTTTTTTATGCTCTCCTGCGAAAGTCTCTTAAAATGTGGTAAAAAGGTGGCCCTCGAAATATCCAAACTCTCCATACCCAAAATGAGCGTCTATAGTATGATATAAGAATCACATTTAAAAACCCAAAATCTTGTTGTCTTCTTCTTTATTTTTATTCTCCATTCCATCCTCCTAAGAGTGATACCTGCATTTCATAGTTTAATGAGTTTTAGAGTTTTTATTGAAAATAAATATAAATTGATGTAATCATAAACGTACAAATCTAAGAACTATTTTTTTTTCCTTTTTTCAAATAGAAACATTATTAAAAGAATAAGTAACACTATGTAATGTATATGAAAAAATTCATATAATAGCTAAAGGACCCACCATGCATGATCATGATGCATCAACATGATTCATGATTAATTGCAACACAAAAGTAGCTCATTCTCCTATAATTTCATCGAATTCTACTTGAGAATATGTTTTTTTTTTATCACCATACTGAAATCAAATAAAAAAATAACATTAATATAAGCAACAATTGAAAGCCTAAACTATATACAATTCATTAAATGAGTAATACTTTTGACACAATAGTTGTAGGATCAACAATTATCTCTTTAATGAATCTCATAACAAAGTAGCCACATTTGAACCCTCCTTGTCTTGGACACTAATTGATCAATTATAATATAACATTAGTACTCCTAAATATAAATGGTGCAAATGCATAATCTGAATGTTTAAAGCAAAATTTTGGATGTCACCTGCATTAATTGTCAAGATGGCTTATCTTAGATGTTTTCTTCGCAGATATTCAAAGAGCCCTATGTAAATAAGTTCAATAGGTAGTTTTTTAAAATAAGTAAATGTTATGTGTTTTAATATATAGAAATAATAAATAAAAAAATATGTTTGACAAGAATGTAATTTTTTTTTTAAAATGAATGGTTCATGAAAAACATGGGGCTATAGAGCCTTCTAGCTGAGTTAATACATGGGGTGATGTCACATACCAGGATGACCTATTATGATGGTGGCATCACATCTAAATTTTTGTGACCATATTTTATATAAAAAGGATATTTAAAAACTGTATATGAAAAAAATATTATTTTATTATTTTAAGAAAAGTTCATAAATCACTTTATTCTCAAATTATCTAAGCAAAGACTTATTAAAAAATATTTCATTTCAAAATTAATTTTCAAAACTTTCTTATTGATAACTATCTTATATGCAAATTATTTACAAAGAAATTCTTATTTTATTTTTGAGAACAATATGGAAAAAGCAATGTTTTGAGATCTGGACCGGTCATTGAACCGAAAAAGTTACCGGTTCACAGTTCATTAGTCGAACCAGTGATCGAACCATGGTCGAACCACTAACGTCATAAATATATAATTTATATATTATTAAAATTAAAATTAATTATAAAAATAAAAATAATATAATTTATATATTATTTAAAAATTAAAATTTTATTTGAAAATCATAAAATTCTTTGAAAATAAAAAAACTAGTTTCAAACTAGAAATTTAAAAACTAGTCTCAAAGTGGAAACGACACAAACATTCGTATTGTAATTGGAAATTTACCAATTACCAAATTCCTATTCAGAGTAGTATGACAAAATTCTAAAATTTTCAAGTATCAACTTTAAAAAAAAGCTAATACATCAATCAAAGTATTATTGTCCAAATAACTCCAAACCCAAAATAATTCAAACTAGAATTAAGTTTTAACATCTAAACAATGTCCAAAATAAAAAGAGTTTAAACAAATGTACTAATAAAGTCAAATTTCTCTCCTAATGGTCACTCCTCGCCCAAGTTAAGGTTACCTGAAAGATTATCAACAAAGCAAGATAAACTCAAAGCCCAATAAGGAACATTAATATAGTTTCATGGATCAAAGATTTTCAATCATTCTTGCAAATAGGAGATATAACATATACTTATTTTCATAAAAACTTTTGAGTTCAAAATACTAATACATTTAAACTTTTCAACAAAACCTTCTCATGTCCATTTCAAAACAATTTCTCATCAAAACCAAATTGAATATATTCATAATATATTTACTCTAGTTATCGTATGAAAAATAGTGCCTAATTAGGTGAGACTTCACAATTTAATAACTAGTTTCAAATTTATTCCATTTAAGGTGAATAAAACCAAATGTCAACTATTATAACCCGTTGACTAGGGCCATATAATATCAACTATTAAAACCTGTTGACTACGACTGAAAATGTCAACAATTATAACCCGTTGACTAGAGTCATATAATCCAGAGTCAAACACTTATTTCATTCATTCAAACTTACAAAATAAAATATCATATCTCCTCAATTTTTCATTTTTCATAAACAAAGAAAATGCTCAAATATACTTTCCATACAAAACACATATTTGATCCATGCATAAAAATAAAAATAGTATTTTTACACATTTCAAAATACAATATAAAAAGAAAATTATTTTCTTTTCTAAAAATCTGCATTAATTTCTCTTACCTTGAAGAAGCGCTTAAAAACTTGAAGCATTTAGCTTGACAAACTCACTTAACATAATATCATACACAATTATCTAAAGGTAAAAATTTGACAATCCTAAAAATATTTTATTTAGTATTAGGGATCCTAATTAATTTATCATGCTAATATTATTACTACCTAATATTATTTTCAACTTCTTAAACAATAATAATATAATTTAATGAATTTCCAAATTTTTTATAAACTTATATTTCTTCCAAATCTTATTCTAACAATTTATTTCTTATGTATACTTAAACTAAATTAAAAATTTTATTAAAAATAATTACTATTATTATTACTATATTTTTCGATACCCTGCAACATCCAAATAGCCTTACTGTACGTCACTCACAAGCATCCAAATCACACAATTCTTACTATTATTATTATTATTATTATTATTATTATTATTATTATTATTATCATTATTATCATTATTCTTATTAATCCCAATGCCCCCTCTTACTTAACAAAATATCCCATGTAATTTTAACAACTCAAACAACCCCACCAACTCTACTCATTATTATTATTTTAATTTATTTCACTACCACTCTTTGCCTCTCTCAATTAAATATTATTTTTTATTTTTTTTGTCACCCCAATACAGTGCCTTAAATCCAAAATCCAGAAACATGCAATTCTTCTTCTTATTATTTTCCAATCTTTTAAGCCACATATAATCATATATTTATTTACTCATTTAATTTTTAAAATTTCATTGTTTTGATCTATTCATCTAAAAAAAAATTCGAATTTCCTTATTTTCATCAATGAAACAACCTATATTCATAATTTTAATTTTTTTATCTTAAAATAAATTAACTAAACTGACCCTCATCTAAATTAAAATTTTCTAAAGAATATCTAATGTGTTCAAAATTAACTAACGAATATAATATATTAATCTATGGTTAGAATCTTACCTAGAAAAATTTGAACTTCAAACTCTAGACCTTTAAACCTTTAGCCCTATGTTCTCCAATTCTCTAATTTTTGGTTAATAGAGTTTTATGAATAAAGAAGACAAGAGGAAAATCTAATTTATACCAGGGATTATTAATTGTAAAAGGACTCTTTTACCTTTAATGAGTTTAATTATTTAATTTATAATTTACTATTTTGCCCCTAAAGTTTATTTTGGGGTGTTACAATATTTCTCCTATATGTATCACCATTAGCTCCATCTACCCTCACATGAACACGAGGATTAACTCTAATAATGATAGTTAATATATCTTAAAGGTAATTTGGGAATATATTAATAATTAATATAAATTTTGTATAATGTCTTAATTTATAATCAAAAGTCTAAATAACCATACATTTAAAAAGTATTACCAATGAGAATATTTGTATCCACATAATTCCTTAATTTTATTCAATTAAAGGAAGTTATAAGTAGCATTTGGTATATCTATACTAATTTGAGCCTCCTCAACTCGAGTATAGGTAGATAACACCAATTCAAACTTGTCATGTACATTTGAAAAATCTGTATTTACTTGTTTCACCAATTCATTGGAAATGAAGTATGCGTTTTCCTTGACAAATTTGTTGTCAAATATATCAACCGCATCACTAAATAACACAACTTGTATTCTTGTACCTTGAAAAATAGTAACAAAAAAGTAATTGTTAACATGCTTGGTAATAAAAATAAAACTTATATAAGGAGCATTATTTCTTTGATAGTAATTTATATAGTTCATATTTGCTTTCCTATACACTCATAGCTAATAAATTCCCTAGTTTCTAGGACAAATAATAATGTTAGTTATTGGATCTAAGAGAATCCAATTTCATTATTTAAGGACATTACAAAGAATGTAGAAAAAATTTCAAAGATATAAGGCTAATAAAATGTTGTCATTACTTGGCCAATTATAGCAGCAAAAGTGGTATATATATATATAGATCAAGGTATCGTTCCTTCAGCAACACTACCTGTGTCATTGAAACTCTCACTATGGACTTCTTCAGACTACACTCTTTCAACATAAATATCTAATTCTAGGGCATGCGCAACGATTTGTGAATTAAAATTTCTAACTTTATCATCTAAGTGTAGAGGTTTAACTCATTAGAATAACTAATTTTCTTTTTATTTTTCTATCTTAGCCGAAATATCAAATAGATCAAAGTAATCCCTCTACCCAACTTTATTATTTATTTGTCTCCATTTTGCATAACTTTAATTTCATGTTGTAATAACAAAAAAAAAAAAAAAAAATTGTTGGTGCTTGGGTAAAGAAGACGATTTTATTGTTTTGTATGAATTAGAGTGAATCTACTTCAATTTCTCTCATAGGCTAAAGATGATGCAATCTATGATAGAACTTTGATGTTTAGCTTTCTTAACGCTAGAGCATGGTTTCCATATATGGACCACTATCCAATAGCGACCAAATAAATGAAACCTTGAAGTAGGTTGGGATTGCTACCAACTCCAAGTTTGTAATGAAACCATGGACTAAGGAAGTATTCTACAATAATAAAATATAATTATGTAAGCAAATATGAAAATATAGCGAACTAATTATTTTCAAAATTAATATTATGTAAAACATACTGAAACCTTAGATTAAGGAAGCATGTTACAATATTTAAATATAATTATGTAAGCAGATGAGAAAACATAGATAATTATTTATTTTGAAAATTAATATTACGTAAAGTGTGCTTAAACCTTGGAATAAGGAAGTATGCTACAATTGTTAAATATAATTATATAAGCATATGAGAGAATATAAAGAACCACTTGTTTCTAAAATTAATATTAGATAAAACATCATAAATTTAAAATATAACCTATATTTTCTAACCTTTCAATATTAATAGGAAGCTATATTTTTTAATATTTCCATATCCATAGAAAAATCAAAGATACATGAATATAAATTTATTTATTATTAAGAATATATGAAATATGAATTAATTATTGATTTATCAATGTAGAGAATTACTCAATTTAAACTCTTTTGTTTAAATTTTTCCTATTGTGTTTTGTAGAATATTAAAAAATTACATTTTATTACCTCGCCGGCATGCTAATATTATTAGTGAGCATACTAGGTTGAAATACTTTTCGAAAGATAATTAGTAATTATGAAAATTGAATTTATTATTTTAAATGCCTGAATTTCTATATATATATTTATTTTAAAAATGGTTGTATGAGAATAAATTATTTTCTTTAAATAATTTAAAATTAATTAAAATAACATAATAAATAATTTAATTAAAATAATGACATTAATTAATAATAATATTTATAAATAGATATATTATGTTTCTTTTAATTATTTTATATTTTTATAATTAATTTAGTTTTTATTCTTATAAATAAGATTTATCTTATCAATCATGTATTTGTTTTTTAATTTGAAACCACTTATTACTTAAAATAAATTCTTAAAATTTGGGACATTTGAAGTTATAACATAAGAAGCTTTGGTTTTCTTAGATGATGAAAAAAGTGGGGGAGTACCCATTATGGTGGAGAAGGATCCTTACCTTGCAAAAACTCTTGAGTAAGGAAGTTAGGAATGGAATTTTCTAGAAGAAGCCCAAACTATAGCAGTAATTTATAGGATATATTATAAAGTCATGACAGCTCAATTAAATCCTAGAGCTATATGTCAATCTATCAAAGATGAAACATTATTATTACAATGTAATCCTAATAATACTCGAGCTTTTGTTCCTAAAAAATAAAAATGGAATGAAATCACTCAAGGAAGTCAATGGGAACTAAAAGATTTAACCCATCCAAAACCGATTAAACCTTTAACAACTCCTTCAAAAATTATACAACATACAGATGGTACTATTCAAATAGTAGCAAGCTTTACTTTCAAATTTTGATTTTGAAATTGAATTTATAAAAGGAGAGTTGAATTCCCTTCCTGACTTCCTTACTCGAGAGTTTTTGCAGGGTAAGGATCGTCCTCCATCCTAATGGGCACTCTTGTTAGGCCTCAACTTCCTTCATCAGTTTATTTGAGCACCCAACTAGATCCTTCAATGATATCTAACTATATGCACTTGATTATTGTATTATTGCTTTAATATGCCTCTATAACCTATATTAGATGCATCTGATTCTACAATGAGTAATGCATTGGGATGAGGGATGTTAATGCATGGCAAATGTTTGACTTTTTGTTTTATTTCTTTGACTAACTTAGTATGAGACTCAATCCATGCATGCAGATGCATCTTTCCTAAGTTTTTTATATAAAGATTTACAAATGATTATTAAATCTTTGAAATAATCATAAACATAATTTAAGTAACCTAAAAATCTTTGCAATTGTTTCTTATCTTTTATTTCATCAGGAAACTTGTCAGTAAATTCTATTGACCTTTGAATCAGTTTTGTTTTACTTTGATAAATCTCATGTCCCAAAAATCTAATCTTTGTTTGAAATAATTTCATTTTTGGAGCAGAACATGTCATTCCATTTGCTTTGATTACTTTGAAAAACTTTTTTAAATACACAAAATGTTTTTCTAATGAATAAAAAAATACTAGGACATTGTCAATGTATACGATAATGAATTGAAAATGGGAGTTGAAAATGTCATTTATAATATTTTGAAATTCAATAGGAGCATTTTTTAGACCAAAAGACATGACGTTCCATTCATAATGACCAAAAAGGACTGTAAAAGCAGTTTTGTATCTATCTTGTTATTTAATTTGAACTTGTCAAAATCTTGATTTCATATCGAATTTTGAATAAACTACAACACTATGAAGTCTTTTGAGTAAACCTTGTTTATTAGGAATATGGTATATTATCTATTGTAATACTTTATTTAAAGGTTTATAATTAATGACTAATCTGGGTTCATCTCTCTGTAATTCAACAGCATTTTGAACATAGAAAGGGGCACAATTTTAAGGAGATTTTGAGAGTCTAATTAATTTCTTCTTTAATAATGAATCAGTTTCTTGTTTGCAATATTTTAAAAGTTTTTCATTTATTTCTATAGGTCTAGCTTTAGTGGGAATTTTGGACTCATCAAAATTTTGAATATAGAGTAAACATACTTTATGTTTCTTTCTGGACCAAAAAACATTTGGAAGATCAAAACAAATTTCTTTTTGAAAAATATCTTGAATTTCTTTTATTCTTTTTTGAACTTTATCTTCTAGAAGTTGTTATTCTATTTTCTTATATTGAATTTTTTTTGATAGAAAATTTATTTAAGCTTGTTTTATTTGAATTAAATTTATCCTTTTATTTATTGAATCACTCTGGACTTGATATGTCTCTTTTTTAGTTAATGGATATATAAAGGGGGAAAATGTGATGTTTCCTAATATTGTAGTTTTCACACCTTCATCAGCTACTTGAAATGGGTAAAGTAGTGTAATAAAAGGAGTTCCTAGAATTAAAGGTTCAATCATATTTTGCACTAGAATAAATTGAGTTCTAAAACAATAATTATCTTGACATATATGAACATTTTGAAGCTTGTATTCTATGTTTAATTTTCCTTTATTTGTAGTGAAAAGTTCTTGTCCCGTTTTTTCATAATATTAGGTAGGGATTAATTCTTTTTGTATACAATTCATATCAACTCCTAAATTTATTAATGCTACCATTTCTACTTTTAAATCTTTGATTATTACTCTTACATTTGTATACCATCTTTGAAAATTTATTTTAGATATTGTACATATAAATGCTTATATGGGAGTTTGTTTATCGGAGATTATTATTCTTGGATCTTGATTATTAGATGTTTCAATAAAATTTCTTATTAAATTTCTTATTGTATTGTATTAAATTTATTTTTTTTTCATTTTCTTGTTTTAGTTGATCTATTTGCTTTTTTATTTCTTGTATTTCATATTTCAAATCTTCATTGGTTATGGGCTTTTGAGTATTTTTGAATCTATTAAAAATTTTATCCATCGAGTATTGTGTAGGTCTAATTTCTTGAGTTTTTGGGTTTTCCATGAGAATTAAATTTTTTAAGTTTTGTAAATATTTTCTTTGTGTTTTCTCATCATTTTTTTTGTCTATAACATCAAAAAATACTTGTTTATCTACTTTTGAAGATATTATGTTTATTGTTTTATTTTTATTTTGAATTTTATTCATCTTTAGTGAGTTATTGTTTTTTATTTTATTTGTTTCTTCATTTTCTATTATTTGTACTTCATCACTCTTTTCAATACTGATGTCACTGTTCCATCGCATTTTACAAATTATGATGACTTTCTTCATCAAGATTTCCCAAAATGATGCGTCATCATTGAGGTAAGAAGATAGTTCTAGTTGTTCTATATTGAGCTTGGTTATAAAATCTTCTTTTTCAAGAGTAATAAAGGGTTTTGGAACAACAATGTGTTCTAAAGGTTTATTTCTCCAAATGGACATGGTTTTTGTTTCTCCAATGAGATGAAATAATTTATTTCGAGTTGATCTAAGGTCATAGATTTGAAAAGCTCTAAATCAAGTAAAAAAATTTGGAAATTCATTCAAACAGGTAACGGGTCATTTCTCATTCTAGTTCTTGTTGAAGAATAAGTGGTTTTTTTTATTATGTTTTATATAAACATGATGATAGACTGGTATTATTGATCAATTGATTTGAAATAAGGGTGGAATAGTTTCAAAAGAAATATAAATTTATTTTTTGGTTTTAAAAAGCTAAGTTAAAACATCTTTTAATTTTTTTGCAAAATTTTTAGGGATTTGAGATGCATGGTTCATGAAAATATTTTTTAAAATTCCATCATCCATAAACTAAGGTACAAGATAAAAAATTTCTTTATTTATAATAGATATATTTACATAAGTTAAATATATAACAAAGAAGAAATTAGGGTTGTGGTATGTTATATACCCTGTTTTTATTCCAACGTTTTTTGTTTTAAAATATTTGTACATGAGTTCTTGATTTTTAAATAATTTGTTATATTGGATTTGCAAAAAAAAAAAAAAAAAGGTTTCAACTAAAGAATAGTTATCAATCCCAATTAGGTTTTTAACAAGTTTTTCATATTGTTTAGAAAGACAAGTTGATTTCCTAATTAAATTAAGCATTTCAAGTTGACTAAACTAGTTTGACTGGTTGATACTAAACGGGTTTTCAAATCTTTTATCAATCTTTCTTGATTTTCTTGAATTTTGAGGTTTTAAAATTTTCGGGTTTCTAAGGCAATAAGTTGATTTTAAAGATTTTGTAGATGTTGGGCTAAAGCTAATACAGTTTTTCCATAAGTATATTCTAAGTAAAAATTCAAAAATATTAGTTAATCAAAATATCTTCCTGCATTTATATTATTGTGGACCCCGCATTTTTCACATGCGTTCCCACTCGATGGTGTGACTTGTTTTTTTATTTGTTTAGTGAAAAATTGATTTTTAGAAAAGACTTGAAGTCGCCACTTATTTTTGTTTTATTTTTAAAGGGAAAACAAAATAAGAAAGAAAAACCCTAAGTGTGACCCCTTATTTGGAAAAGTAGGTCTTTGAAAAATCGAGTTTGGGTTCGGGGGTCAGGTTACTTATTGGCAAGGTACAGTAAAGACCGTAGCACCCCTCTAAGCCCCTAAAAATAGGTCTCTACTAAATAAGGTGAAGCAAGCATGACAATTGACTAGGAGATCAATGGATACCAAAGTGATCATAGATCAAAAGCAAGTCATGATAATGGATAAATGAATAAAGTGAGAGTGAGAACGTACCTTGGCAGCAAATAATAAAGCGTTATCATGAAACAGAGTTAGTGCACAACAACGAATACAAAACATATCACATGCATATCAAAGCGCAAGACAAAGATCAGATAATACTCATTAAGCATAACAATTGATAATCAGAAGAGAAAACTTACATGAAGGGCCCCCACCAAAGCCCAATTGATCTTGCATGAATTAATCCTACAAATTCCATTTTTTGGAAATTGGAAATTAAGTTGGGAAATTGGAATTTTGAAGAATTATTTAAAGATGGAATTTTAAAAATAAATAAATAAATAAATAGAATAATAATAATAATAATAAACAAATGTGAAAATTGGAATTTTGGAAATTGGGAATCAAATTTGGAAATTAGAATTTTGAAGAATTATTTAAAGATGGAATTTTAAAAATAAATAAATAAATAGAATAAAAAAAATAATGATTAAATAAATAAATATGAAAATTGGAATTTTGAAAATTGGGAATCAAATTTGGAAATCAGAATTTTGAAGAATTATTTAAAGATGGAATTTTAAAAATAGATAAATAAATAAATAAATAGAATAATAATAATAATGAAGATAATAATGATTAAATAAATAATTGTGAACACTGGAATTTTGGAAATTGGGACTCAAATTTGGAAATCGGAATTTTGAAGAATTATTTAAAGATGGAATTTTAAAAATAAATAAATAAATAAAATAATAACGAAAATAATAATGATTAAATAAATAAATGTGAAAATTGGAATTTTGGAAATTGGAAATTAAATTTGGAAATCGGAATTTTGAAGAACTTATTTGAGAATGGAAACTTGAAAATTACATTCAAGAATTGGAATTTTGAAGAAAAAAAAAACGGAGTTTTTAAAAAAAATATTTGAAAATTGAATCTTTGAGAATTTTAATTTTGACATGTAGGATAAAAAAATAAAAAGGATGGGACATGGCCATTGCATGCCAAAGGCAACCATGCATGGGGCTCACCCCAACAATTTTTTCCTTGGAAAACCCCACTTAGAAACCAATTTATAAAATTGCATGCTAGGTTGACCTAGGAATACAACATATTGATTACTGCAGATGGATTTTTGCTGCATTGCCAGAACCTTAGTTTGCAACATAAAAACCCATAAACCTCCACCATTCCATATCCCACTGAATGTGGCTTTCATGTGAGTACATGTTGATTCATTAACTTTGAGAGCCCTAAAAGCCGCCTTCCTGCACCTTTCTATGTTTAAGCCACTTGGGGTGAGCTGATGCTTCATAAGTCACTTCTCCATATGTGCATGTCCCATGAAAACCACCCAACATGCGCTTGAATCTGGTTTTGTCTACACGAAGACCTTGAGATCTTTTCCAACGTGGACGAGATTCAAGTTGCTGTCGAAGCCAAAAACGCGGACACGGCTGTCAGAACTGCCCACATCGAAGATGACTGCGTAGGTCCTGGATTGGGAGCAAGGACAGGAAGGAGAGGGCGAGGTACTAGTAGTGTTGAAGAACTGAAGCTGAGTGGTATCCAGGGAGTGGTCAAAGTGACTGGTTTTTGGTAAGTACAAAGGATGAGCCAATGGGTAGAACATGAAGGATGTTAGGCACGGGATTTGGGTTTTCGGTGGAGAATGAACTTTATGGGAAGGCTTTGGAAGAATGCTAGGGAATCATGCGCATGAACTGCATGCACGTGGGAGGATGGAAACTAAATGAGTGGGGAATGAATGGAATGAGTGATGGAAGAAATGGGTTTATGGGGATAGGTGTTGAATGGAGCTATGGGTAGTGAGAGAAATGGGTATGATGGGTGGGAAGTGTGAGAGAAACGGGTCTAATGGGTATTTGAAAAATGGAAATGCATGGGGGTATGGAGGATGGCCATGTATACATGGTTCCTATGCATGTGGGTAGGTAAGGATTTGGGATTTTAATGGAGGCTTTGGAGGGAGTTTGGGTGGCCATGCATGATATAGGAAATGGGTAGCGAAGGAAGTGGGTTTACAGGGTATTGAAGGAAATGGGTTGGGCGATTGAATGGAACGTGGAGATGTGGGGCGTTGTGACGGATATGATGATGGGGATGATGGAGTGTGAAAGTTAAAAGATGGAAATGTGGGTATGAATATTGAAAGATGGAGATGTGGGTATGGTGGATTTGTGAAGATGTGAAGGGTGATGAGAGATGAATTGTGGGTGACGAGTATGAAGAATGGAGAGATGAAGGTGGCTTCAACAGGAAATGCACTTTTTCTATTGAAATGGCATTCACCTACTTGATATAAGCGGCTCTAATCACGAGAACCAAAAGGAACCACCAACAAGGTGAGCAGTGAAGTTTCCCAACAATACCCAACGGGGTGGTGAGTATATTAGCAACAGAAAGCATGCAAACCAGAAACCTATAAAGCCACCATGCATCTCTTGTTATTTGTAACCAAATCTCAAGGAGCACTTCTGATTCTGTTCATGCTCTATTTGCTTGTTCCCCTTGCCTCTCTGTAAAACTCACAGCCCACAATCTCATTCTGCCCAGCTCACTTTAATCTGTCGGGATTTTATTTCTCCTGTATCTTCGATAATAAATCGAAGATGTGATTCGGAATGTGGTCTACATCATTCCATCAATTTAGGAATGAGGATTCATGCTCGGAACCACGTTTGCATCACTACCCCATGTTCTGTGCACGCTCCAAGCAGACTCGGTGATGGAGAGTCTTTAAAACAAGGCAAAACACTAATGGGTAAGGTTCCCTAAGCCTGCAATCTCTTTCAGTTTCTCAAAACACCATCTAAGTGAAGGTTGAGGAAGGTTTAGAAGCACCTAAAACCCGAAAATTGAAAAACACATTTTAACTTGTAGAATGGCAATGGCGGGAGGTATGTTTCTGATCTGTTTATAATTCCTCTTTTGATCTAATTGCTATTTAATGATTGTTATAGTATGTTTAGATTTTTTTTGTCCATCAGTTGGTATCAAAGCCTTGTATGTCTTTGCCTTGTTCGTTTTACAATCTGCATATTTCAATATAAAAAAAAAATTACAGTGAGTTTTGATATTTTGGAGTTTATGGTTTTGGAAGTTTTTGATGAAAAATATTGTTAGAAATCATTAGGAGATGAGATTTCTAACATTTCGGTGTTTTAAATCATCAATCTAGTGTCTGGAATACCTGGAAACCGTCGGGTTTCATTTCGGGTTGCAGATGGGTCAAACAGACCTGGTTGAAGGTAGAAGACGAGTATAGGGCTTATTGTTTTGACTGGAAATAACAAATAAATAAGTAACCAAGTAATAAGAAAAGGGGCAGCAGCCCAGTTGGTCACAACCTTGTCTTCCTTCATACACTGCACAGGTTTGACTCCTCCTAGCAGAAACCTATAAATTTAATTTTTTTTAAAGGCTTTGGTTTTCCAACAAAGCCCCAGCACTCCAAAACCCAAAATTTCCAATTGAAAATTGGCTTGTGAGAGGTCTGGTGTTTTCACCTCAAGACGTGTGTGACACGGCTTTTTGTGCCCTAGCCAGAGATCTGGATTTAGTGAATTATAAAAAAAAAAAATCATAAAATTTAGTGTTTTAAGATATGTTAATTTATGGATATTTTGTGTGCTAGATTATTTATTTTTGCTAGTTGAATGCATATTTTTATTTTTAATGGTTTATTGTGCATACAACATTAAATTAAATAATTTGCACATTAAATTTATTTTTAAAGGCTCTTTATGGATTTAATTTTAGATATTAATGTGCTTACAATTTATACAATTTTAAAAATTTTGCACATTGATATTGAGTTTTGTGTACATATTGCTTATGGTTTCATGCAATTTATTTAAGTTTTCTTGTGAATTAATAAATGTCAAGTGATCCATATAATTTTAATTAATTAAGGAATAGTCACAGCATCTTTAATTATGCAACATTATATATAAAGTGTTTTGGGATCACATATAGGAAAATGACATTATGGGTAATTAATTATATTTGATATAATAAAATTTTATCTCACAAGAAATTTTTTTTATATTTGTATAATTAATTAGGATGGAATATCAAATTATATTTCTTAATTACCCACAGGAATTAGGAAATAGAACATAATTTGATAGTTTTATCATAAGGTTTTACATGGATCTAATTGAATTAAAACTTTAGCCCACATGCAAGTTTTATGTTACTAGATTCATAATTTTTTGAACATGAGTTACATTGGTAAATATGATATTTGTTTATTAGTCTCAAATTTGAATTATAAGCATGTATGTTTAATTTTTGTGCAGTCATGCAACTTGTGAATTTCTCTAATATAAAATGTGACATTCCTGAATTGAAAGGTGATAACTATAAGGTTTAGAAGGAGAGAATTCTCCTTCATTTGGGGTGCATGGACATTGATTATGCTATCAGGAAAGACAAACCAACCATTACTAACACCAGCACTACAGTAAAAAAGGCTCTTTATGAACAATGGGAGCGATCAAATCGCCTTAGTCTGATGTTCATAAAGACCAAAATCTCTTATGGTATTCGTGGTTCTATCAATCAGCATGACAATGTCAAGGCCTTACTGAAGGCTATCGATGAGCAATTTGTGACTTCAGATAAGGCACTTGCTAGCACTCTGATAATGAAGTTTTCATCCATAAGGCTCACCAATGTGAGTGGTATGCAAGAGCACATAATGCAAATGAGGGATATTGCGACACAATTGAAGACACTTGAGGTTGAAATGTCTGACTCCTTCCTTGTGCACTTTATTTCGAACACTCTTCCACAATAATATGGACCCTTCAAAATCTCCTATAAGGATAAGTGGTCAATTAATGAGCTTTTGACCATGTGTGTTCAAGAGGAGGGAAGGTTGAAAATGGAATTGGGTGAGAGTGCATTAATGGCAATGGAAGGAAAGGATCAGAATCAGGCCAAAAAGAAAGGGAAAGGTAAAATACCGCCCCAAGGTGGAATCAAGAAGGTCAATAGGTGCTTTTTCTACAAAAAGAAGGGGCACATGAAAAAGGGTTGCACCAAATTCCAGAAATGACTGGAGAAGAAAGGTAAACCAATCTCATTTGTTTGCTATGAATCTATTGTGGTTAATGTAATTTATAACACATGGTGGATTGATTCTGGTTCTACAATCCATGTTTCGAATACCTTGCAGGGTATGCAAAACCTAAGGAAGCCAATACCAAGTGAGCAATGCATTTATTCAGGAAACAGGATGCATTCACATGTGGAGGCTGTTGGAACATGCAATTTAGTTTTAAGTAGTGGTTTTATTTTAAATTTAGAAAATACATTTTATGTTCCAAGTTTCTCTAGGAATTTGATTTCAGTTTCAAGAATTGTACCTTTAGGTTATTCCTTTAGTTTTTATGAGACATCTTTCAATTTGTTTTATAAATCTAATCTTGTTGGAAATGGTACATTGTCTAATGGTCTTTTCTCTATCAATTTGCAAAACGATACCACTAATAACACTATGCATGTTCACATTGGTACAAAGCGATATGTTATGAATGAAGATTCCTTTATGTTGTGGCATCGGAGATTGGGACATATCTCCATATAGACAATTAAGAAATTAGTAAATGATGGAGTACTTAGTACTTTAGATTTTACTGATTTTCACACTTGTGTGGACTGCATTAAGGGAAAGCAGACCAACAAGTCTAAGAAGGGTGCCAAGAGGAGCACAGACATATTAGAGATCATACATTCATATATTTGTTGTCCAGACATGGACGCGTATGGCCCGAAATACTTCATCTCCTTCATAGATGATTACTCATGATACATGTATATCTACTTGCTTCATAACAAGAATGAAGCATTGGGTGCCTTTAAAGTTTTTAAGGCTGAAGTAGAGAAACAATGCGGAAAGCAAATAAAGATTGTGAGAACGAATAGAGGTGGAGAATATTATGGTAGATACACTGAGGATGGACAAGCACCTAGTCATTTTGTGAAGTTTCTTCAAGATCATGGGATAGTTGTTTAATACACCATGCCTGGTTCCCCAAACTAGAATGGTGTGGCTAAAAGAAGAAACCAAACATTAATGGACATGGTTAAGAGTATACATAGCAACTCCAAGCTTCCTGAATCCTTGTGGACTGAAGCTCTTAAAACGGCTGTGTATATATTGAACCGAGTTCCAACAAAGGTTGTCCCTAAGACGTCATTTGAATTATGGAAAGGTTGGAAACCGAGTTTGCGACATATACGTGTTTGGGGATGCCCGTCTGAAGTAAGAGTTTACAACCCACAAGAGAATAAACTAGACCCAAGGACCATTAGTGCATATTTCATTGGATATGCCGAAAGGTCTAAAGGGTATAGATTCTACTGTTCATCTCACAGCACTAGAAACGTGGAGTCAAGAAATGCTAAATTGCTTGAGAATGACTTGATTAGTGGGAGCGATCGATTTCAGGACATTGTTTCTAAAAAAGATCATATTGATGCTCAACCATCCACTTCAAGTGATAGATTGATTGTCATTCACAACGCCCCTCAAGTTCAAACGAGTGATAGACAACCAATCATTGGAGTTCCACAAATTGCTGATGACAATCCAGTAGATCAAGTTGTTCAAGATTCGCCAGAAATTGTTGAACAGCCCGTTGAGCAACGTGATCATCAGGAAAATGTTGATTCAACATTAAAGAGATCTATAAGAGTGAGAAAACCAACAATACCTAGTGATTATGTTGTGTATTTGCAAGAATTGGACTATGACATTGGAGCTAAAAATGATCCTAAAACGTTTTCACAACCCATAAGTTGCAAAGAGTCAAATTTATGGTATGATGCTATGAAAGATGAGATGAATTCTATGGCATCTAATGGAGTTTGGAATCTTGTTGAGTTGCTTGATGGTGCAAAAGCCATTGGATATAAATGGGTCTTCAAGACAAAGAAAGATTCATTGGGCAACATTGAAAGATATAAAGCAAGACTCGTTGCTAAAGGATTCACTCAAAAGGAAGGAATTGACTACAAGGAGACTTTTTCTCCTGTATCTAAGAAAGATTCTCTTCGTATCATTATGACATTAGTTGCACATTTTGACTTAGAGTTACAACAAATAGATGTGAAAACGGCATTTCTCAATGGAAATCTAGAGGAAGAGGTTTACATGAAACAATCAGAAGGATTTTCCTTTAGTGGTGGTGAGCATTTGGTATACAAGCTTAAGAAATCCATATATGGATTGAAATAAGCATCCCGTCAGTGGTATTTGAAGTTTCATGATGTTATCTCTTAATTTGGTTTTGTGGAGAACATTATGGATCAATGTATATATCAGAAAGTTAGTGGGAGTAAGATATGTTTCCTTGTTCTGTATGTGGATGACATTTTACTTGCAACCAATGAAAAGGGTTTGCTACATGGGGTGAAACAGTTTCTATCTAAAAACTTTGATATGAGTGATGCAACTTATTTCATTGACATTAAAATACATAGAGACAGATTTCGAGGCCTTTTAAGTTTGTCTCAAGAGACCTATATCAACAAGGTTTTAAAGAGATTTCAGATGAAAGATTGTTCACCAAGTATAGCTCCCATTGTGAAGGGTGATAGGTTCAGTTTGAACCAGTGCCCGAAGAATGATCTCAAGCGGGAACAAATGAAGAACATTCCTTATGCTTCTGCTGTTGGAAGCTTGATGTATGCTTAAGTTTGTACAAGACCCGACCTTGCATTTGCTGTTGGGATGTTAGGAAGATATCAGAGTAATCCAAGTATAGACCACTGGAAAGCTGCAAAGAAGGTGATGAGGTACCTTTAGGGGACCAAAGACTACATGCTTATGTATAGACGGACTGATAATTTGGAAGTGATTGGTTACTCTAATTCAGACTACGCTGGCTGCATTGATTCGCGAAAATCAACTTCAGGATATGTCTTTATGCTAGCCGGTGGAGCTGTTTCTTGGAGAAGCGTAAAGCAAACTTTGACTGCAACTTCCACTATGGAGGCTGAGTTCGTGTCTTGTTTTGAGGCTACCTCGCATGGTGTATGGTTAAAGAGTTTCATTTCTGAGCTTAGAGTTGTGGATTCAATTTCTAGGCCATTGAAAATATATTGTGACAATTCAGCTGCAGTTTTTATGGCTAAGAACAACAAAAGTAGCAGTCGGAACAAGCACATCGACATCAAGTATTTAGCCATAAGAGAACGTGTTAAAGAAAAAACAGTGGCTATTACGTTAGCACTGAATTGATGATTGCTGATCCTTTGACTAAAGGCATGCCACCGTTGAAATTTAAGGATCATGTAGATAGATTGGGACTTGGTTCCTTTGTGTGATTTTCGTTGTAAGAACGAATGTTATTTTCAATGAAACTCTATTTGTGATGTTTTCTCATATTTGATTTTCTTTGTATACACTTTTATTCATTTATTGAGAAATATCATGAATGTTTGGACCTAGAATAAACATAGGGTTTATTCATTAAACCATATGGGCTAGTGTTTAAGAGACATGATGCATTGTGATACATGGAAGATAATACTCGATTTTAGAGGACCTATCGCCATGATTCATGTGTTTTGTTTCTTGCTATGATGAATGATGGAATATATGGACCAAGTGGGAGAATGTTGGGATTTTATTTCTTTTCCATCTTCGGTAATAAACCGAAGATGTGATTCGGAATGTGGTCCACATCATTCCATCAATTTAGGAACAAGGATTCATGCTCGAAACCATGTTTGCATCACTACCCCATGTCATGTGCACGCTCCAGGCAGACTCAGTGATGGAGAGAGTCTTTAAAACGAGGCAAAACACTAATGGGCAAGGTTCCCTAAGCCTACAATCTCTTTCAATTTCTCAAAACACCATCTAAGTAGAGGTTGAGGAAGGTTTAGAAGCACCTGAAACCCGAAAATTGAAAAATACATTTTAACTTATAGAATGGCAATGGCGGGAGGTATGTTTCTGATCTGTTTATAATTGCTCTTTTGATCTAATTGCTATTTAATGATTGTTATAGCATGTTTAGATTATTTTTGTCCATCATAATCTTCTAAAAAGAATGCCCGTCTTCCATTGCAAGCCAGAAACAGGGGAAATAGCAAGAACAGAGCACCAAAAGTAGGAATAAAATGAACCCATACTAGCCACATTTCATGTTTCAATCTACGAGCTTAGATGTAGGGGGTGGGCCAAAATGGATCTCAAATGAATTTTTTAAAAAGAAACTAAGACGTGAATGCCAATATCTTATATAAAATCTCAAAACAGACGCTAGAAAATAGGATAGAAATCAAGCATAAGGTGAGTGCAAGCAAGCTCAGATTCCATAAAAATAAACAAGAGTCCCCAATAAGCACATTCATACATCAAAATAGAATCTCATAATACCCAGGAAACACAATAAATTGGCATGAACATGAAAGAATCGACAGCTTATCAAAATAATACTTGTGCCACCCTCTTTCAAGACGATCCCTCTGTGTGTTTCCTCATTTCTCTGACCAACCTATGCTCTCCTTTCCAAGAAAAATCCAGTTGATTTCCCTTTGCCCAAGCAATCTTGATCTTCTAGTGACCACACTACAGCTCCCTCTCCTTGCTCAAAAAAAAAAAAAATTCCCTACAACTCTCTATATCTTTCTTGTCCTCTCTCACTCTCGTTTTCCCTCAAGTTCCCTTGCTCCTCTGGATGTCCTCTCTTCCAAGCTATCCCAATACCTCTCTATAACCAGCAACCAAAAAAAAATCCCTCACACGTCTCTCTCCCGTCAATCCTCTAGACCTGCTCTCTGCATCCTCTTTTTCACCGTCCTCCCATGTTCTTTCTTTTCATGCAAGCCTCTACCGGCTCCTGCTTCAACCATCATTTCATCTATTTTGTTCTAGCCTTTCCCTTCTACCAGCTACTCCAGCTGCTCCAATGCTTCAAAGGAAATGCCTCGTTTACCCTATCCCAATGAGGGGTGGTAAAAAAAGTTGGTTTATAATGGGTCTACAATTATATTAAATATATCAAAGATATAATATGTCCGGATATTTTAAACCTTGCTTTTGAACTGAAAAATGATGGTTGCATGACATTATCTAAAAAGCAGAAACAATAATGTGATGATTTCGGATAATTTATTTCAAATTTTCAAATTTTATTTTGTAAAGTAATAAATAATATTTCTATATCAGAAGCTAAAGACCCACTTTCTGGAAAAAGCAATTTTGTTTGTGGAAACTATCTTCCAGAAAATATGTGGAGGAACTTGCTCCACCAGAGGCGGAGCCACGTCACAAATTAAGGCTCAAAATAACAAAACAACACAAGAAACGGTACCGTTTTGACTAGTACACGACGTCGTTTTAAACTCGAAAGATCCAAAACTGATGAAGCCCCTGGCTCCATCTAGAACCTTCGGAGTTCGGTTGCACCTCCGTAACTAGAAAACTCTCCACATTTTCGTTCCCTCTCCAAAAACCCTAAACCCTAGAAAACAAAGAAATAACCTCTATCGGTCTATTCTTCCTCTCTCTCTTTGTTCGATTTCTATTCAAATTAGATGGCTGCCTCCGTTTTGCTCCGATCTCTACGTCGCCGTGAACTCGCTTCCCCTTCTCTCTCTGCTTACAGAGCCGTACGTCTCGTTTCTGATCCATATTAGATGATTAAGGTTTTTTTTTTTTTTTTTTTCCTCATTTTATTAGGCCTTTTTGGATACTTATCATCTAATCCTATCTGGGTTTTGTTTGGTTCCCTGGAAAATTGAGTAAAATAAGTAGAAAACGAACTCTCAAGAGTGACATGAGGCTTCTTCAGTTTCTCTTTTTATTGTCCTGTTTCTGAGTCTCCTAACGGAGCTCTAGGGTTTTGGTCTTATGAAGTCAGATGATATGGCTGTCTAATATTTATTTTGGTGTGTTCTTGTTGTATCATTTTGTATTGTAAAATTTGAACTTTCACGTTTTTTCGTGAATATTTGCTTGTAATTGGCACCGTGTTCTGATTCATTTCTAACTTAGTATTGATATCTCTACTCTGAATAATTACTTGGCTGTTGATTTTCATGTTGTGCATGCATTTAATATGAGCAGTGCTCAATCTCACTAACTAAATAAGCTTTAGCAATCATCACCTCTGTTTCCAGGCCTGCTACTGTATCTACTCTGGCTACACAAATTCCTGCCATTTAGCTTTTTTCATTCAATTTTTTTTTGCTTTGGTGCTCTCATGGTTTGAATTTTCGTTCTGCTTTAGCTTCTGATCATATGCTAAGTTACCGCCTTTTTTTATGGGCTTTTTGGTTCTATTTGGCTTTTGCGTTGATGCTGATATCCATGTGCACTTCATACTATTTGGGTCATTTTTTTTGCTTTAAAATTTGATATTGTGGGTCAGGAGATTTCATGTACTTGTGGCACTGTAGTTTTCTCTTTTATGTTGAGTTCCTTCACATTCTAGTTTTTGATTGCTTTTCAAAATATATTAGAGATTCTCTTGCAAGTTGCTATTACAAGTGTGGGTCAAATGAGTTGTGTCTTTTAGTTTTCTAAATTTCGCTTTCTGGACTCAATTGAAAGATGTCATTCATTTTAGATATATGCCTGGTTGTTGGGCAGGCTTTGATGCATGATAAATTTCTTTAAGTCTGGTGAGTTAATCAATTGATTCTTTAATGTTAGGAATCAAATTGGAGAACCTGGTTCCAGGGGAGCTTAAAGTAAAAGTGTTTTGGTCAAATATTTAGAACATACCTCTTATAAAAGGAGTTCTAGTATCCGAAAATTGAAATATACCTTGTTATCAAAGGTTTTTGCCCATATCCCTTTTTTCCTTTTAGGGGTAGAGATGTTCTATTGATCTTGGATGAATTTTTATGCTTACTTTTATGTGCCAGGGGATGTGTTAACTTGGTTTAACAGGATAAGTTCTTGTAGAGGAGGTTTAAAAATAAAAAATTTTGAAGTTCTGTCTCATGTTACCATAGGTATGAACTGTCAAAGGATGAATTTGTCCGAGGAAAAAGTAAAATAACTGTAATAATAAGAATATAATAAATAAGAATGTAAGGAAAAAAATATATGTAATATGTGTCTTTCAATATAGGGGCTTGGGTTTTTTGTAGTGCCTTCATCAAGTCTCTGCCTGATCTGGTGTGAGGAAGCAGTGGGCCTCTTTGCACCTAGGCATGCTTTTAATAGCACATTTGGTTGTTTATTGTCTTTTAGTTCGTGTTGAACTTCTTGTGGGCATTGACTCAATTGTTGTTTCTCTTTTTTTTTCTTTTTTTTTTGTTTTGTGAATTTAAGTAGTTTATGGTGACTAATGAAATTTGATTCACATTTTGTGCATATTACTCTATGGATGAGTTCACTGTTATGCTTGTGTATAACTTGTCCCTGTTTCTTTTAATTGCTATTTTACCAATAATTGAGGTTTGTTTTGGTAGCAGAGCCTTAATTTGGCCATATTAAGACCAATTTCATGGATTTATAATTTAAACTTGCCTTCTTTTATATTTTGACCGAGCAGTTGACGGGAAATACAAAGTCATCATGGAATACATCTCCAACAGGTTGGGCAAGTTTGGCTAGGGCGTTCAGGTATGATAATTTTTTTCTCATCAATGTATTTCTTTAGCATCCTTTTCTTGTTTCCAACTCTGGGTCCTCTTATATACAGCTCAAAGCCTGCTGGTAATGATGTCATTGGAATTGACTTGGGTACCACCAACTCATGTGTTGCAGTTATGGAGGGAAAGGTAACACTCTGTTGGTCTTATGAACAATCAAAATTTAATTAATAGAGAACTCTATCGCATTATAATTGAGCTCTGACAGACATTTTCTGCAGAATCCCAAAGTTATTGAGAATTCTGAAGGATCTCGGACTACACCATCAGTGGTTGCCTTCAATCAGAAGGGAGAGCTACTTGTAGGTACTCCAGCAAAACGTCAGGCTGTGACAAACCCGACAAATACTCTTTTTGGGACCAAGCGTCTTATCGGCAGACGCTTTGATGATCCCCAGACACAAAAAGAAATGAAGATGGTTCCATATAAAATAGTTAGGGCTCCCAATGGAGATGCATGGGTTGAAGCTAATGGACAACAGTATTCTCCAAGCCAAATTGGGGCCTTTATTCTTACAAAGATGAGAGAAACTGCAGAGTCTTATCTTGGGAAGACAGTCTCAAAAGCAGTGATCACTGTGCCAGCTTATTTCAATGATGCTCAGAGACAAGCAACAAAGGACGCCGGACGTATTTCTGGACTTGATGTGCAGAGAATCATTAATGAGCCCACTGCTGCGGCACTCTCCTATGGTTTAAACAATAAGGAGGGTCTTATAGCAGTTTTTGATCTTGGGGGTGGAACATTTGATGTTTCTATTCTGGAGATCTCTAATGGTGTTTTTGAGGTATATATTTTGTCTATGATATAAAACAATTTTGTTCTTTTTGTTCCTTCAATTATTCTAGTTACCCAACGATCAATTATTAATTGTTTAGGTGAAAGCAACAAATGGTGATACGTTCTTGGGAGGAGAGGATTTTGACAATGCTCTTTTGGAGTTTTTGGTGAGTGAGTTCAAGAGAACTGAGGGAATTGATCTTTCAAAGGATAGGCTTGCCCTGCAGAGACTCCGGGAAGCAGCTGAGAAAGCCAAGATAGAACTCTCATCAACATCTCAGACTGAAATCAACCTGCCATTTATCACAGCTGATGCATCAGGTGCAAAACATCTGAACATAACTCTCACCAGATCAAAATTTGAGAGTTTGGTGAACCACTTGATTGAGAGGACCAGGGACCCATGTAAGAGCTGTCTGAAGGACGCAGGAATATCCACCAAGGAGGTGGATGAAGTTCTCCTCGTAGGTGGGATGACCCGGGTTCCTAAAGTACAAGAAGTGGTGTCTGAGATCTTTGGAAAGAGCCCCAGCAAAGGAGTAAATCCTGATGAGGCTGTTGCCATGGGTGCTGCTATTCAGGGAGGCATTCTTCGTGGAGATGTGAAAGAGTTGCTTCTCTTGGATGTCACTCCCCTATCCCTTGGTATAGAGACACTGGGTGGCATCTTCACCAGGCTGATCAACAGGAACACAACAATTCCCACTAAGAAGAGTCAGGTCAGTTTGTGAAACCATATTTGATTGTTCTAAAACATTACTTTAACATGAAGAAGGGCCAATAATTGCAGTACAGCACTTATTTTATTTCCAATGTCTAATTTTGTAAAATTCAAATATATGTTGAAATTTGTATCATCAAGTCTTAGTCTAAGAGGTTTACCAAGTAATGAAGGGTGCACTAAATGAATTGAAAGGAAAAAACATTATCTAAGTGCAGCCTGGGTATATGACCAACCAAACCTAGCTGACGACTGCTGGGCATCTTGGTCAAGAAGTCTGGTTGTCTGGGCTCTGGAGAAGCTTTTGGCCTTTGGTATGGACTCTGGTTGGCCCTCAACCAAAATAATCTAATCTAAATTGGAATTTTACATGCCTAGTTGTTTGGTGTAGATTTTTTATATCAGATTCCATATTCTAATTGTTGCTTTTGTGTAATCCCAGGTGTTCTCAACAGCAGCTGACAATCAAACTCAGGTTGGTATCAAGGTACTGCAAGGTGAGCGAGAGATGGCATCTGATAACAAGCTCCTTGGTGAGTTTGAGCTTATGGGCATCCCACCAGCTCCCAGAGGCATGCCTCAGATCGAAGTCACATTTGATATTGACGCTAATGGAATTGTCACTGTGTCCGCCAAAGACAAGGCCACAGGGAAGGAACAACAAATCACAATCCGCTCATCTGGTGGCCTTTCAGAAGATGAGATTGAGAAGATGGTTAAGGAAGCCGAGTTGCATGCCCAGAAAGATCAGGAGAGAAAAGCTCTGATAGATATCAGAAACAGTGCAGACACCACCATCTACAGTGTAGAAAAAAGCTTGGATGAATACAGGGACAAGATCCCAAGTGAGGTTGCAACTGAGATCGAGTCTGCAGTTGCTGATTTGAGGAACGCAATGTCAGGTGATAACATTGAAGAAATCAAGGCAAAGGTTGATGCTGCAAACAAGGCTGTATCAAAGATTGGACAGCACATGGCAGGAGGTTCTGGTGGTGGTTCGACCCCTGGAGGAGGTTCTCAGGGTGGTGACCAGGCTCCCGAGGCAGAATACGAAGAGGTGAAGAAGTAGGGAGGCTCTGAATGTGTGTAGGTTGAGTTGGGTTGAATCTGATTCAAAAAGTAAATTAAAAAATTTTCATTTGCTCTTCTTACTAGGATAAATGGGGTTCTGGCAGTTTTGTATCTAAAATGGTCAAAAGTGCATTAGGTTTTTAATCTGTCTTATGAGTGATCCTTTGTTAACAAAATTTTTGCATGATAGCATTTCAGTGTTGTCTGCCAAAGTTGATATCCCGGGATGTGGGTTGGTTGCATCTTGCATGTCAATGTGCTTTGGGGCTTCCGGTTGAAGTGAGCTTTTGTCACAAGGTTCGGGTAGCCGGGATTACAAGGATGGTTGCATCTACTTGGTTATGTTTGGGATGTTGGAGTATAGAATAAAAATAGAATGTTAACTTTTATTTTTTTATTCATTTATATGCTTGAATTATTTTTGAGAATATAACTAGGAATAACAAATTATTATTGAAATGAAATTCTTTTATACAACTACAATTATTAAATTAATAAAAATAATAATTTGAACCATCCGATAGAAAATGAATGAAAATATTTTAGAGTATGGATGGGAGTATTTAAAGAAATATTTTGTACATATATCAAAGGACGATATAAGGAGGCTGAAAATAATACGAATGTCATATTACAATAATATAATTATTCAATGTTTTGTTTTTAAGAATTGTTTTTTATTCTTTTTAACTTAAAAATAGTTCTTAAAAACAAATTTTAAAAAACATAATCATTTTATATTTTCCTTTTATTTATAAAAATTGGTGAAAGCAAATTTTATTTGTTTTTAAAAAATTATTTTTTATTTCACTTTGTTTTAAAAATTATTTTCTTTTATTTTTTAAAATTGGTGAAAACAACTCTAACTTGAAAATTGTTCTTCATTTCACTTTGTTTTTAAAATTTTTTTAGAAAACAATGATCAAACAATATTAGAAATTTTTTAACAACAAAAAATTGTTTTAAAATCACATTGCCAAATGGGCTAATAATGATTTTGAAAATTTGATAAATTTAATTATATATTATCTTAATCATAATTATACAATATTTTAATGTTAATTAGAAAATATTACATATGGATAGAATAATTGAAAGTATTTAAAGCGAATATTTAGAGATGACAATGAGACAGGTTTTTAGAGCACCTGTTGTACTCTTAATGGGACGAATTTGAAATTTAAATAAATGAGTTAAGGGAGAATTTGAGATTTTTTTTTTTTTTTTTTTTTTTAAACTCGGACAAGGTTGGGGTGGGTTCAGGTATTGTTTTATTTTAGCATAATAGCATTTTTTTTTTTTTTTGTTATAACAACTATATTAGTATAGAATATTCTAGATATAGCTTGTTAGAATAAGTGCTAAGTTGTACAACCTTGTTTAGAAATGTAAGCTAGAGCACTCTATTATATATATATTTGTACCTCATACTATCATTTTTCAACATAATGAAATGAGAATGTGTTTTTTCTCCTTTCATTCTTTCCTTGTAATATGGTATCAAAGCATCTTCCTTATGTTGCTCTTCCATCTTCTTGCTAAAATGGCCCATGGTTACAACACAAACTGATTCCAAGCACTCACACCTCCTTCTTCCACTAGTACCATGGCTCAACATGATTCTTCTTCTTCCATGGATAACACTAGCAGCCCATTTTTCTTGCATAGTGGTGACCATCTCGGATTGATTCTTATTTCTCATCTCCTCACTGATCCCAACTATAACACTTGGAGCTAAGTCATGCTCATGGCTCTCAATGCCAAGCATAAACTCAGTTTTTTTGATGGATCGATTTCACAACTGCCTCTAGATGATCCTTTTGTTGGGGTTTGGCCAAGATGTAACAATATTGTCACTTATTGGCTTCTTAATGTTGTTTCCAAAGAGATTGTTGTAGTCTACTTTACCTTGACAGTGTTCAAGCCGTTTGGGCAGATCTACATGATCGGTTTCATCAAAGCAACACCCTATGTATTTTTCAAATCAAGCAACAACTGCATGGTTTGTTTCAAGGTTCCCTTGATATCAATACTTTTTATACTTGTTTGAAAATACTTTGGGACAAACTCAAGAATTTTCAACCTGTTCCCATTTGTCAATGTGGCGGCATGAAAGCATGGATGGATTATCAACAATAGGAATATGTGATGCAATTTATGATGGGCTTAAACGAATCCTATGCCGAATGCGTGGCAAATTTGAATGCTTGACCATTAACCCATGTTGCGAAGGTTTTCAATCTTGTAGTTTAAGAAGAATTACAATGCACCATTTGATCCAGTTTCGTTTCTTCGTGTGAATCCCTAGCATTTAGCACTCCCTCATCGTCTCCCTCTGTTGTAACTTCCTCTTCTCAAAGTAAGCCCAAGCGTAATCGCCCAATTTGTTCTCATTGTGGGCTCACAGGGCATACTGTGGACTGTTGCTACAAGTTACATGGGTATCCACTTGGGTACAAGTCCAAACCCATGGCCAATTAAGCTCCCTTCAATCTACCAACATTCCATCATCTTTCCCTGAGCCATCAAAGGGCATTCTTGAGCCATCAAAGGACACCCATTTTTCTCTTTCAATTGTAATTGCTACAACACCCTCTCCGCTTTCTGGTTCTCTTTCCACAAATCAAGTCCAGCAGCTCATCGCCTACCTCAACTTGCAATTTTATCATCGTGCCATTGACTCATCGAAGCTTCAATCGGGCAACAAGCCCTTCTGTTTCTCACATTTATGGTAAATTTTTTTCAACTCTTTCCCTTTCATAACCTTTTGTCCTTTCTGATGCTTGGGTCATTGACATAGGTGTCACACACCATGTATGTTGTAATCTCTCATATTTCTCTCACTTCACATTCAAAATACCACTATCACTCTTCCTAATGGTCATGTTCTTGCCATTTAATCGAATAGGATATGTCAAATTGTCTAATTATCTTATTTTGCACAATGTCTTATTTGTTCCCATGTTTGCCTTTAATCTTTTAAGTATTAGTGCTCTTACTCTCAACCATAAGTGTTGCATTAACTTTCTTTCAAATTCATGTGTGATTCAGGACCTCACTCAAGGCTTGATGATTGGGAAGGGTAGGAGACACAACAATCTTTACTTTCCAGAATTAGGGATTGTTGTTTGTAGTTCAATGTTTTCATGTTTTGTAATGTCTAAAAGTGATGTTTGGCATTTTAGACTTGGACATTCATCTCCTGTCAAAATTCAACTTCTTCATAATGAATTTCATATCCCTAATTCTTTATTTAACTTGTCTTCACATTGTCAAATTTGTCATATAGCTAAACAAAAACACCTCCATTTTGTTTCACATAACCATATATCTGCAAAACCTTTTGATTTGGTGCATAATGACATTTAGGGTCCTTTTCACATTGCCACACTTGCTAGTCACAAGTATTTCTTTACCATTGTTGATGATTGTACACATGCTACTTGCGTATATATTTTACATGCAAAATCAGATGTTTTTACTATTTTTCCAAATTTTTTTGCTTTGGTTTCTACCCAATATAACACTATCATTAAGTCTATTTGTTCTAATAATGCTCAAGAATTATCATTTCACATTTTTTTTTTCTTTCAAAGGGATCATTCCCTATCATTCTTATATTGAGACACCCGAACAAGATTCGATAGTCGAACGTAAGCACCAACACATACTTAATGTGACACAAGCTCTATTTTTTCAATCATGTGTTCTTCTTTGTTAATGGGGTGATTGTGTCTTAATAGTAGTTTATTTGATTAACCACACACCATCACCATTGTTGTCCAAAAAAATCCTATTTGAGTTGTTGAATAATAAAAAACCACCTATGCTCACCTTTCGTACTTTTGGGTGTTTATGTTATGGCTCTACTCTTCTTAGCCAACATACCAAATTCACTCCTTGTGCTTGAGCTTCAGTTTTTCTTTGCTACCCTTTTGGCTATAAAAGGTAGAAACTTCTTGACTTAGGGAGTAATAAGGTTTAAATTTCCAAAAATGTTGTGTTTCATGAATCAATTTTTCATTTTGCTAAGTTTAATAGTGGAACTGATTCTCTTTATTTATTCAGTGATTGTGTCCTTCCTAGGCTTGTTCACCTCAGAATAAAGTCTACCTCTTTCCACGCCTAACCAACTCTTAGGTGGCGTTTGTTTTTTTGGCTTAATTATAAATAGAACTTATATTTAACTTAATACTAAATAATACTTAATAGTATTAAGTATTAAGTTGTTTGTTTTTTATTTTATTTTATTTCTATTAAGTTTTAATACATTTTCACAAACTTCACATCCACTTGATTCCCTCTACTTTTACCACAAGTTGCTCCACCAAGGCCTATACCCCCTTCACATCCACTTGATTCCCTCCACTTTTACCACAAACTGCTATGCCAAGGCCTATACCCTAATGAATACACTTTCTGTTTTGTGCTCACTTCATGTGCCTAAGCCTTGGCTCCCTAAGAGGACAAACAAATACAAGCCCAATTAATCAAACACCTCTCTTTGGGCGACGGGGTAGATTCCCTTCAATTTTGGCATAAACTGCTAATTCTAAGGCTTGGGCGGAACAGTCTAACAAGGGTTATCCCATTTATTTTGGGAAACCTTTCATCTCTTCAGAAGCTTTTAATTGCGTTAAATCATTTGGAGGGGGTATTCCACATGATTTAAGAACTCTCATGGGCATCCTAACAAACAGTTTGAGCACAAATGCTCTACCTAACAAACTGAGATTCAGCAATCTAAATTTCTTCAACGGAAGCATTGCTCAGAGTTTTGAGAGTGGGAGCCTTTGGTGGATTCAATGCTATCTATTTGGTCAAAAGAAAGGGAAAGACCTTTGGGATCAGGGGCTTGATGGCGATTTGGGCATTAGAACATGGTGTTAATAAACCAAAAACCCACTTGATTGCATATTCAAGGAAGATAAGCAAAAAAGCAGACATTGTGATACCAACCGCGAGCTTCTTTGTCCCCAAAGCTAAAATTACAACCACCAACATCTTCAAAATCGCCACAGTCACTCCCTTCCCACTTGGCCTTCCGACGCTCTTGTCCACCTCACCACCACCATCTACCAAACTGCCCCCATCAAATTTCATCTTCTTTACATTCAACACTCCTGATCTTCGAAAAAGAATCCGAAGATGCCGGAGCTTGCACAGACTCAAGACGCCGTTGAGGCTCCACAAGCTGCTGCAGGACTGGATCGAAGACATGAGAACGCCTTTTTCTAGGTTTCTTGAGGCGATCCTAATTCTTGACAAAGAGATCGATGAGTGAGGTGGGGAAGCCAGTCTCCACGACCAGCGACCCACCGTGCTTGGGTGATTGGAGATGCGTATTTGAGGAAGGTTTAAAAAACTGGCTTTTTTTATTTAGCCAAAAAATTTAAAAATTCAATAATAAGTCATTAAAAACTAAAAAAACAAACAACCTAAATTCTGAAAGAAAATTGCTTTTAGCAAAAAGCCAAAAAAATAAACGTCACCTTAGTCTTTCTAGTGCTAATCCTGTTCATGTTCCCTTTTCGGTTCAGTCCATTTCTCGTCCATATCGTGTCATTAAACAATTGACTTATTTATCAAACTACCATTGTTACTTAGTTGCACACCCATTCCCCACTTCATTTATGACTTCCTTCACTCCTCATTTTTATCCTTTTTTTTTTGTTAAGCTATCAAAACTTTCCCAACCATACCAGACATTTGTCTTAGCCATTACCTCTCACATTGAACCCCAAACTTTTTCCCAAGTTGTTAAATCTCAAGTGTGGCGTGATGCTATGAATGTTGAGTTGCAAGCTTTGGAAAATAATGAAACTTGGTCTATTCTCTTACTTTCTCCTAAAAACCACCCTATTGGTTGTAAATGGGTGTACAAGATCAAGTTTCGAGTTGATGGTACAATGGTTGTAAATGGCTGCTCCTCGTACTCCACATCTCCAAGCAATTTTTCGAATCTTCCAATACATCAAGAGAATTCCAGGCCAAGGTGTTTTCTTTCCATCCAATTATATAGTTCAACTCAAGGCATTTACAAATTTTGATTAGGCAATATGTCCTAATAATCATCGCTTTGTTTATGGTTTTTGTGTGTGATTGGAGCCAAAATATGTGTTCTAATGACACATATTCGATATGATTTGTACACCAAAGGACATTCAAATCATCTAACTTGATCTAAATCGATGCTAAGGCCCTAGTCATGAGTTTAATTAGTACTTTGGAGACTTATCTCAGGTTCAAGGGAAGAAAAGGGTGCAAATTGAATCACTTTAGATTTTGAACGATCAAGAAAGTGCTAAATGAGGAAATAAGTGAGTTAAGACTCATGGACCATAAGGAAAGGCAAGATGAGGATATCATGAGTTTGGAAGATGAGAAATAACCATTATGGAGTAAGAAAGAAGGCAAGAAACATAGGAAATGAGGCATGAAGCAAGATTCAACTACATAGAAATTTAGAACTCAAAAATCTGATGACAATATATACTCTAAATTTGAGGACAAATTTAGAGTACTTTTTGGAGTCCATTTTATACATACTATATATCATTTCGAAGCTTGGGAAGTGAGGAGTCTAGCTCTTCAAACAGAGTGCAAATCGGAGCTGAAATGAAGAAGTTATGGCTATTTAAAGACAACTGCACCAAGCTAAAAGGTCATTTCGAAATGATTTCGAAAATCAACTTATGAATTCGAAATCCACTTTGAAATAACACCAATTTCAAATTCACCCACTGCCACTTTGATGTTTCACCTCCCCTACCTCGGGAATTACATCTAAGGCACTCCATCCGCCTTAACTGGACCCCACACGACTAGAAATCACCATTTTATTATTTTTTTAATCATTTTTAGGAAATTATTTTGTAATAAGTGGTCAATGAGAGTGTGCCATATGTTAGGTAATTGATGATATTATATAAACTCTATTAATTCTAGGTTTTAGGGATCTTAGATTTTTTTTCCGAAGAGTTTGACATTGAAGGTGGAGGAAAACGAGAACTTTGGTTTGTTTTCTTTTTCTTCTTTATTAAATATATTGTTTTAGGTTCTTTTGATTCAAATTATGAATTTTTACCCCATTATGGATTGTGAATGTGACATCACCCCTATGAGAGGCTAAGAGCCAACTTGGGACTTGAAGCATGAAAACCTAAGGGCTAAGAAACCTATAGGGACAATGGGTAAATTATTATAACAATGATTAATTATTGGTTGGGTGACAATTTATCATTTTTTTTTTATTCTATCATTGTGAGTTATTTTAGGGAATGATACAGTAGGTTATTACCCGATACTAGTGATTTTTAATAATTCTTGATCATTAGTTATCTTCGTCTTCCCTATCATTATTTGCCCCAAAACAAAGTTATAAGGAGTAGGAAGAGTTAAAAGGCCAAATCTTAAACGGATAATCAATTTCATTCATTTGATGGTTTTAAGAATCTATTTTAAAAAGGAAAAATTAGGTTTCAGATGCAATTTTGAGTTATAGAACTCAACTTGATCACGAGTGGCCAAGGATCCCAAAACCCTAAGATCATATTATTTAAAAGACCCTTGTTTTCTTTAATTTATATACCCTAGGTTGGATTGTGGAAAGCCCCAAACTTGAATCAATCGAATTTAAAATCAATATCCATTTTGTTATTAATTTAATTTCTTTTACTTAGTTTCACATTATTCTCATATTGTTTTTCATTTTAGGATTTAAACGAAAACAATTCATTTATTTTAGTGTTGACAATTTCCATAAGTCAATCCTTGAGGACGATACCCAGAATACTACAGAAGCCGTAGTGACTCTTTTTTTAGTTTTTCTTGACTAGAGTTGTTATATAAAAAGGCTAAGTATTTTGGTACAACAGAGAAGTTTGGTCAATGTGTTTCTTGGTTCTTCACTCATTTCCTGGAAGTCTAAGAAGCAACAAATTGTGTCATGTTCCTCTTTGGAAGCTGAATACCGTTTTATGGCCAGCACTACTTGTGAGATCATTTGGCTTCTCTCACTACTGAAGGATTTGTGGGTTGTTCACCATGGTCCAACTCTCATTTTCTGTGATAATCAAGCTCCCCTTCACATTGCAGCTAACCTAGTCTATCTCGAGCACACCAAGCATATTGATATCGATTGTCATATTGTATGAGAAAAGATACAAGCTGGGCTTTTAAAAACTTTGCATGTTACAACACACAATCAGCTTACTGACATATATACCAAGGCTCTTCATCCTTCACAACACAATGAAAAAAGAATGTGTTTTTCTCCTTCCATTCTCTCCTTGTAATACCTTGTATTGTTCCACCATGTCCCAGTTATATATAAAATTAATTTAATTTAAATTTAATTTTCTTATTTTTAATATATATCAACGACAACAACAACAACAATAATAATAAATGCTTTTAAATGAAATAAGTTATAAAAAATATATATATATATATTTTAATTATTTATAAAATATATTTATTTTAATGTAATTAAATTTTTTCTAAAAAAAAGTTAAACAAAGCAGGGTGGAATGAGACGAGTCTGAAAAATTTGCCTAATCATTCCGTGCTCGCCTCTGCCCATTTAATTATTTTAATGAGATGATAATGAGATGCTTTGTTGCCAATATTAGGTTGAACATAAGTTACCTTTCATCAAATCGATTTATCGGAATTGCAACATTGGATCAAGGATTAAAATATCGATAAATATGGATATATCGGTACTTGTATTTTACGGATATATAAGAAATATCGGTGGATATTTTGACAAAAATATCGATGAGGCGAAAATTATTCAAAATTCACAAGAACGCTTGAAAAAACTCAATAAAAAAATGATAAAATAAGTAAGTAATGCTAATTTTTTATAAAAATTTGATAAATATTATCTTTAATTGTGCATATTATATTTATCAAATTTTTATAAAAAAAATTAGTATAAATTCCTTTAATATATTCATATTCATTTATTTTAAAAATTAAAATACTTTTATTAAAACATATTTTATTACATTTTAAATAAAAAATTAAATTGATTTATATAAAATATTTTATTTGAGATTTGATTTCTAAAAATTTATTACAAGTGACAATTTTTCTATTAACATTAATTTATTTAAATAATTAAAATTATTACAAATTTATCTTATCAAAATTAATTTTAATTTATAGAATATTAGGACTTCATTAATTTTTTTATATTATAGCAATTTTTGAGTAAAATTATATTTTTAATATTTTAAAATAAAAAAATTTAAAATTAAATAAAATTAAACGGATAAAAAAAAAGAATGAAGTGATAGTAATATTTTAAATAGAATTAATGAGATAAATATAAAAAGTAGTTAAAAATAAAATGATAATATATATTTAAAATAAAAAAATAAAAAATGAATAATTAAAAAATAAAAAAAGATAAATATTTTTTTAAAAAAAAACTTTCAAAAAAACTCCTATATTTCCCATATATATCTGTGATATATCTGATATATTCGCTGATATATCTTATATTCGTCGATATATTTATGATATTTTGACAGACTTACTCCGCTACCCCATGCATTACTTCACGCTCAATTTTTTCACCGACGGATCCAAACCGAGATAAAAACTAATTTTTCAATCCACGCATGGAATATTGAGGCCCGTGACGTATGAGAAAGCAGGGCGCTTACAGCCCAATAGTTTAAAAATTGGGCCGGCCCAGGGTAGCCCATTGTCACCTAACTTCACAGTGCACACCGCTCTAGGGTTTGTTTGCAGAGCATAGCTGCATAAGAAGAAACCCTAATCTCCATCAACACAAAAGCTTTCAATATTTTTCTGCAAACGCTGCGGTTCGAGCCATCTCTGAGTTTGAGGTACTGTCTCAGTCTCTGTTCCCCATTCAATAAATCGACTTCAAGGTTAGATACAATTGTTTGGATGCTGAGAAAATACTCCATAGGTTAGATACAATCCTTTGGACACTGAGAAAATAATGAGAAATTGAAAAAAAAAAAAAGTTTCAAATCGCAATTATTTCACTATATTGGACTCCGGTAATACAGAAAATGGTGCTTTACTTAAAACACACATGATTCTTTGGCTTAGATGATCTGATTATTTATTTATTTATCTATTAGTATTGTAGTTTTATTGTTATTATTATTATTATTATTGTTATTATTATTATTATTATTATTATTATTATTATTGTTATTGGATTTTTGGCTGCAAAGGAAGTGAGGAAGATGACATAGGAATTAAAATGTGCTTTTCTTTTATTTTTCTTTATTTTCTTGGTAACCAAGCAGAGGGTAGGTGCTTTATAACTTAGGAATACTATTTCTGGAAGTTTTGAAAATTAGGGTTTCTCTTTGAGCAGACATGGAACTATTGCAAGTTTGGATTACAGCTAAGCCTGAAATTTTGGTTAGATTGACGATCTTTGGTGTTGGGAATGCTTTCTCCTATAAAAATAGATTCAGTTTAGATGCAGAAACAATATGAGAGAAGTAATTAAAATTTTGAAGTGCAAAGTTTTCAGCACTGAGGATTAGGGAATACAGAAAAATGCCACTTTACTTGAAACTCACGTGGACTGTTTGGCTTAGTTGACATGGTTTTGCTTTATTTTATTTTCTTTCTTTCTTTATTTTTCTGGAAGCAAAAGATTAGAGATAACATAAGAATGAAAACGTTGTTTTCTTCTTTTGCTCCTTTTTCTTGGAAACCAAACATACATAGGGCTAGGGTTTCTCTTTGAATGCTTTTAACTCATCACTCTATTGCTGAAAACTTTGAATTATAGGATTTCATTTTGGACTACAACTCTAGCTAGAGTTTTGGGAACATTATCTTGTACAACTATATATATTTGGGTTGTATTGACGTTCACTAATTTTATCATGAAAACATAAATGGTACCTGATGAAAATGGAAGCCTTTGAGAAAAAAAAAAAATAAAGAGCTACAAAAAAATATTTACCTTAAAAGAACTTAAGGTGCAAATAAGTAAAATGAATTTTAATTTTATTGGTGATAATCAATAAATTATATAAAGATCAATTTGTTATCATTTTTGAGATGAATTCTAAATGATATAAAGGTGAATTCATTATGCTTGCTATAGTTAAATAATAAAAATATGGAATATGAAGGAAAATAAGTAATATGGTAAGGGTGCTTCAGGAAAAAAAGAGTCTACAAACTTTTCGTACTTTTATATATAGTATAAATATAGATGAATTGTGTGCATTGGTTTGATTTCGTTAATCTTTAGCAACTAGAATGGTATTTACCATTTTTATTAGTAACACGTTTTTGTTGTTGTTGGTCTATGAATTGATGGCCCTTTTTATTTTTATTTTTTTATGACTACACAGAAGGTTTTGACAAGAAAATTTTGGCTTTAATGGGTAGTAAGAAAAGGGGTTTAGAATCCATTGAGGAAGCAGAGGATGAGGGGCCTATTGATAAAGTTGAATCTGAGCAATCAAAGAAAAAATTGAAAAAGGAGAAGAAGAAAGATGGGGAAAATGCAAGTGCAGCTTCTGTCAAACCAATGGAGAGAAGGAAAAAAAGGAAAGCATTGGACAAAGAGAGGCATGGGGTTTCTTCTGAAAATCATGAATCAAAGCCAGTGCAAACAGGTTCAGAATTGAAAGATGCTGATGATACCAAGGAGCAGCCAGCTTCTTCACCCAGCAGTGGTTTGCCAGAATTCCATATTACTGTTTTTAAAGACTTGGTATCAATCAATGCTTCAGTAAGAGAAGCGGCAGTAGAAACAATGGTGATGGAGTTGCAGGAAGTTCAAAAGGTGTATGATAAGCTTGGGAAAAAGGAGCTGGTTGAGCATGGGCTGCAATTGGAAGCTGAAAAGGATGATGGTCTGAACAACTGTGCTCCTTCTTTGAGATATGCTGTTCGTAGGCTTATCCGTGGGGTCTCATCCTCGAGAGAGGTGCGTTGAGTTGGCTTGTTTCTAAATTTCTTATAACATTATTGTTTGTATTGGTGGGTCCTTTTTAAAATGTGTGGTTAAATATTTATCCATTGATTATGGATCTTGATAATTGGAGTGAAAATAGGATGAACTAAATAGCTAAATGTAACTCTTTTTGTAATTGGAACCTTATCATTCATCAGAGTTGTGATGATTTTTTAAGGCTAAAATTGAACTTCCTTCTTTTGTAGCTAGGCCATGAAACTATATATAATATTCTGGTAAGCATAGTTAACTCTAGTTCTGATTTTATTAATGCCCTTCCTATTTCCTTTGTTCCTCTGTGGTAGGTGAGATTAACTTCTTGTCTGTTTTCTTACAAAGAGATTAATAAACCAGGATATACCTCTGATTGCTTGTACTATAGTCTCTTTGCCTCTTTTTTGAACAACTTCTTATTCCTTGGACGACTTTTTCCTCTCTAGGGGATAAATTTTGTATTGTTGTAAAGGAATAGTTGTGCATTTAATATACATATCCAGAGCATATGTTTGGGCATCAAAACTTTCCCCAAGACCATAACAAGTTAGAAGGTCCCAGAAAGCAAAGGGAATATACTATTGGGAGAAAAAAGAAGTCAAGCAAATTTAAAACTAGGTGCTTTGGTGAAAGTAGTGTTAGCTATTGGTTTCAGTCTGATCTTAATCTACTAGGAACACATTTTAAGGAATTAAGAAACTCTAAAACGCGTTTTCTGTAGCAGTGGGAATTCCCATCTGTGTCCCTTTTTCTGTACTACGTATGATGTCAGCTCCCTCTGGGTATTTTTTTGCATAAATTCGTCTAGATATGTTATGTTTCAATTGTTTTATATATGTTGGATCCTTTCTTAGTGAAATACAATAGGATGCTTCTCTATGTCTTCTCTTCTCTTCTCTTCTCTTATGATTTAGTACATTTAGCAAATAATGCTCACCATGGATACCAGTGTATTCTTCTCAGTGGCTGGTTTCTATTGGGTATTGCTGGTTTCTATTTGCTATTTTCACATGCGCATTAGAGATTTGTTTGCTTTTGTTACCACATTGGCTACAAACATTTTGGCTTATTATTTATAGAAACATCAGACTGCTAACAAGATAAAAAAATTACCATCTTTTGTGGTTTTTTTTTTTATCTCTTCCACAAATCTGATTTCTATGTTGTCAGATCTGCCACTCTACTTACAACCATGGAATTTCATTGACCTGTTTACAGATATTGGTTGGTCTCTGCATGTTATATCAAAACATGTGGAATCAAGTTACTTACTATTCATTTATATGGAACCACACATTTTTTTTTTCTGCAGTGCTTTTTGTTACAGGAAACAGTTGGCTATCACTATTGCAAATTTTTGTGCTAATTTGTGGGTCATGTGTGATTTGGTATTGCTTTTTCAGTGTGCAAGACAAGGTTTTGCTCTGGGTTTGACTATCTTACTCTACAAAATTCCCAGCATCAAAGTGCAATCATTCCTGAAACTTATAGTTGATTTGTTAGAGGTTTCCTCTTCAATGAAGGGTCAGGTGGGTGATAATTCGTTTATTTTTTGAAGTATGTTATGACCAGTTCATGACTTTCCATCTGAAAATCTTTAAGTAGCTTTTTTATGGCATTGTAGGAAGCAAAGGATTGTCTTTTAGGTCGCTTATTTGCTTATGGTGCCCTTGTTCGATCAGGAAGACTAGTTGAAGAATGGATTTCTGATAAAAACACTCCGTACATCAAGGAATTCACTAGTCTTATTATCTCACTTGCAGCCAAGAAGCGATACCTGCAAGAGCCAGCTGTTTCAGTTATTTTGGACTTGGTTGAAAAGGTAATTTAGCCTATTCATTATTGTTCTAAAGGAAAAATTGATTCTATGTTTGAAAGTTTCTGCATTTTTATTCTGTATATGTTGCAGAAGTTGGGTGAGATTCCAGCTCTTTTTTAACTACGAGAAGACTCCAGTTATTTTCTATTGATTTTATTGTTCTATTCCTCCTGGAGTGGGTTATTCAAAACCTGTCTCGGGCCCGAACACAACCCAAGCTTTGACTGGCTTCGGGCTTTGTGCCAAAAGTACACCCCTAGTTCTCAGGCTCTGCTGAGTCTTGAGTAGGATATAAAATGGCCTTGGGCATCCAGGACTTGGGCTTTAAGGGAATGACCTGAACAGGTTGTCAGGCTCAAGCTCAGAGTTCAGGTTTTTTTGAACTCAGATTTCAAGCTTGAAATATTGAACGTCAGTCAAACTTCAAATTTCAAGCAGTATACTAACAGTACAAGCTAATCATTAGTATAGTATGGTATCACAAAGCTTCATGAATTATAGTACAAGTAATAGTAATAGGTGTTCTTTTCCCATTCTACATATCCTTTGTTTACATGGGCTTTGCCCTTTGTTCTTCTTCTTTTATTACAATAATTTCTATTCATACAAAAAAAAAAAGGAGAAAATTATGACTAATAAAACTATAATTTTCTCATATATGTCATATCTTGGCCTATGATGTTCTTAATCAAGCTGCATGATTCAGTCCATTATCTATCTCATCTAGCTACTGAAAGTGGAAATTTATCCGTAAGCTAATAGAATGTGGACAAATCTGTGACATTGATTTCATATCTTGAATAAATTAAGCATTTTCATATACTGGATTATGTTATGACACTTAATCTTAGACCAAGTGGTGTTTCTTTTGCAGTTACCCACTGAAGCCTTGTTGAGTCATGTACTTGAAGCTCCAGGAATGAATAATTGGTTTGAGGGAGCCACAGAAGTTGGAAACCCTGATGCGTTGCTCCTGGGTCTGAAAATAAGAGAAAAAAATTCTCTGGACAGCAAAATATTTGACAAACTCTTGCCAAATCCTTTCAGCCCCAGCAAGCTCTTTGCCACAAGCCACTTATCATCCCTTGTCAATTGCTTAAAGGTGATATTCAGATTTATCTTTAAATATCAAGTTTTGTGCTGAAGAAATAGGGGAGAAGAGATTTAGTCGCCTTTCTCTGGTGCACTCTTGATGCTATCTATGTACTTGGTTGCACCCCATTTTTGTTAGGTGGCTTTAATAAGTTTGCTTATTTATTTATTTTTTAAAAATAGAAAGTTATCTTATATTTTGAGTTTCTGTGGAGTATTGCAGGAATCTACCTTCTGTCAACCAAGAATCCACAGTGTTTGGCCTGTTTTAGTAAATAGTCTTTTGCCTGATGTTGTATTTCAAGATGAAGATGTGGTATCTTCAAGTTCCATTAAGAAGCACAAAAGGAGTCGCAAGTGTAGCTCTTCTGAAGAAGACATTGCAAAAAACCTCCGGTGTTTCTGTGAAGTTATTATTGAAGGATCCCTTCTTCCGTCATCTCATGACCGCAAACACTTGGCATTTGATGTTCTGCTTCTTCTCTTACCAAGGTTGCCTGCATCTTTCATCCCAATTGTTCTTTCTTACAAACTTGTCCAGTGCTTGATGGACATACTTTCTACCAAGGACACTTGGCTGCATAAAGTTGCACAGTATTTTCTTAAAGAACTATCAGATTGGGTCAGACATGATGATGTTAGAAAAGTTTCTGTCATCATGGCTCTTCAGAAGCACAGCAGTGGGAGATTTGATTGCATTACACGGACAAAAACTGTTAAAGATTTGATGGCAGAGTTCAAAACAGAATCTGGATGCATGTTGTTTATTCAGAACTTAACTAGCATGTTTGTGGATGAAGGTCATGCTTCGGAGGAACCTTCTGATCAGAGTCAGACAACAGATGACAATTCAGAGCTAGGTTCAGCAGAGGATAAGGAATCTGTTGGACCATCAGGAAATTCTGATTTTCTGAGAAGTTGGGTCGTAGATTCCCTCCCTAGTATTTTGAAATATCTGAAGCTGGATCCTGAAGCAAAGTTTCGGGTGCAAAAAGAGATATTGAAGTTTCTAGCTGTTCAGGGTCTATTTTCTTCATCTCTTGGCACTGAAGTGACATCATTTGAATTACAGGAAAAATTTAGGTGGCCAAAAGCAGCCACCTCTAGTGCTCTTTGCAGGATGTGTATTGAGCAGCTTCAGTTATTGCTGGCAAATGCTCAGAAAGGAGAGGGTCAGAAAGTAGATGGTCAGGAAGGAGAGGACCCACGAGCATTGACAAGCATACGTGAACCAATTGATCTTGGTTCTTACTTCATGCGATTTCTTAGCACATTACGCAATATTCCTTCAGTTTCACTCTTTCAGACATTGAGCAATGAGGATGAGAAGGCATTCACTAAATTGCAAGCTATGGAAAGTAGGCTTTGTAGAGAGGTAATTTTTTTCTATGAGCCAAACTGACTACCCATGTTCTCTCTGTGTGTATTATTTGTTTTGGTTTGGTGCTGCATTGGTTTGATACTCAGCAAAGTGCTTTGGCATCTCAGATTACATTTGCTAAGATGGCTTATAAATAGAAACTTGACTGGAAGATATGCCAGAGCCCAGATCAAGTTTCTAAATCAGCATATTGAAATGATTTATTCATATTGGTTTTGAGATGGACAATCTTCTAAAAAGTTTTTAGTGGGTCATCTGCTGCAAGTCTTGTTATTGTAATTGAGATTGTCTTGATGCAACTTGCCTGCATTTTTATTTCTTTTCAATTCTTTTTTTTTTCTTTTTAATTGTCTCCTTTGTCATTTCCTATGATGTTTAGCTCAGTAAACTGATGACCACTTTTTCCAATGCTATAAATGGCATATAACGCCTACAGGAAAGAAACTGTCTTCAGGAAAGAAACTTTAGGCTCAGCGCAACAGCAAATAAACTGCATGTTCTCAGGTACTTGCTCATCCAGTTGCTGCTGCAAGTACTCCTTCGACCTGGGGAATTCTCTGAAGCTGCCTCTGAACTTATTCTATGTTGTAAGAAAGCCTTCTCTTCTTCTGATCTCCTTGAATCCTCTGGTGAAGATGAGTTAGATGGTGGTGAAACACCTGAGTTAATGGATGTCCTTGTGGATACATTACTCTCATTGTTGCCAGAGTCATCAGCTCCAATGCGGTCTGCCATTGAGCAGGTGAGAATGGCAAATCAAGCTCCTTATTCTCATCTTTTAATCATTTATGATTCGGTGTTGTGTTACAGATAGTCCACTCCTTGTTTCTTGTACATTTGTTTGGGTTTAAACAATTTCATGAAACAGTACCTTTTTACACAACATTTTATCAAGTGTAGCAGGGAAACTGCATACATCTTAGTTAATGCAGTCTGAGTAATGTACATCTGATATTTTAACTACTCAGCTTTAACCTAGACTACCTAGTATTGAACTACCCCTGGTCCTGGCTCAGATTTGCAAAATTTCTTCAATTGCATTTTCCTTTTCATAATTCAATTGCACTATATTTTCTATGAGATCTTAAATTCATTAATGAAGGAGAAAATTGATTTTGGATTCCTAAATGTGGGCAAAAGTGATTGCGCACATATAGATAGATCTTGTAACACTCACCTTCCAATGATTACCCTACCCCACTGTTTTCTTATCCTTTTCAGAATTTTGGTTAAGGATTAAATAGAGAAAATCACCAAACTAAATCATTATCAGGTGCATTTTTGTTAGGGATTAAGGAATCAAAACTGAAAAACTTGTATTTAGGCTTGGACTGTGACCTAATGGATCATGGCTTTTTGTGGAAGATTGTCAGCCAACTGAAATTCCAATATAAGAAGTGACCTTTACAAAAGGCCCTTGAGGTGGCTTGACTCTAGTGGTGGTAAGGGTATGCTAGGGATGAGGGAGGTAACTGGTTCGGTTTCGTTTAGTGGCAAGAGAGAGAGAGAGAGAGAGTATGTCTCACAAAGAAGAGAAAAGAAAAAGAAAAGCGAATTTAACAGATCATACTGACTCCAGAATGAACATCCAAACAGCCTTAGGGGTTTCCTGATGCTCCATGTTGTTGCTTAGAAAGGAGAGGATATAATCATATGGTTTTCTGATAAAAGTTAACTCAAATTAGTTATAAGGTATGCCCCCAACATAAATATAGGCTTTTCCTTTTCTTTGTTTTCTGAGGACATAAAAAGAAGCAATCTTACTTACTCAAGAGGATTAAAACAGAAGTTAGTAACTTGTACAGAACCTTAATTTCTTATTTTAAAACATGAGGATTCATTAATATTATTGTTTAACTGGGGTCATCATATTTGATTAAAATAATTTTGCCATTCTGGCAAGCAAAGCTCTCCCAATAATTGGTGTTTGGATTTACTTATCAAAAATAAAATAAAATAATAATAATAATAATAATAATAATAATAATAATTGGTGTTTGGATTTCTGAGGTTCTGTTTCAAATGTAATTACAGGGTTTCCACCTTTGATGATTTTACTTGTACATAGATTTATAACTTAGCACTGTTTTTTCGTTTATTAAATACATTTTTTCAAACCTTGTTATACAGTGTTTGTCGGTTATCATCCCTTGATGCTAGGCTGTGTTTTACACCATCCTAATACTAGCCTAAGTTTTTGTCTGAGAAGTTGAAATGATTGATCAGATATCAGCTGCTTTACTAACATCAATTGTAGGATCATTTATCTAGCACATATCAGATATTTATGGTTTTGAGAAAGAAATAGTGGTTTACAAGATTGAGGTTAAAACTTGGGAAATTGCCGGTAATGAAAGTAGCCTAGCAACATATAAAGATGTTCTTGTTATGAATATTTTACTTTCTATGGATATATGGCTCCAGATGAGGGCTTTACTAATAGATTGTTCCTTCTCTTTATGGTATTTTCAACACTTACAATATAGGAGTGTCTGGCTTCCTTTTTGTTTGTAGGTTTTCAAATATTTCTGTGATGATGTCACGGATGATGGACTGCTTCGGATGTTGCGTGTCATTAAGAAGGACCTAAAACCTGCTAGACGTCAGGATGCAGAGAGTGAAGATGATAGCGATGATGATGATGATGATTTTCTTGATATTGAAGAAGCTGAGGAAATTGATGAAGCTGAGACAGGTGAAACTGGTGAGAGTGATGAGCAAACGGATGACTCTGAGGCAGTGGTTGGAGTAGAGGCAGTTGAAGAAATTGCTGAAGCTTCTGATGATTCTGATGGGGGAATGGATGATGATGCAATGTTCCGAATGGATACTTATCTAGCAAGGATTTTCAAAGAGCGCAAGAACCAAGCTGGGGGTGAGACAGCTCATTCACAACTTGTGCTCTTCAAACTTCGTGTCCTTTCCTTGCTGGAAATTTACCTCCATGAAAATTCAGGCAAGTGTTTATCAATTTTTGAAATTGGTCAATTATTTGTTCTTAGGTATTCCATTCACTTTTATGCTGTGAGCCTTCATCCCTTCATTGGAGCATATCTAGTTGCTCCCCCTCCCCTCCAAAGTGTTATATTTGCTAATCATAGTATATAATGTAGACATGTACAAAAAATCCTTCTTTTACTGTTTATCAGAATTGTGTAACTACTCCTTCCCGGTTTGAGTTTTTTTTCTGGTTGAATTTTTGGGGTTCAATTAGGGTGATTTTGTGTTGGGCTAATTTGACTAAAATTAGCAGATCCTTTTGTATTCTAAAAATATTGAAAATGGTAAAATAATTAGATTTGATTTCTGGAGCCTAATCAGAATATTACATGTTTACAACAATGTTGTGAAATCTATCCACTGTCTAAGTCTGAAAGATGTCCAACCTGACCTGTTTTGGTAAGTTGGAGTGGGATGGCAGGCCTGGGGTTGAAATCTCCAGATCTAGTTAAACTCGCGATAATGATTTTCAATTAACCAAAGAATAGGCATCCTAGGGATGCACTTTAGACATTCATCGGTTTGGAAAATTAGGCAAGAAAAAATTTTACTCTAAAATTTAGGAATAAATGTTATCGTTATTCCATCGGTTGATTTATACTAAAATTTAACTCTAAAACCGTACTATTTCATTAGTTCTTAGGCCCACTAATCCTTTCTCTCCAAATTTAAACTTCTGTTGCAATCTTTCTGATTTTGAGATAGGAGATCTTGAAAAACTCATGTTCTCTCTTTCTTGTTTGCACTTATACCCATTTGTACTTCATGCGAGAGCTTGGTGTTTATTTTCTTTAGGTTTATTTGTAGTAAAAACGTTCTTTTTAGTCTTGTTTAATCATATTGATCCAATTCCATTATTCCTTATTGGTTTTGTTTGGAAATCACAAGTCCCATTTAAGGTCAAGTCCTTTGCTTGGTTAGTGGTACACAAGAAGATAAACACCAATGACATGCCACAAATGAGAAAATCCTACAAAGCCCTCAGTCCTGATGTTTGTTTGTTGTGTATGGAGAATGATGAAACGATAGATCATTTTTCTTACTTTGTCTTTTGACTTTGGGGCTATGACATAGACTATTCAAATTGGTTCATTTGGATTGAATTCCTCCTAAGAGTATGACCATCGTATATAAAGAGTTGGGAAGTACCAATAGAGGCAAGGTGTTGTGGTAGTTCGCTTGTCTTACGTTGATGTGGGTTGTGTGTGGTGGGAAAGAAACACTACGATTTTGAGGACAAAGCGAGAACTTCAGAGGGTCTTTAGGATATCATTCATTTCTTAACCTCCTTTTGGGCCTCTTGTACCCTTTAAGTGAGAACTTGATTGGATGTTGGTGTGCAGGTCTAAAGGTGTGGGCTAAGCAAGGACTGATTGCTTTTTTTATATTCCCATTTGGGTTGTGGCACCTCATAGTTGTATAGATTTACTTAGTATTTTGAAGATTCCTACATACTTTTTGTGTAGTTTTTTTGGAGTATTCCTCATTCTTCTATTGTACTTATTCTTACCTACCTTAATATATCATATTGTTGTTTCTAATCAAGGAAAAAAAAAAAAAAAAATTGCTTATGAGGCCAGGGGGTTAAGCAGGTCACTTCTTAAGGGAAGGCACACTGCTTGTTTTGCTTGGCACCCCGGATTATTATCTTATTGTGATGACTTATTTAATATGTTGTTACATGTAATTTATGTAATTTTAAGATCAAGTGCCTTGGTCTACTATATAACACAGGAGTCAATTTGAGCTTCTGTCCTAATCTGTGCTTGTACTTATCTTTACTGCACAGGTAAACCCCAGGTTTTGTCAGTGTACTCAAACTTGGCTCAGGCATTTGTTAACCCACACACTGCAGAAGGTAGCGAGCAGCTTGGACAGCGCATATGGGGAATTCTGCAGAAGAAAATTTTCAAAGCAAAGGAATATCCAAAGGGTGAAGCTGTGCAACTTTCTACACTTGAATCTCTGCTGGAAAAAAACTTGAAGTGGGCTTCAAAACCATTTAAGAAGAAGAGATCTTCTGAAAATCTGTCCAAGAAGAAACAGTCAGCTTCCCGGAACCGTCATAAAATGATCGGTTCTCTTGCTCAGAATTCAATATTTTGGATTTTGAAGATCCTTGACGCAAGAAAGTTCCCAGAGTCTGAACTGCAGGGGTTTTTTGATATTTTCAAGCGTGTTCTAGTGGGGTATCTTGATAGTAAAAAGATTCAAATTAAATCCAATTTTTTAAAAGAAATATTCAGAAGACGACCATGGATCGGGCATCATCTCTTAGGCTTCCTTTTGGAGAAATGTAGCAATGCAGAATCAGAGTTCCGGCGAGTTGAAGCTCTTGATCTGGTGATTGAAATATTGAAGTCACATGTGTTTTTTAACACTGATGTAAATGGTCAGGAGGCATCAAAGAAAATGTTGAAAAGCCATCTGCCTAAACTTGGCCTTCTAATAAAGGTTTTAGTAACAAATATGCCAGAAAAGCAGGCAAGGCGGAGTCATGTGCGGAAATTCTGTGGCAAGGTCTTCCAGATGATATCAACCTCTAACCTGACCAAGTCTTTTCTCAAAGATATGCCACCTGATGCTCATGTTGCTTGTGAAACCCACCTTGGTGAGGCTTTTCTTGCTTTGAAGAAGCTGGGACGCTAGTGGATATCAAATTTTGTTGTGGGAAGGTTCGTATGAAGAATTCAATTCCTGTCTATTCCATAACAGGAAATTTCAATGATAAATGCTACCTCTGCAAGCTACAGCTATCCAATATCTATCAGGGTCTTCAGCTTCTCAAGCAGTTGTGACTAGATATTTGCTTGCAATGCTCTTTTGGGCTTGCTTTCTGATGGTGCTCAGCTCGGTGGCCAGCTCTGATAACTATGGAAGTATGCTGAAGTTATTTAAAGCTTGCTTCACTATCATTTATGGTTTTCTATAGTGTGAGGCTCAGCATATAGCAAGTGCTTGCTAATACTCAGATAAGCCATGAACTTTGGAGGTTTGGTTCATTTTTTCAGCTCATGTTTTGTTAAAGGGATAGAATCTTTCAGTCTTGAACACAAATTTTTAATCATCAATCATCATTTAAGCATGTTGATTTTGTCTCTTCTGCACCAACTATATGTTGGACATTTCCTTCCCTGCTGCTGAGTGGTGCTTAAAAGTTAAAAACGCTTTATGGTAAGATTTTGGACAGGAAATGCAATGCATGCTAGTAAAGATGTCCTAAAACTGAGGCTTAGATGATTGTTCCATTTGCAAGGAAGTGTCAACTTAGGTGTTGGTTTAGGGGTGGTAATTCATGTTGATGGGCATGTTCGTGTTGTGTCAAACCCAAACATGACTTAATTTTTAAAAGGGTAACATATTATGTAATTCATTTAATAATCAAGTTGAATTACTTCTTATTTGAATTAATATGATTAACCTCTCAAGGTGACATGTTTATGATTCAATTGTCCTATTTATTCAAGATCAAATTTTAAACGAGTTAAATATTGAGTGAAGTTGAACTAAGATCTAAGCCACTAATTGCTCCTCTAATTAAGAAATGTACATGCACATAGGTGACAGTTTGAAGATTTAAGCCACTAATCGCTCCCCTAACTAAGAAATTTACATAGGGGTGACAGTTTGATATGATTCATCAACATAATTTTTTATCAAGCATTGATTTTTTTGGGTTGTTTGTCTTAAAAGGTCATTAAAACTCAATTTTGGAAATCTTACCCTTCATAATTTTTTTGGGCTTATTTTGATAAAAATGCTCTTATTATTTTTTTAAAAAATAAAAAATGTACACGTAAATACTTGAAATAATTTAAGGCATTTTATGTCAAAAATGAGTTATTCTTTAAACAAAAATATAGGAGGGGTTAAATTCACAAATATGAGATTATTTCATCACTTTTAACTAATTAATTCATTTTTTTCTTCTTATTACTATGACCATTTTCAATATATTAATTGTTATATTTTTCTTTCTTTGTTTTTCATATTAGCTTAGTCGAGATAATTGTAAAAGTTTTATTAAATATGAAAGAGCTTATTATATAATTTAAAATAGGCTTTATACATTTTCTACTTTTTTAACATTTAGGCTATGTTTGGTTCTTGAAAAATTTGAAGGAAAATGTAAGTGAAAAAAAAAAAAAGAGAGGAAAAATAGAAAGAAAAAAAAATTGAAGGCAAATAAAAAAATATATTTATAATTAATAAATTATTTTTATGTTCTATTTCAAACTTATTTCACTTATTTAACCCTTATTTGTAATGATTAAATAAATAAATTTTAAAATATATAAAATTCTTATTAATTTTAATTATATTTGACTTTTTATGGTATAATTAAATGGAGAAGATATATATATATATATATTTTTGTATTTTTTATCTTTTCCTTATTACTTTTCGAATTAAATTTACAAGTTCGGAAATTTTCATTTAACTTCAAAGATTAACCCTTTTGATAAAATAACCTTTTAATTTAAAGTGCAATTTATTGAGTTTGAAGGATGATATCAATTTTAGTTTTTATCCTAATAAAAATTTCAATTATATACAACAATTGACTTTCTCACAACCACTTCGAGAGCATCACATTGATCTTCTTACATTGATAGATTAAGACGATGTTTATTTTTTATGAATAGAAAAAGGTAAAATATTTATCTTTTATCATTAGGTTAAAAGTTACTTTTTAATATCAATCAACATAATTAAAGTGAATTTATTATCAATGAGTCCAGTTTAGTTATATTGATTGATATCAACAGGTTAATTTTAGTTAAATAAAAAAAGTCAAATATTTTGACTTTTTCGATTTAGTAAAAAAACAAACACCGTCTATATTGTTGGATGATTTTTTAATATATTTTATTTTCCTAAACACTAATAGGCTTCACATATTTTCCCCCTTTTTTTCTTTTAATATTTGTCAAGATTTTAACCAAATGTTATGCATATTTTAATAGAAAAATTAAGAAAAGGAGTAATGCCATAACATTATTTTTAATATTTGAAGAAATATGATTTATTTTTAATTTTTTTAATTAAAAATATTAAATATATATTTTATTTCATACTTAAAATAACATTTCAAATCCTTTGCTAAATAATAAAAAATTTATAAAATAAATAAACAAATTGTCAACACAAACAATGCAATTAAGTCATGAAACTCTAAAATCATAGTTCTTCACTTTTCAAAGAGAACTTCATTCCTTGTAAATAATTTTTACAATTTCAGGCATAATGTTAAGGCTACAAAGATTAAGATTACACTAGAAAATAGTTTTTAAGTACAGTTTCATCTTTTTAAAAGAAAAAATATATATTTGCCAATTCTTCTCGAAATAGATTTTTGAGATTTGTTTTGGGCTAGTGTTTATTTTTAATTTTGTTTTTGAAAATATACTGATGGAATATTTTTAGATATTATTAAGTGAAAATAAAAACGGGAGAACTATGAGAAAATTAAATTATTTATAGTTGAAAATTTATATTTTTCATTATAAACATTCACTTTAAAACATTAATCCTATTAACAAATTTGCCTAAAATCTCGTTAGCGATGCCCAATTCAAGAAATGTGGTCCCCAATAAGTGGAACATGGTTTTAAGTTCCGTGTTATTGATAATATCCTGAATATACCCCTCACCATTAGTTATTGCAAATATTTTGATATACTTTAAATATCTTGTTTCATTATTCTCCTCTACACCAATCTTACTTTTCCTTTTCTCAATTATTATTATTTTTTGTTTTTCAACAATAAAGCAAAATCTTCTCCAAAACTTGTTTATTAGCTAAAAAGTGTTTTAAGCTAATTCCAATTTTTTTTATGCATTTTTTGAATTCACACATTAATAATATATTTATGCCATATAAATATGTTTAGGGCTTATAATTTATATAAATTTTGACATATGAATATGTTTAGGATTTATGATTTATGTAAATTTTGACAAAAAGTTGTAAAAATAGTCTTAAAAAAAAAATTAAGAATTAAAATATTTTAGAAACGAGAAATTTTTTGATAGTAGCACCATGAATTAATATAATAATAATAATCTTCCAGAAGGTTTTGCTAAGAATTGATCAATTACATCATCTTTTCATGGACTGCCTGCTGCCGAGCAATATTGAGGCAGGATATGTAGTATAAATACAAGTTTCCTATTCTTTGACCATAAATCAGAATTTCTAACTTAGTTGATTGCTTTTGAAAAGTATGGCATACCAACCAAGATTAACAAAGTAAAGAATTAGGTTTCAAAACTATTGCATGTGTACAACAGTTGAAAGTTACTTATTATTCACGCTTCCAGAAACTTCCATAATTTTTCAATCTCTGAATTCTTGAAATTCAATATTTCCAATTTTGTAAGATTTGAATTTTAAAGGATGATCATACATGTGCATGTGGGACTCTAGAGGGTAGAAATTGGAGGGCAGTCCCACGTGCTTTGGAGTTGTTCATCTTGGAATTATTCACCTACCCCACGCCCACAGCATTTGTACATACCACTCCCTCTCTCTTGATCAATTTATCTCTTAATTTCTGAACCATGTATAAAAAGTCAAGCTGTATAAATGGACTGAATTGCTCTACAGTATTTTTGTTTGAAATTTTTTCTGGGAGGCATTGCAGTGGAATTTACCAGTTTCAAAAGTGGAGGTTAATTAAATATATGTACATAATCACATGAAAAGCATGTGGAAAAGAGCAACCCTTTTGCTTTTTCAAGGCCAGTATGGCGTCACCCTACCCCTCTCCCATCCACATGCCCTTACCTTGCTTGTTTCTTATTCTGTTTCCTTTTTTTTTTTTTTTTTTTGTTTCTTGTTCCTTACAAAAAAAAAAAAAAAAATTATTCTTTCTCCATTGCCTGCCTGCCTGCCTGCCTGCCAGCCATTCGGTCAGCCACCCTCTCTCTCTCCCTCCTCCTCCTCCCTCTCTCTGCGCCCTCTATAAGACGGAAAATTAGAATTGAATTAGCAAAAAAGACTGCCTCATTGAGGAAAATCATGTATTTAGTGTTGTAATGTGTACAAAAGTATTCCAACCCCATCCCTCCCCTTCCCTTACTCTACTCAAATTGGGTTCTCCCAAAGCTTAAAACATCATCCTTTCGCTAAACTCCTTCTCTACCTTCTCAACTACCAACTACACAACATGAATCCAACACGGCCAAGGGGGTGTGCACCCATCTGCTATTGTCCTCCATTTTTTTTTTTTTTTTTTTTTTTTTTCTTGCCCCCAAATTGCAGCCGCCATAAATCCAACACAACACTTGAGAACCTCTCTCTCTCTCTCCCTGTTCAGAAAGTTCATAAATTCAGCTCAATACCTTCATAAAGATCATTCATCAGAAACAGATAAAAGAATTTAATAGTTGCAGGTGTTGTAGCAATTAATACCTCTTTCACATTCACCCAACCTACACACTTCCCTTCCTCTTGGAATGAAATCTCAAACATTTCCTCATCCACCCATCACCCGTCCCTTGCCTCTTCCACCCAAGTGGTCCTGCGAATTTCAATTCACTTTCAAGGCCTAGATTGAGCATTGTCCACATCCGAATCACTCCCAGAGGAACTCCCCGAGTCCGAATCTGACCAAAATACACACAAAAAGGATCAAACATCTCGCCATAAGGCATTCCTGCAATGCAACATCATCCCAGACAAGAAACAACAGCAGGGAATGAGTTAGGATTCAATACCACTCGATGAGGAGGAATCACTGCTTGAACTACTCGAACTGCTAGAACTACTGCTGGCCCGGGCATCATCTTTCTCAATTTCAACTGGTGGGAAGGTGGCTGTTGGTATTTCATCACCAATGTCGACATCTTCCTCCCCAGCCTCTCCTTTCTTCGGCTTCTTTGCCATGGCCGGAGCCAGAGGAGGTTCAGTCCTCTCATTCATAGAAGACTGCCATCATTGTTAAAATCATTAGCGACCCCAATAACCATGTAGAAATTGGTAGCATTTTGGAAATAATTGTTGCTACCAAAAGCAAGAAATCTAGTTCCAAAATGTCAAAGTAACCGAAATCAAGCATATATACTGCAACGGTGAAACATAATTTTACCCTATTGACTTCTGTGGCAGACGTGTTGTTGTTGACCATAAGGGCTTGCCGCTTAATCTTGCTCACCATTTTCTTCCAATTAGTTACTAATCTATCAAGCTCCCAAAGGGTCTCGGTATCAACAGCCTCGATATCAAGCTCAATTTCATCGCCATCTTGCGTTAAATGGCCATTTTTCTTGCTTATAATCTGCACAACCTGGTCCATCTTCTCCTGAGGCAAACTCTGCAACCCAAGCCCCAATTTATGCTTCTCCTCTAGCTCATCTCTCTTTTGTTAGGATCCTTGGCCTTGGGCTTCGGTTGCTTCCCACTGCTCGGCCTTGTGGCCAATGGCTTCACTGGTGGGGCTCGCATAGGCGATGGCGTTGGCACCGACTGAACCGAAGGTGGGTTTGAAGACCCAGTGGCGGGTATAGGTACCTGCATTCTCTCAGGTTTTTTCGCAACAGGCTTCGGACTAGGCTTCTTCAACCTCTCTGGGGTCGGAATATGGTTCCAAGAACTCCCCTGCAATTCTTCACCGCCGCTGGTGCCGGCGATGGCCGAAACGCCACCTTTCCCACCACCAACGATGATTCTTTCCTGATCCCTCTCTTCATCTTCTAGCTTATTGTACACTGGTTTGAACAAATCCTCAAACCTTGCCAGCAACTGTCTCGGCCATGACGTGAACATCGTGGCCCTTAGGGTTATACAACAGAGCATTGTCGAATGTCAATCTGACATCCGCGGCGAAATCAAGGGGCGAATCATAGAGATTCTTCGCGAGCTTCGATTTTACAGAGCCAAGATCCATCGGCCTTTTAATAATCTGGTGGTAATCGTGAAGCCCCATGCCAACAACATCAACAGGCGAATTGAACACCCAACTGTGCTTGTGCTTCATCAGCTTCGTCAACGTCTGTCCGCACAGCTTCATCAAGCTCGCGTTCTCCGCTGCCGATCGCTTTGGACCTCTTCCGGAATCAAAAGGCAGAGGCCGTTTGTTTCCCGCTATCTTCTTGTTATTCGGCCGCTGCTGCTTGTTTGCTGTCCGATCGCCGCCAGATCTGAGCTGCAAATCGCCGGACTCGATCCGATTACTTAGATTCTGGATCTTCTCGAGTTCCGATACCAACCGATACTTGAGTTGCACCAAATCTTTTCTCGAATACGAGTCGATGTTGAAGGTCACGTATCTGCCGCGACTGAACTCAACAATCGATCTCTGATTGAAGGAAGAAGCGTCATCCGATGCCGATTGCGTCACAGCAGGCGATAAATCGTTGATATCACCTGCCGGCGCGTGAGTTTTCCGCTTCGAATTGTTAGGGTTAGGGTTTGAAGAATGGAATTTTCCCATGAATCCTCCGCCGCCGCCGCCGCCGCCTCTCGACTGCGCCCAATTCGATTCATTGCGACTCGCTAAGACGGCGGATGCCATAGCTTCAGCACCAGGATTCCGGCCAAGCTCCGGCTAAAATTGTCAGATTCCAGTGCCAAAGAAATCATGTATCAAAAGGAAGGTGCCTAACACGCGCCCACCGGAGACGTTCAGAAAACTCGTCGGAGGCTGAAGACTCGCCGGAGAATAGCAGATCCAAAGGAGGATAGGGGAAAACGTGCGACGAGGGTTTGGGATTACCCTGATTGGAGCGAGGAACGATAGACGAGAGGCATCAGTTCTTAAAGGCGATGAGATCTGCCCGCAAAGACTTTGGGCAGCGTTTCATCCGTCGATTGCATCGCGACCGCATATCCGACGGTGGATGTGGGTTCTCCTGCTGCCCGGGTACAGACCTGATGATCTGTCATGGAGGGTGAGGATTTGGGGTAGTTTACACGTGTCGTATAAACATCCGTTGGATGGAAAAAACGTGTGCGTTTGAGTTTGAAGTGAATTTGGGTTGAATTTGTCGTGCATTTAGGGTTTTCTGGGAAGGATGGGCCCACATGTGCTGACATGGATGGAAAGACAGGTGTGGGGTCGGACGTGAACGAGAAGCAACGCGCATTGGATAGTGAAAGCAATGACGCGTAAGGGTAGTCTAGGATACATGTGTAAGGAATTTAATGAAGTAAATTCCTTATTTACCCCTAAGTCAGGATTGAGAAATTACAAACGGGGTGTCAAGTCGACACTACAGATTGGCTGGCTGAGTAAAATTTTGCCAGGTGGCAGATTGATAACAGAGAAGGAATCTTCTCAGGATTTGGCGCTAGTGTGCCACGTCACGCTGCTATCAACCCTCTTAGGCGACGCCACGACATCAACACCACCAGCAACAATAAATCACACCTCAGTGTCCTTTTAACACATGAAAATCAATTTTTTATGATTCCCATATTCAAATTAAGATAAATAGGATATTTGAGTCTAATTATTTTATTATTTTGGAGGTATTTTTTATTTTATTTTTTTAAAAATAAAAAATAAATATACTTTTATAAAAATATAATAAAAATTAATTTTCTCTTCCATTGGAACTAGAAAAATAATATTATTAATTTAAGCTGTAAAAAAAAATCTACAAAATAAAAAAATAAAAAAATCCCACTAATGCTCAAGTTAATAAGAAGCAATTTTTTTTTTATAATATATATGCATATAAAATTTGAAAACATTTACATAAAGTTTGGAATGGTGGATGGGAGAATAGGAATAGAAAATCAATTCCATTGCTATTACTTAGTGTATTTGGAATTTCTTTTTTAATTTGGAAATAAGAATAAAAATTCTATAAAAATAAAATCTCACTGATAAAGATTTTGATTACTCTTTTGCCCATGGTTTTGCGATCTTATTTCCATTCTTATTGAGAATGTGATTTGGTTTTCACATTGAGGAATTTTTGTACTTTTGGCATGTGAATTAGGTTTACAATTTTGAAATGGCTAACCGAAAGTCAATTTAACCTAACATTTAACAACTCAAGTTCAATATAAGTTCATTTGTTTAAGGTTAGGTTAAGTTTAAATTGATCAAGTTGGACTCAGATTGTACAGATTGAGATTTTTTTTTAATATATTTATATGAAAATTTAAATAGTAAATATGATAGAATTTGGGAAATAAATAAAAATAAATTTATGCATTTTCAAAAAATAAATAAATAAATATTATTATATAAAATAATATACATTATAAATATTATAAAAATATAAAATCGAATCGGTTAAACTACGACTGTGGTAACCTTATCTTAATATTAGTGAATTCGTTCGTAAAATCCTATCAATTGAAAAGACTAGTCAACCTAAAGATGCAAAGATTGAAATACAATTGTTAAGAACAATAGCCTTGTTTGAAGGGCATCCATCCTTGCCCACTTGTCAATTTCTCATTGACACTCTCATGTTTCTTAGTTGTCATATCATTTCAATATATTGATTTTATAATTTTTATTTTAGTGATAAAAACTTTATAAGAAATTAATTAGAGGAAGAAAGGAAGGAAACCTTATGAAAGTAAAGAAATATAATATATAGTCTCCATCAATGGATAAAGTAGCATTAAACAAGAGAATATGTAAAGGTAAATAAAAAGTGGCTTTGGATTTTACATAGCTTTTGGAAGGAGGGTGCCTACGTAGTTGTGTTGGTTTGGTGGGGTGGGCAGTTGAAATCCTACCGCCCGATTAATAGACCGGGAAGATTCAAGTTTGTACCTATGGATTAATAGACCACAATGATAAAATAAATAGGAGCTCAATGAGAAGCCAAAGGGGACTTTGCTCCTAAGGGTTTTTTTTTTTTTGTTTTTTTTTTAGTAACTTTTTTTGATAAAAAATATATGTACTTTTTCCTTGTAAAAATAAAAATAAGTCTTTTTTTTTTTTTAAAAAAAAAAACCTGTATGTAAATACCTGAAATTATCGAGGAAATTTATATTAATAATTGGTTATTTTTCAAGTAAGTATACAGAAGAATTTACAAATTTGAGTATTTTATTCTTTTTAATCAATTATGTGTTTTTTCAATTATTTTTTGCATGATTTTTTATTTTTAAGATGTGTTAATGAAAAAATAAAGGAAAATGTTTAAAGAATTGATTTTTTAATATATGGATATTAATTTTTTTTTATATTTGGATATATTAAAAAAGGTGATAAAAAGATATTTATAAAATAAAAAAGTATCCTAAAGGTTTTTCCGCTTTACTTTTTAGGAAAATTTGAAAAATGGTATATTTCTTAATAATTTATTTATTTTTCTTATTTTTTCATAAACAATCAAATATGAAAAATATTTTATAATGTTTTTGTTCCGTTTTGTTTTATCATACAATGTCTACACAAGCGGATTTAGTAAATTAGAAAATTTCATAAAATCTTAAAGAGTTAAGATTCATAAAAGCTTATTATTCATAATTAAATCCATTTGAGGAATATAAAATTCATAAAAAAATCGGGTAAATTTCACTCTCCTCCTTTGAGGTTTGAGTTAAATATATCTTATCACCACTGATTTAAAATTTCATCGAATACTTCTCCTCCTTTCTCATTTATTATTTTCACTTAACCCTATTTGATTTAAATAAAATAGGGAATTTAATAAAATTTCAGCCTCTTTCGCAGTTTCATCAAATACCTCTCTCATTTTCTTGGTTGTTATTTTCACTCATCCCCATTTGATTTAAAATAAAGGGGGAATTAAATAAAATTTTAAATTCATGGATATTTAACTCGAACTTGGGAGGGGAGTGAAATTGACTTTAAAATAATGGTATAAACTTAATTACTCTCACTCTAGAGTATAAGAAAGTAAATAATAGAGTTTTGGGTCAAATTAAACTGCTAACCAAGTAAAATATAGATATTGAGAATATTTTGAAATTATTATTCAAATTAACCCTCTTTATTTTATTTTATTTAAATTTTTAACTTAGTTTGAAACCATATTTTGAAAATACGACTTTTATACAAATTAGAAACTTCAATTTCAAAATGCAATGTCTAGACTATACTGACACCATAATTTTAAGATCCAATTTTTTAATTTGTAATAAAGATATAGTTTCAAGTGTCATTTCAAATAATTTTATTTTATTTTTTAAAAAAAATTAAACTCATGGTCAAAGGGATTATTTTGAATAATAGTTTGGGAGGGTAGTTTGGGAAGTGTTTTTGGAAACTATTTTCTATTCCTCATAATAGAAAAAAAAAATTAAAGAATGTGTTTGACAATCGTTCTCCATATTTACAAAAGTTGTTCTTGGTGTTTTTAAATAGATATTTTTGGTAAATAATATGAAGTTGTCTTCTTGTGATTTCTATATTATTAACCAAACAAAAAAACACCAAAAAAAAAACATGGAATATATAAAAGAAAAAAAAAGAATAAACTCTCAAAACTCTCAAACCCTTGGGCAAGGTATCCATACAACAAATCAAACCAAACCTCAAATTCATTTAAGTTGACCACTCTCATTTGGCTACCTAGAAATGGTAGAAATTTTCCCTCGTGTTTTTCCTTCTCTAAATGAGAGAATAGGTTGATGATAGTGGTCGTGGAGGAAGATAGTTCTTAGCGGATAACCCCAATTTAGGTTTAATAGTACATCCTAATAAGGGACGACCATACTTGTTCAATTTATCTCTCTCAACTTGGATGCCATGAGGCGGGCCTTGGAAAGTTTTAGTATAAGCAGGGGGGATTCGCAGATCCTCTAGACGTAGAGCACGCAGAGCTTTGAACCCAAACACATTACCCACAATGGAAGTAAACATGTTAGTAACAGAGCCTTCTTCAAAAAGGTCTAAAGGGTAAGCTACATAAGCAATAAATTGACTTTCTTCTCCAGCAACGGGCTCGATGTGGTAGCATCGTCCTTTGTAAGGTCGTGGAGGAAGATGGATGTGCTATGACATAGACTTCACATGGATGGGCTAACAGGGTGCACTAAAGAGCATCTTTGGCAATTGTTCTCCATGCTTTAAAAAATTATTCTCATTTTCTCAAATGTGTATTTTTGGAGAACAATATGAAGTTGTTGTCCTATTTTTTCTATATTGTCAATTGACGAAACAAAAAAACACTAAGAAAAAACATGGAGAACTAAAAGAAAAAAAAAAAAGAAACAAACCTTTTTTGTGATAGCAACTATAAATCCTCAAACCCTTAAACAATACATTCATGAAACAAAATAGAACCAAACCCTATTTACCTTTTTCCCCCTTTCCTTCTCCAAATGAGAGAATAGGTTGACGACAATGATGGTTGTGAAAGATGACCAAGGTGTTGCGATATGGACTTTGCATGGATGGACTAATGGAGGTGCACTAAAGAACATGTTTGAAAATTGTTCTCAATGTTTTTGAAAGTTATTCTCCATGTTCTCAAGTATGTTTTTGGAAAAAAATTTGAAGTTGTTTCCTTGTGTTTTCTGTACTATTAATTGAGCAAAAAAAAAAAAAAAAAAAAACAACAAAAACTATGGAGAACATAAAAAAAAAAAGAAAAAAAAAAACATGGAAAACAAACTTCCAATATGATAGTAACTACAAAACCTCAAACCCTTGAGCAATGCATCCATACAACAAAATTGAAACAAACCTTGAATTCATTTAAGTTGACTACCCTTATTCAAAGATGAAAATATCGGTAATTACGGATATATCGGTTCTTCCATTTTACGGATATATTGAAGATATATCGACGGATATTTTAACACAAAATATCAGTAAACCTAAAATTGATCAAAATTTATAAAAATGTAAGAAAAAACTCTTAAAAATAAAATTAGAAGTATAATAGAATTGTAATTGATAAATATAAATATATATAATATAATTTATTATATATGATAATAATATTGTATGTGCTAATAAAAAAATATGAATTTCATAACTATACATTTATTATTAAATTATATCAAATAGTATTCGATAATAATATTGTGATATTTGATTATAATATGTCTAATTTAAAAATATATTTAATATTAAAATTATAATTCATTTAATTCAATTGTATTAAATGATATAAAATAAATGATAATATATGTATAATTTTTAATACTTAATTAATATCTTAATGATATTAAAAACACTATGAAGAAAATTATCACGATAATTTTTATATTTTTGGTATTTAAATAGATGAAAATTTTTCATTATAATTAATTTGTTCTTTAAACATTTTTTTTAAAATTATGTTTATATGTTGAATTTGAGTATATATTTATTTGGTGCAACTTATATAATAAGGGGCAAACTTGCCCCAATAGTTGGCTCAACGCATTGCAAACCTTTTGGTAGGGATTCGAGCCCTCATAGTGAAGAAATTTACATTTTTGAAGTTTGCTTGCACATGCTGCATTCATTGCATTGATTGCCCCAAAATATCGTGATAAATCGACGATAAATGGGTAAAATATCGATAAATTCCGAAAAAATCAGCGAGATTCACGATACATTGCCAAAATATCAAGATATTGATATTTCTTTCCCATATATCGTGTTGAGGTCTATCGATACTCGATATTTTGATGATGTATAGTGATATTTTAATCACTACCCTTATATAGTTACCTAGAATGATAGATTTTTTTTTTCTCTTTTCCTTCTCCAAAGGAGATAATAGGCTAATTGTGGTGGTGGTTGTGGAGGATGACAATATTACCACCAACTTCACATGGATGGGTCAACACAGGTGGGCATGAAAGAGGGTATGATTGTGTGTGACTTTTAGGTGAGGAAATGTGAGAGAAAGAAAGAGAGAGGAAAAGAGACATAGTAGGGAAATAGAGCCTATGCTATTAACCCCTTGTATATCACTATATATATATATATATAGATATTTTTCAGATGTTCCAATCAACAAACACTCAAACACATACTTTACCCAAACTTTTAGGTTGCATTCTCCTTCAAGTTAGAATTGAGTTATTGGGGGGGGGGGGGGGGGGGGGGGGGCGGGCGCGCGGGCGATATGTGTATTGAGTACTCTACAAAATTAAGTAATGGGAATTCTTTGAAAATTTTAAAGTTTCAACTTAACTCTATAAACATTCATCTTTATATCAAGTTAAATTGAATTACATGAAATCCTAACTACCTCATGCCCAAGGAATTCTCAACCTAGGAAGAGTTTTTCAACTTGGCTAACAATGTCCTATATAGTACTATTAAGAATTGTTGAAAACAAATATTGCAATTCAACATATGTATGAAAGATATCTCAATTAACAACTCAATAAGAAGATATCATTAGCAAACCAAAAGAAAGCTAATAATTTTCTTTTTCTTTTTCTTTTAAATAGAGATGATTTTGAAATTTGTTTTCTATCAATACTATAATTTTGTTCTTTTTCATTTTGGTATAAGAACCTTTTTAAATAGTGACTTACTCTCTATTGAAGATTTGAGGTTATTATTCATTCAACCAAATTGTCATAAGTTTGAAAAGGTGTGTTAAAGACAAGCTAGTTTTTTTTTTTGAGGAAAATTCTTTTCTTAATTAATTTTTAGAAAGTTGATATTTTTTTTTAAAGAAAATTCTTTTGTTAATTAATTTTTGAAAAGTTGATTTTTTTTTTTAAAGAAAAATATTTTCTTAACTAATGTTTAGAAAGTTGATGTTCATTTATTTTCAAAAGAAATTCTCTTGATTAAATTTTGGAAAGTTGATATTTTATTTTTTAAGAAAAGTTTGTTACCAACCCTCTAGGCTCTTAGGCCTATATATACCCTACCTAAATATGTTTTCAAGTGGGATATTTTGAGAAAATCAATCTCAATGTGCCCTATCATTTCCAAACAACAAAGAATTCACCAATCAAATTTTAGGTTGTTGGAAGGACTTGCATCCCCTCAAAGGTTAAGGTGAATCCATTGGATCAATGAAGGTGTTGCGTCGTAGACATGGATCAAAGTATAGGTACTGAAGAATAAGTCTTTAAGGTAAAGTTGTTTGGTAAATCTATGTACTTTGATTTCATATAGTAGATTATTGGATTAGAGGTCTTAAACCCCATAATTTTTTTTTTTTTTTATTTCCACAGTTAGTGTGGAGGTTTTCCACGTATTATATGATTGTGTTTGCATTGGATATTCTTTTTATTATACAGAATTCAGTTGATTTAAATTATCTTAGATCATTCTTAGGTTACTTTGGGGTTAAGAAATTTAACTCTTGTTTTAAATTTTTTAATTTCCACCAATTCACTCATTTTTTGGGTATTACCCTATCGAGACAAAGGTTTTTAAATTAGTATCAAAGCAGGTTTTTCTAAATAAAAATAATATTTTTATCAATCCTGCAAGTCTAGTATGGAACAACCGAGGTCTAGTGCTCCTCTAAATAGTCCACCTTATTTCAATGGGAGTAACTATCCCCATTGGAAGGCCTAAATAAAGTTTTTTTTTTTTGAAAATACAAGGAGAAAAGGTTTGGAATGCTATGAAATATGGATGGGGACCCTCACTAGGAGATCTACTAGTGAATTAAAAGCCAAACAAGAATTGGATAAAATTAATAATGAAAAGAGTGAGGCCAATGCTCAAGCTCTTTTTAGCATATTTAATAGGGGCCCTAACGAGTTTTGTAGGATAACCATATGCAAATGTGCTAAGGAGGCTTGGGGCACTTCAATAGTGAAGTTGTCTAAATTGAAAATGCTTTCTTCTAGGTTTGAAAGCCTTAAAATGTAAGAGAATCATACTTTCTTTGCATTTTACTATGAATTGAGTGATATTTTGAATTCGTCCTTTAACCTAGGAGAACAAATCTCTGATTCAAAAATTGTTAGAAAAATCTTCAGGTCCTTTATTAAAGTTTTAGGCCTAAGGTCATGACTATAGAGGAAAATAGGAATGTTGACTCCATGAGAGTTGATGAACTTGTTGGCTTTCTTCATACCTATGAAATGACACTTCAAGGTTCTTAGACACCTAAAAAGTCAACTTTTAAGGCTTTTAAGAATGAAGAAAAAGAAACTAAAAAGTCAAAAGCTTTCAATAAGAAAGAACTTGCTCATATGGCTAAACATGTTAAAAAAAAAAAAAACCTTGAAACTTCATAAAAGATCTAATAGAAAACAAGATTTAATAAAAGAAAAAAAAAAGATTTGATAAGTTCTTTTAAAAAAAAGACAAAGGATAATTTAACATGAAAAAATTGAGTGTTTTAATTTTGGAGGTTTGGGACATGTTTCTATTGATTGTCCTAGTCCCAAGGATATAAAAAAATCCATGTAGGTTACTTGGAGTGACACCTACTCCAATGAGAGTGATTCCACGACTTTTGATGATCAAATGAATGAAATAATGATTTTTTAGCCTTTGTTGCATTTATTGAATTTGTGCATAAGATTGATAGTGAGTGTGAATTTACTGATGAATAAAATGGTAGTTTTCTTGAGAATATTGTTGTTGAATATCAAGGCTTGATTGAGAAATATTTGAAAACTCATGATGTTCTTAACTCACAAAAATATAAGATTAATTTACTTTGTGAAGAAAAGATTAATTACATTAAAAAAATTTAGTTTCTTGAATCTGAGTATCAATCTCTCTTTGAGAGAAACGATTTTCTAACTTAATAGATTGAATGTCAAAAATCATCTTTTTCTTCCAATGAGGCTTTTCACCCTGGGACTAAAGTGTTGGATGATATTCTTGATAAATCTAAGTCTCATGGGAATAAGAGAGGCCTAGGCTACATTAGCAAAACTAAGACTCCCACTAGTGGAGACATAGTCTTTGTTAAAGGTAAGGAGGAAACTCTTAACCAAATAGCCTCATCTAGCACTCCCTTACTATGCACACACTGTAAGAAGTTTAGACATACTCAAAGTAGATGTCATACTAGATTCCTTGAGAGGTATGAGGCTCAATTGAATAGGCTTGTGGATGATTTTAATTCCCTAAAGAATAATATTCTGCACACTAGGAAAGAGAAGAAAATCAATTCTAAGCCTAAGACTAAAAAAAACTCCTCTAGTTCACCACCTAAAGTGAAACAAGTGTGGTTGAGGAAGGATAGACCTAAGTGTAATGTCGTGCTCACAGCCCTTAGAGCTAGAGCCCCTAGCGAATGGTACTTTGATAGTGGGTGTTCTAGGCATATGACTGGTAATAAGCCCTTCTTCACTTCCTTTGAGAACTTTAATGGAGGAAATGTCACTTTTGAGGATGGTAATGTTGCCTAAGTTAGACATAGAGGTATTGTTTCTATCCTTGGATGCTCATAGTTAGAAGGAGTCCTCTTTATTGATTGACTTAAGGATAATCTTCTTAGCATTAGCCAAAATTGTGACAATGACTTTAGGTTTAATTTCTCCTAAAATTCGTGTGAAGTGATAAACAAGGAGGGAGAAGTCATTTTCACAAGGGCATAGAAATGTGGGTAATTGTTATGTAATCAATTAGAGTTCTAAAACCTCTCTAGTTTGTTGTAGGGCTAAGCTTAATGTCACTGAGTTATGGCATAAGAGGCTTCGCCATATTAACTATAGGGATTTAGTTCACATAGCTAACAAAGAACAAGTTAGAGGTATTCTTAAGTTGAGTAGTCAACCTAAGTCCATTTGTGGCGAGTGCATGAAGGTTAAGCAAGTTAGAGGGCCACATAAAAAGATTCAAGGAAATAACACTCTTAGGCCCTTAAACCTCCTCTACATGTGCATTGAGAGCGAAGGTGGGAAGAAGTATGTTTTAGTTGTAGTCGATGATTTCTCTAGGTATTCCTTTGTATCTTTTTTGAGAGAAAAATATGACACTATTGAGTATTTCAAGTTACTTTACACTAGATTTCAATTGGAAAAAGGCCATCCAATTGTTAGGATTAGGAGTAATAACGGGAGAAAGTTTGACAATGTTGAAATTGATCACTTTTGTGAATCAAAGGGTATTAAGCATAAATATTCAACCCTTAGAACTCCTTAACAAAATGTAGTGGATGAAAGCAAGAAACGTGTTCTTTAAGAAATGGCCCGAGTGATGCTTCATATGCATGATACTCCTATTTATTTTTTGGGTTGAAGCCATTAACACACTTGTTACATTGCCAATAGGGTTTTTCTTAGGCTTAGAATAGATAAAATGTTATATGAATTGTGGTAAGAGAGAATAGCTAACCTTAAGTATTTTAGAACTTTTGGCAATGAGTGTTACATTCTCAAGAATGGGGAAAACCTAGGTAAATTTGATTTCAAATCTAATTTAAGTATTTTCCTAGGTTATTCCATTAAGAGCAAAGCCTATAGGTTTATAATTAGAGTACTAAAGTTATCTAAGAATATTTGAATGTGGTTATTGATGATTTTGGGTATGTTTAGGAACAAGTTAACTGATTACTACTCGAAAGTGCTATTTTGTAAGCTTGTAATTAACTCTTTTAAATACTTTTGAGTAGTAGTTATTACCTTTTAACCCAATTAACATATTAAGGACCCTTGCAATCAATTCTAATCAAAGTGTGTAAGTTTTGGTGTTTTTGTTAGTAATTTGATCACCAAAGCAATCCAAGATTGGGGAGAGTTATTTGGAATCCATGGCAAAGCTTTTGGAAAGCTCAGAAACATGAAGAACCAAAGCCTTGAAGCTTTAAAGTCCTTTGCCATAAGCAAATCCGGAATGCAAGGAGGGGAAGCAAAGAGAAATCTGTCATGAAGCAAAACAGAGGACAGCAGTTTCAGTATTCTTTCACACTTTTGGAGCACTTCCTGGAGTCCATTTTCTACATGCCATATACCATTTCAAAGCTCAGAAAGTCAAGAATCCAATGCTTTAAACGGAGTGCGATTCGGAGTTGAAATGAAGGAGTTACAGCCATTGTAAGTCAATCACTCCAAGCTGAAGGAAAATCTTGCACGGCTGCGAAATGGTGTCCTTTTGCTGCGAAATTTCGCAGCCTTTTTGCACAGCTGCGAAATTCCTCCTGAAGCTTCCCGATATTTGTGACCGACATCTTGAGATTTTTTGTTTTAGATATTTGATGTCTAAACCCCCAAACTCTCCTTGTAACTCACCTATCATAGGATTCCTTAATCTTTAAGTAAGAACAAAATGGTGAATAACCCCATATATATGCTTGTAAGTTTCCATTGAAAAAAGACGGAAGCTTGTTCTCAAACAACTTTTGTATAGTTTTGGAAGGAAGTAAAATTTAGGGTTTTTCTATACCTTACCTTCCCATTTTGATTGTATTTTCTTACTAGCCAAACAAGCTATGAGGAAGTTTCCTCAGAGAATGAGTGGCTAAGCTTTTAATTCCTTGGAGCTAAGGTTGCCGGGGATGGTTCCAACTGCAAGAATTGGTAGTTTTGTTGTTTCATCCATTAATGAAGAGTAAGTGCCACCTATTAATGATTTCTATGTTTTTAGTTAACTTAAAACACCTTGCAATTCACTTGAGCCAACACTTGGTAAGGCAAGTGGTCTCCGTCCATGAAGATGCACTAGTTTACCTCTTGCGAGCTTTTGGGAGGTGACTTGAAGGTGGGATTTTCTTGAATTGCCAACACTTGGTAAGCTTTTGGACTCCAAGGAGACATCCATTAGTTATCTCTTGCGAGCTTGAGAAGGGAAGTCCAAGGTTAATGATCACCTTGAATGGCAAATGCTAGGTGAGAGGCACGAACCATTCCAAGTTGCATCAGTGAGAAGGATTTAGTGCTGAAATCCATTAAAGGGTAGCATTTGTACAACACCGGTTAGAGGATTAACTATATGTTAATTCTCTAATGCGAGGAAAGGAACCAAGTGACCGGAGCTCTGTTTTTGCATGAGGAACCTCCCCTGTGAACCTAAACCTCCAAGGAATGCTTTTCTTTATAAGTAATTTCCATTACTTTCTTTTTAGTTAGCTTGAAACTAAACCTTTTTCAACCAAAGTTTGTGTTTTCTTCTTAAGCTAACCTTGAAATGAAAAAGCACCAAATTAACTATGAATTGGTATCAGTTGTGAGTTGAAAACCCTTCCCAGTGAACGATCCTAGAGCCACTATGCTATATTAGCTAAAGCTATCCCAATGCATGGTGATATAGGTTATAAATTTTGTTGATTACTCCCTCAATCAAGGAGCACCAGCTGGACGTGAATCAGCTGAGACACCAATTGGGCATGAGTCATTAACTTTGAAAATTTACCCTAGGAAGCATTAGGGATATCCTTGAAAAAGTGGTTGATTTAGTGGATACCTCTTTGAAAATATCCTTGAAAAGGTGGTTGACCCTAATAGGAATGAAAAACCACTTGAAATTGCTAAGTCAGGTGAAGTGGGTAATAGGCATAAATTCAGACTACCTAAAAATTATTTTACCTCAAATGTAATAGGAAACATGGATGACTCAATGGTAATAAGGAGACAATTTAAACATGATGAGATAGGCTTCTCTTGCTATACCTCCTAATTGAAGCCAAAAAATGTGGAAGAAGCTTTCAAAAATGAATCTTGGACTACTGCACTATAGGAAGAGTTAAATTAGTTTGTTTAGAATGATGTGTGGTACTTAGTCCCTAGGTTTAATGATAAACATGTGATAGGTTCAAAATAGATTTTTAAGAATAAATAGGATGAAAATGGGATAATTGTGAGGAACAAAGCTAGGCTAGTGGCCTAAGGATACTCCTAAATTGAGGAAATTGATTTGAGGAAACCTTTACCCCTATAGCTAGGTTAGAATCTATAAGAATCATTTTGTAGCATGCTCATTAAGAATGAAATTATTCCAAATGGATGTTAAGAGTGCTTTCCTAAATAGGAGTCTTAGTGAAGAAGTCTATGTTGAGCAACTTAAGGGCTTTGAAGATCCCAAACTCCCCAATAATGTTTATAGGTTAAAGAAAACACTATATGGACTAAAACAAGCTCTTAGAGCTTGGTCTGAGAAGCTCACAACTTACTTTTGGAAAAAGGTTTTGAGAGAAGGGGAGTTGATAGAACCTTATTCATTAATAGGACAAAGACTAAGCTTTTAGTGGCTCAAATTTATGTTGACGATACAGTATTTGGTGTTACCTCAAGTGACTCTGCCTTTAGTTTTATTAAGAAGATCAAAAAGGAATTTGAAATGAGCATGGTAGGTGAACTTAATTGCTTCTTAAGATTGCAGATTAGGCAACTTAAAGATGACATTTTTCCATTTCAGTCTGAATATGATAGGGAATTAGTGAAGAAGTTTGGCCTAGATTCCATTAAGCCCTTTAGAACTCCCATGAGTACCACTACTAAGCTTCATAAGGACACATATGGAAATAATGTTAAGCAAAAGCTTTATAAGAGTATGATAGGGAGTCCATTGTATCTTTTTGTGAGTTGTCTAAACATATCTTTTAGTATTGGAGCTTGTGCCAAGTACCAAGCCAATCCCAAAGAGTGACACTTAACCATTGTTAAAAGAATCGTTTGATATGTTAGTGGGACTTTAGATTATGGGTTATGGTATCCTTTTGATTCCTCTTTTGTTATTGCTCAGTATTCCAATGTTAACTGGGCCGAAAATGTAGAGGATGGCAAATACTTCTAGTGCTTGCTTCTTTGTCGACAATTGTTTAATTGCTTGGCTAAGTAAGAAGTGAAATTTGATATCCTTGTCCATTATGGAAGCAAATTATATTGCCATAAGGAGTTGCACTCAACTCCTTTGGATGAAACAAATGCTCAGTAACTATGGCATTGAGCAAGGTACTATGAATATTTATTATGACAACTCTAGTGTTATTAATATTTCCAAACATATAGAAAATAGTCATCATTTCATTAAGGATTTAGTTGAAGATAAGGTTATTTCTTTAGAGTTTGTCCTAACAAAACATCAATTGACATATATTTTCACAAAACCCTTGGAATCCCTTAGGTTTGAGTTCCTGAGGAAATCTTTGAGTATATGCCTAATTGACTAAAAAAGTAAAAAAAGTATAGGCCTCAAGATTTGTTCTTAATTTTATTTTTATATCTTCATTTGGTTTATTCCCATTCTTCTTAAGGTAAACTTAGATATCATATTTACTTGCCTTATTATTAGGGATTTCAATATCTTAAGTTTTGGGCATGAGAGAAATATACTAAATCTACAAGAGTTGATTTTATTTCCCTAGGATTATGTTAATCACTTTTAATGTAAATAATTAGGGTATATAGAAATCCCTGTATAATGGGAAATCTAAAAAGATATTTTTGGTAAGTGGTTAATAAAGAATTTTCTTAAGTTTTACTAATAAAGTAGATTTTGTTTTCTTTGGAAGGAACTAACATCATGTTTGATTTTTTTTTAATATACATACCTTGTTTCTCTCAATTCAATATTCTTGTTTCTCAAAGCAATTTAACATAATCCCGAATTCTTGGCTATAAAATCAAATATTCTTTCCAAGATTTTATGTCATTTGAAAACACTCCTTAAGTGGACTAAGGCAACCATGGTGAAAGTATGATTTCCATAAATGGTGTATGATACCTCTACTTTTAAAAAATAATAAAAAAATTATGATATAATTGAGGGGGAGTAAAAGTTGTGTTGTATGTAGATCAACAAATGCCTTATTAAATAAAAATTGGGATAACTTAGAACAAATTGACTGGATGTAAATTACTTCGATTAAGGCATGATTTAGTAACTTCTAGGAATATAAATTCAAAATAAAGGATTAGACAATAAGTCATTTTCCCTTGAAAATCAATGCCTTTTATTCTTTTTTTATCCTCATATACTTGGATTGTTATTCATCTACTTTTTATACTAAGATCATGATTCATTTTATTCTTTGGATTTGAAATATTGATCTTGTGTTGGTTGAACTATATGATCTGGGCGTTCTACTTGATTTATTACCATTCTCTCTAATTTTGCGAGTTATTTTGATTGAATCATGCGCTGAGTTGAATTTTTTTGTCTTATCTTTATTTCAAAGGTTTTTTTTTTTTTTTTTTTTGTTATATAGTGTCTATTTTTGGTTTTGGATATTTTGCATTGGATTGGATGTATGTTTTTCTTACCTTAGTTTTTTTGTATCTAGAACTTTCATCTATATATGGATATCATGTTTCTCACTTTATTTGCACATTCTTGCTTTATTTCTTCTCTTTTTCTATTTTGTGACAAAAAAATGAAGACATGACATGGATTGATTCAGTTGTGTTAACATGTATGAGTTGCATCTTGATCTTGTTCTTTTATTACTTTTCCTTATCATCTTGATTTGAATTTCTTGCTTATATCTTTTGGTGTATGTAGGTTACAAATATTAGGATCTTGTCATTTTTAGATGCATCGCGTCATTCTTTGTATGTTATAGGATGATTAGATTTAGATGAGTGTTTTGAGTGTTATTTAAACTCCATTTGAGAGTTCTGAGGGGTTTATGTATTCTTATATTTTGTCACAAAATTGCTAAATGGAGAGATTGTTAGGACACTTTTATGTATTTACAATTTTTTTTTTCTTTTTCATTCTAGCATAAGAACTTTTTTAGATAGTAACTTACTTTCCATTAAAGATTCGAGGTTGTTGTTCATTCAACTGGATTGTCATAGGTAAGTTTGAAAAGGTTTGTTAAAGGCAAGTTAGTTTTTTTAATAAGGTAAGGTTGGATCGGAAGTTTTAAAATTGAGTTAAAATGTTTTAATTAATTTTTTGGCAACCTTGTGATTTTATTTTTTAAGAATTTTTTTCTTAATTAATTTTAAAAGTTGATATATATATATATATATTAAGAAAATTATTTTCTTAATTAATTTTTGAAAAGTTGACATATATACATAAGAAAATTCTTTTTTTAATTAATTTTTGGAAATTTGATGGTTTTAAGAAAATTCCATTTCCAACCCTCTAGGCTCTTAGGCCTATACATACCCTACCTTAATAGGTTTTTGGGTAAGATGCTTTGAGTGAATCAACCCCAACTTGCCCTATCATTCCCAAATTCTCAACAAATAAGTCATTAATCGAATTCTAGCTTGTTGGAAGGACTTGCATCCCTTCAAAGGCTAAGGTGAATCCACTAAGGATTAGAAGTGCTATGTCGCAGAAGTGGATCAAGGCATAGGTACTAAAGATTGAGTCTTTAAGGTAAAACTACTAGGTAAATTTGTGTACTTTGATTTTATATAGTGGATTATTAGATTAGAGGTCTTAGACCCTATGGTTTTTTATCTCGACAGTAAGTATGGAGGTTTTCCATGTAAAATTGCTTGTTTATTTTGTGATTGTGTTTGCATTGGATTTTTTTATTTTTTTTTTATCATACAAAATTCAATTAATTTAAATTGACTTAGATGTCTCTCATAGGTTGATTTGGGGTTAAGAAATTCAATTCATTATTTCAATTTTTTTAATTCCCACCCATTCACCCCTTCTTTGGGTGTTACCCTATTAAGAAAAAGGTTTTTCAAATATCTTTCCCTCAACCTAAACTTCACAATGTTCTCATTGTCCCCAAAAACCATAAAATAAGACAAAGTATGAAGTAAAAGAAGTACTTTTGTATTTGATGTAGCCTAAAAGCTTAAAGTGGTGGTGTCATAAAGAAGAAAATCTCAAAGCGATAAGAATTGAAAGACTATTAAAAGGGATGCCTACATGAGGAACTACATCTAGAGTAAAAAAAGAATTAAACATATAAGAATTTGTAGAAAAATTAGAATGAGACAAGAAATTACCTAAGTGTTAGGCATAAAAAGATAGAAGAAAAATCAATGGGGGATTATGATAGTCTCTCATTGATTTGTGTATTTGTGCAAGCTCAAAATTGAAATAACTGAAATAATCTCTCATTGACTTGTGACATAGTACAAGGCATGGCCACAAATGGATCTATAAGCTAGTGTTGGGTTGGATGTGTAAGAAACTTTGGATCACTCTGTTCCTATGCCCTAGATCTCGTAGGGTGCATGCATCTATCCCTAGGGCTCTCTAGATCTAATGCAACGAAAAATAATGGCTTCAAAAACCATTATAGAATAAAAATCTAAAGATTTGAAACTTATACCTATGATCTAAATGTTCTTATATCAAAGTCCATTTGTTGAAGAACGTGCTTGGAAAAATTGGAGAGTTTCTCCTCATGCTGCTACCCACGTGCACATCCTATGCGATTCCCGTGCACATAGCTTGTGCACAATGCATGCAATTCTCGTGCACGCAGCCTGTGCACATCCCATGCTGGTTCTTGTGTGTGCGAATTGTGTGAATCCAGTGCATTCCTCATACACCCGAGATCTTCCACCTAATGAATCTTCCTTGTATCTAGGCACTGAGATGGTAGATATTTTAACAGTAAGGGCTAGGGTTTTCTCTTTTGATTGAAAAAAAGAATGACAAGACTTAGAAACCCTAACCCTTAAAAGGGTATTTATAGGCTTTCTATTGGGCTTAAGTGACTTAAGCCCACCATGAGCTTGTGTTACTTAATCTAAAAGGTTGCTAATTGATTAATTAACAATACAAGGTCCTAATTAATTAATTAGCACAATCCAAACATAGTACTCACTTATCCTTGTGCAACCTTACATAATTACCAAAACGCCATCATGCACAAAAGTGAACTAATAACTCATCCAACCCTCATAAATCATGCTATCAATGAATAAAAACATCTCATTCATTCATCCCTTAGGGCCATGGGATGATAACAACCCAGAACATATTTAGCACACCCTAGAATAGATCTAACATGTTTGAACTTACCCTAAGGCTCTGATACCAGTTGTTGGGAACCCTACATTACTCCATTCTCATGCCCTAAATCATGTAGGGTGCATGCAAACCTATCTTAGGCTCTCTAAATCTATCACAATGGATAAACAGGTATTAAAAAATAATATGGATACCATAGAAAATATAGATATAGAGAATAAAGTCACATACCTTTGATCCGGAAGTTCCCGAATCAATTTCAATCAATATAGATAACTCCAAAGTCATAAAGGATCTCGTAAACACCATGATCTTCCGCCCGATGACTTTTTCTTATGTCTAGGCTTTGAGATGGTGGAGATCTTAAGGATAAAGGCTAAGGTTCTTTCTCTAAACTGAAGGAGAGAAATGACAAGATTTGGAAATCCTAACCCCTAAAGAGGTATTTATAGGCTTCCTATTGGGCTTAAGTGACATAAGTCCACCATGGACTTGGGTCATTTAATCTAAGCCAAAAAAGTTGCTAATTGATTAATTAACCATACAAGACCTTAATTAATCAATTGGCCCAATTCAAACATATCACCCACTTATCATTGTGCAACCCTATGTAATTACCGAAAAGCCCTTATATACAAAAGTGAACTAAAAACCCGCCCAACTCTCATAAAACATGTCATCAAGAAATATGAGCTCTAGGCAAGGACCACTAGGACCTATATGAGTATTGGCTTCCTCAAAATTAAATTATGAAATTGAATCAACATCCCACTACAGAGAGTCAACTATACTCTAGTACTTTATGTATATTACAATGAGACACCAAGTGCTTAGGCCTGTGACCTACTATCCATTGCATGTAGTCTCCCCATGAATTGGTGTCTGTAATTTATCAAGGTAGTGCTATCACCTATGAAGATTACCTCTCCAATCCTTGAATTACAAATCTCACTTATTATGTGATCAAATGACATACTCCAACTTCAAGGAGCATATGTCAAATTCTACTGAAGGAATTACTGTAGCCACAGATTTCATGATCACATATCCTTTAGATCACCCAATGGGACACATTGTCTCAATCTTATAAGATATCATGGTGTCTCTATCGAGAATACATGTTGCCACTAGCCTCCATTAACAGTGACCCAATCTATAAGGATATATGACCACTTTAGGATCTCACCCATAGGTCAAAGCCTCCTATTGATTTTGGCATAGACTTAATATCCTCTCAAGGTTGAGAGTCCATGCAGTATAGTAGCTTTATGAATCATGCCAATTGATAGCCTTGCATCATGATTCACTATCGGTCCTATCCAATGTGCATCACATACACAAGTGCACTCACCATGAGAAACCTATTTTGACGACCAAGACAAACCATCCCTTCAATTAGGAGGTGATGTACTACAATCTCTACTGGATTGCCCAAATCCATAAACCAACTGTAGACTACTTATGAACCCATGACTTGTATCTTCTGTACAACTCCTAATGCATCCAAGTCATGTACAATATAAGAGACATGACTTAATGCTAAAATCAATGTCAATACACCAAAAGGAGAGCAAGGGGATAGTTAAGTCTAACTTTGTTACATCATGGTTTGCTTTTAGGAGTTCAATCCCAATAGAAATATCATTAAGCGAAAAATTGAAAAATATCATAAAAATTATATCAATAAATACCGATAAATTGGCAATATAGAGAAAAAAAATCATCATACACTAGAAAAAATAGTTGAAAAATTGATGACATATTATAAAAAAAAATTGATTTTTCCATGGATTTATCTCCTACAATTCACACTTCATCCAACAGCCCAAATCACACTCCCGTTGATTGAATGACTTAGATAACACCCATGTTTTTGAAAGTTGTTGTAATGGTCAATTGACTGATCTAAAGGCCTAGATTAAATTTGGAGATGATCTGATGGTTAAGAAGTGATCCCAATAGCTATTTGATGATAATGGTAAGATTTTGTCCAGATTTCAATCCAACGGCCAGAAATGATTTCTAACATTAAAATCATTTTCCAACAACTATTTTGGCCCAAAATTTTTCTATAAATTGCTAATTTTCAATCCATTTCATCTACAATTCATTTGAAAGTGTATTGATCTCTTATTGCTCTTTTTTTTTTTTTTTGTGATTATTCTCAAAATCTTATAAATTTGGGAATTTAGTGCTCCAAGGTTGCTCAATTATTGTAAGGTATGTTTGTTTTAAATTTTAATTATTTTTGTATTAAATTTAATTTATTTAATCAATAGAAATTAGGTTATTTTTTTAATTTTAATAATAGTTTAATGTTAATTTTCAATAAATTAGTACATTTTCAATAAATGTAGCATGTAAGTATATTAACTTAGCATAGTTATACTTTTGATTCACATAATTAGTAGATTTGCAATAAGTTAGTTTTCAATGAATGGTTTCATTTTATTTTGATAATTTAGCCTATTAAGAATAAATTAACTTAGTACATTTTTAAATTAGTATAACATTGAATTTCAATTAGTACATTTTTACAATTAATTGGTATATTTTCAATGGATCAAAGTAAATGAATTTAGCATAGTTATACATTTGAATCACATAATTAGTAAATTTGCAATAAGTTAGTTTTAAATTAATAATTTTATTTTATTTTGATATTCAAGTGTAATAATAGCCTAGTGAGAATAAATTAACTTAATACATTTTTAAATTAGTATAACATTGAATTTAAATTAATACATTTTTACAATTAATTAATATCTTTTCAATAGATTTAAGTAAATTAACTTAACATAGTTATATATTTGAATCACATAATTAATACATTTGCAATAAGTTAGTTTTACATTAACTTAGCACATTTACATTTCAAATAACTTATTTATTTTAATAACCTAATTATTTGTTTTTCAAAATGTCCAAGTTAATTAAATTTATGGATTAAATTTTAGTATTTTTACAATTATTGTAGCATTGAATTAATTATTTTATTTTTACAATTAATTAGTATATTTTTCAATAGATTAAATAAATTAACTTAAGCTCTTCATTTGAATCACATAATTAGTAAATTTCCAAAAAACGAATGAAATTAATGATTTAATTTTAGTATTTTGCATCATTAATAGCATTGAAATTAAATTACTTCAATTTGATGTTGTGCATAGTTGAGTATCAATTGCAATTGAATTTAATATTAATTTTATATTCAAGTTAAATTATAGTATATTGTATACCCAATTATTTTAAATCACATAATTAGTTCATTTAAGTTAATCAAATTAATGGTTTAATGTTTCAATTTGAAGAGAATGGTTGGTAGAAGAAGAAGTGTAAGTGGTGGGAATGGCATATTGAGACAAGATCCAACTTGGAAGCATTGTACACTGGTGAAAGGGAATAGAAATGGGACAATTTGTAACTATTGTGGACTATTAATAAAGAGTGGAGGTATTACTCAATTCAAGTTTCAATTTATTGCATACAAACATGAACTCAAACACTAAAAAGTGTCCTAGAGTGCCTACAGAAATGAAAGAAGAGCTAGAGAACTTTTACATTAAAAAAAAAAAAAAAAAAGCAAAAGTGAGGAAAACTATAGATATCAAAGAAATTCATACTCAATACATGGCACAATTTGAGAAGATTAGCCACAAACATGTCATAGACAAGGATGATGATGATGATGTGTACATGTATTCGACAAATATGCACCCTTATGAATGAGATGTTTATCGAGCTACAGTTCATGTCACGAATGAAACAGAATGAGGTTGATAATAACATGAAATGTTTGTGGGAAGCAAGCATCAAACAGGGGAGTCATCATGTCCTAGTGATGCATCGAAACTAATACGAAAATCACACAATGTGCAACATTCGAAACCATTACCGCTTACTGCCCCCTTATTGTATAAGTCTTTTACAACAAGAAAAAGAAATATCAAAGATCTATTCAAAGGCAGTTTCATTAAAGAAACGATAAGACACTTAATAAAGAAATTCGTCTTTTATGAAAGCATCGTGCCACATAAAGCAAGCCCTCACCACTTTTAGAATATAATTATCAATGACCAACAAGCAAATAGTCACTAATTACTCTATTTTTTTATTGTTTGAGTAGATGTAATATTTTGTAACATGTTTTAAATATTTCTTACATATGAATTGCAATAATGGGAATCGAACCTTCATCTTCATATGAAATAAAAAACAAGTACTTGGAAATGGAATACAAGGAAATGAAAGTTTATATGAACCAACAAAGAAAAAAATAGAAGACATATGGGTACACAATAATGTCTTATGGATGGACAAGGCTAACAAAATTAACTATAATTAATTTCATGGCTTATTTCTTCCTTAAATTAGTTAGTACATCCAACAATATCAAAGACCATGAATATATTTATGAGTTGTTGAAGAGTGTTATCAAAGATTTCGACCAAGAAAATGTGGTCTAAATTATCACAAATAATAAGTCAACATTCATGAGAGCATACATGCTATTGATGAAGAAGTTTAACATATACTGGACTTAGCGTGCGGCGCACTGCATGGACTTAATGTTTGAAGATATTAGCAAAATACCAAGTGTTGCATAGGTGATATGCAATGCCCACAAGACAACTAATTTCATTTACAACCATGGTTGGTTACTTGCACAAATAAAAATTTTTGTGGTGGAGGCATTGTTCCACCTAAAGTTACGAGGTTTGCCACCAATTATATTGCTCTTGACAACCTTCTAAAAAAAAAGGTTGATTTGAAGAATTTTTTATGAGTGATGAATGAGCACAACATAAGCTCAGTTAAACAAAAATCAACTAAGAAATGGCAAAATTAATGTTCGACCATCCGTATTGGAACAAAGTGGCAAAAGTAGTTTTATTATATGAGCCATTATATGTGGTGCTTTAACTTGTAGATTCAGAAGTTGTTCCTACAATGCCCTTTGTATACGAGCTTATGCAAGTGATGAAAGAGTTCCTCATTCATCTGCATGATAAAGAATGGATGTTCCAAATAATCAAAGGTCGTTGAGAGAAAACACAAAGACATCTACTTCATACAGTAGGTAATTAAGTACTATTTATCTTCATAAGTTATTAGTCTTGATTTCTATAATTTTTTCTTACAAAACACTAACTCTACTTAATTTTGTTAGAACATACTTTTTGAATCCAAGGTTTCAATACAAGCATGGAGTTCGTAGCGATCTCGAGCTACTTCAAGTAGTCCATAAGGTTTCTGTTAAATTAGACCTAACAGTTGAAGCGTTTGGTCAATTTGGAAATAAGGTAAATTAAAAACTATTATATTACCCAATCTAATCAAACAATAATTTCATTTATCAATTTATTTCAATATTTACTAAAAATATGATATTGACATAATGAACAATGAATACATAGCTTATGCTCTTTCGACACACAAAAAGAGGATACGGTGATCGAATGACTGTTGCAGCAAGGTCAACCATGGATCCTATAAATACTATTTCTTAATAAAAAACTAAATTGATTATCATTATTGTAAATTTAGAACATAATTATTTATATAATCATGAATTTAATTGCAGTTGAATGGTGGTTTATGTATGAAAACCATAAGCCTACATTGAGAAAGTTAACCATTAAAGTTCTTTCACAAACTATATCATCTTTTGCCTATAAGATAAATTAGAGTACATTTGCTTTCATCTGCATGAAGCAATGAAATCATTTGGCTTATCCCTAATTGGAACAATTAGTTTTTTGTTATTATAACATAAAACTAAAGCTATATGGAAGTAGAAAATGATAAAGTTGTTGAGAAAAATTACATTGATCTCCTTGACATTTTAGTCAAAGTGGGTGAAAAAGAGGATAATCAATTGTTCCAATGGGTTAGGCCTTTACACTTGGATGATGAAGTCAGAAATCTTTATCCACATATTGTTGCTCATGCTTGAGAATTTGGTATTGATGTTGAATGAATGTTGTCTAAAGAAGTTCATAGTGAGAGTTTCAGTAAAGACACTGAGGATTCATTTGAGGTGACATTGAATTCCTAACCTTCAGTTAAATCCACAAGTACTTAGCAAAGTAGTAGACCTAGCGCTATTGGTATTTCTGTTTTTGGTTACGATCATTTAAAAGGTGGAATTGATGATGAAGGTGATAATGCGGGAAATAATGGTGGAAATGTTGGGCAATAACAACAAAGTTAATATCCAATAACCTCATTCACTTGAGAAGATGATTTCACACACTGCACACAAAATGAAGACCATGGCTCTAGAAAAGTTGGTCCAAACATAAGAACTATTGGGAAGTTGTAGAGAGGAAGAGAATAAACGATGACACTATTTAATGAGGAGTTATTTGTAGCCAATTTTGAGTCTATGAGTATAAGGACTCAATTTAGTGACTTACTGAATGAGGCTAATGTTTACCCTCCTTATGTGATGGGTTATGGTCCATCTTCTTAAAATTATGTGATGGGCTGAAATTCAACAGATGAAAAGTATGGTATGTCTACTTATTCTCTTTCTGCCCAAATGTCATACCACGTTCCATGTCAAATGCAAGGAGGATTTAACACGAGCACATGGGTGAACCCCAAGTATCCCATCCATGTGAAGACAATGGGCAGGACTCAAAAGATCTTAGCATGGCATGTTCGAATTTTTAATCGATACTATCGAGGCTCAGTGAGTTGGTATCAATATTGTCTCTAACAACAAGACTGAATTTTTTCATCTACCAATTCCATTGAACCACATCGGTAATCATTTTAGTATTAAAGGGTCATTATAATGTAATATGTACAAGTTATTGATATTTAATAAAATCAAATCTTTCATGTAGCTTCATAATAAGTGTACACTTACAAAATTTACATTTCTTATCGACCCATACGATATAATTAAATTTAATATCGCAAATCATATATATATATATATCAATTTCTTCAACAAAACAACTTTAAAATGTCTATTATACTTTTAATTTCATTTCTAAAGATTTTTTCTTACATTTCTTTGAGTTTTGATCAATTTTTGGTTCATTGATATTTTATGTCAAAATATCATCAATATATCCAGATATATTCGTAAAATTGAAGTATCAATATATTCATGTTTACCGATATTTTCATCATTGGTTTTAAGTAATAGGTCTATAATTTTCCTTAGCACTATTAATCATCTTCCTCAAAGACAAATCCCAAAAAATACAAAGCTTAGGATAAAAGGCGATGAAACAATTACTTGTATTTATATGTTTAGGTAGGTCATATTAGGAACACAACTAAACTTAGAGTAATTTTTTGTGAGAACAACATATTTCCTTTTCCTTTTACAAGAATAAAATAATCATAAGCAGCATGAACTTTGTCTTTCCAAATTATGTGAACTTTCTTTTCCTAAACATGTAATGTAAGATGTAAAATAACTAGATTCTTTATCCATATGGTCACTAGCTTCAAAGTCAAGAATCTAAGAATTGGAATTAGAAATTGAACAAATTTTGTAAGCCTAACCATGTGATCCGGATTGTGTAAAAGCATAGGAATTTGAAGGCACATAAGATTTTCCTATGATTTTATATAAAGATGAATATGTTCCTTGGTTAATGGCATGTTCTCAATAGGCAGAGGATTCATATTAGCATCAAAGGATGTTGTATTTGTAGTATGTATAACTTCAGTGAGTAGCCTTTTGTTACTTTTTAGAGTATCTTCCTCCTTTAGTTCCTTAATAAGACCTTTCATTCAATTTCCATTATGTTTCTCAAGTATGCTTTGATTTTTTGCAGTAGTCACACCAACTTAGATACTCTCCTTTTCCCAAAAATCCTTTCTCAATTATGAAATTCAAAGTAGAGATTTTAATTGTCGATGCATATGATGTTTTCATCATGACTCCCAACCTAGATTCCTTAAGACACATAAAGGGAAAGTTGATGTAAAGATGAGAAGGGATCTTTTCTAAGAACATGACTTCTTATTTGATCCAACTTATAGTTTAGACCAGCAAGGAATTCAAATACATGTTCTCATTCAAGCAAGTCCTCAAGTTGTGGCATCCGCGGTAGATTCTATTTCAACATTTTAACACATGTCAAGTTCATGCCATAAACTTCTAAAGTACTTGATATGAGGTCACATTGAGATTTCTTTGTTTTGTGGCATGGATTTTAGTCTTCAAATAATATGTTTGGGTGATATCTCCTTTGCTTTGAATGTTTCTAAGAAAAAATGTCCTAAAATTTTCTTTATCGTAGAAAGAAATAGGAAAGACTTTCTGATTTCTAACTTCACAACATTCAATAGCTAGGCATTACCATGGAGTTCTTAGGCTCCCATATTTCATAATTGGGAAAAATAAAGTCTAGTTTTGTTACTAATCTTTGAAGATACAATATTTTATGCCGACTCTTCATGACCTACTTGACAAACAAGATTACTCCATGAAATTATAATCATTGATTTGTAGGGTTAGATTATCAAGATTGGTAGATTGACATAATATGAAGAATTTTGTGAAGAGATATTATTAGCCATATTTTCCAAATGTAAATACAAAAGAATTTAAGGAAAAAAAAAAAAAACAAGACATCAAAGAGATTTTTCAAAAGATTCAAAGAAAATAGAGGTATGTAGGAATTTAATGGTACTCTAATAACATATTAGTTAGAACCAATTTTGAATTATATTTCTTGAATGAGTATCATACACATATATATACCCAATTGTTACAAAATTAGGTTGAAATTAGGCTAAGATTCTACAACTATTTCTAGCTATAATGCAATTGTCCTATAATGAATAATAGTTGAAACAACTAATTACTAGTAATATATAAGGTAACATAACAGCAATTTATTAAATCCCTAAAATTAAGGAATTGTGCGAATTTATAACACAAGGCTTTCAAATTCTTGGAAAAACTTTTAAGAAAATTATTTGTCTTTTGACATGTCCAATTTATAGAAAATAATTTTGCCTTCAAAATACTTGCACATAATGAACAATGAGTTATAGAGAATATTATTTCCTCTTAGAGCTTCTATGATAAATCGTAAAATTTTGCCTTCAAAACACTTGCACAATTAACACCCTAGCAAAATTTCACTAGTATGTTAAGCTTAATTGTGAAACTAACCACTAAATGAATTATTCCTACAATTGTTATTTGCTTCAAATAGTCACCAAGGCAATTAGATGTTAACAATGCTTTCTTGTAAGGTACCCTCACCAACAATGTTCATATGTAGAAACCTTTAATGTTCATTAATTCTAAATTTCCTACACATATATGTAAACTTTGGAAAGTTATTTATAGACTTTGCTCGGTACCGTAAGTGTGGTACATAGAATTGTGACAATACTTGGAGTCTTATGTTTTTGTCAACACAACACCTAACTCCTCATTACTCACTTTTCACTATAGCAAGATTACTTTTTCTACTTGCATACATCAAGGACATTATGATTATTGAGAGCTCACCTCATTTTCTACAACAATTCATCAATACATCTCTAACCAATTCTTCCTCAAGGACCACGGATAGTTAAACTACTCTCTTGATGTAGAGGTGATCCCTATCTTATCTAATATATTTTCTTATTACAACACAAGTAGATACATACATGGCTTAATTTCCAAAACCAAAATGGATGCTGTAAAAGAAGTTTCTAGTTTCATAAGCAAATCATCTTCTTCAAAGATTGACGATGGCTCACCTCCCATTGATGCCACACTTTATCACTCCATACTACTAGATCCATATGCAATGGGATGACATTGCTAGATCTATATGTGAGGAAGATTAAAGCAAAAGAAGCATTCATGATAGTCAACCCCAAAAATAAAAGAGAAAAGTTTATACATTTTTTCGACCACAACAATTAATGCCTCAATCCTTTATAGTTTTTTGTCTCGATCCTATCAGACTAGCGCATCTTGATTGTATGGGCAATCAACTTTACACAAGGTAGGAGAGGAAAATAATAAAGGCGAATATTAGGTTTTCTAGAATGTAGGTCTCAAGTTGTGCACTAACAAAGTATAAGAGTGCTTTATACAAAGCACTTAAGGTTAGGTTAAATTCACCACCTTACCCTTAGTGAGCCAAATCTTAGCCTTAACCTTATGGTGCATCAAGACAACATGGTGCACTCAAGTGTTCCAATACTCAATCATATGTGTGAACATAATAACTCAAATAGAGACCATTAAGACCCATAAAATGATTAACACTCATGGAATTAATTAGACGTAACTTATAATTTATCTTCACGCCACTATAGAAGATTAATTGCACTTCAATATTTTATTAAATTACATGAAGTAACTAATTAATTATGTGATTAGTCCATGACCTACTTTTTTTGCATATGCTCCCTATGAATTAATATTTATAATTTAATTGGAATTTGCTATCAACCAGTTATATTATATTTTAATTTTATTGAGTTACAAATCCACATTTTTTTTTATGATTACTTGATATTTCCTTATCCACTAGAATAAAATATCAAATTATGATTTAATGAAATTACTTTAGCTAAGGATTGAACTAAATCATTCAACTAAGGACTACTCAATGGGGATATGGTTTTCCCTAGTGGGATATCATGGTTTCTACATTAAGCATCCATCTCACTACATGTTGAATCAATTATCATCTAAGATCACAAGAATGTATGACCACTTTAGAGTCTCTCTTATGTGACTCAAAGTGACCATCAACCTAGACATTAGTTTGATGATCTTTCAAGATTAAGAGCACTTACAATATAAAATCTAGGAGATATTACATGTCTAACCAATAGTATAATTGACATACACCTTCACAAGTCCTATTCAATATGCAACACATTCACACTAGCATATCCACATAAGTAATATCACCAATTAGGAAGGTAATGTACTATAGTCACTATTGAGTTATCTCAAACTCATGAACTATTGTGGACACATTTTGTAAAGCTACAAGGATCCCATGGTTGTGTTCTCTATGTATCTACATATACCTAGACCATGTACAATGTGTTTGATTAGGTTGAACACTCATAAAGACAATATATAACCAAATATATCCACAAATATGTACGCAAGAAAATTGAATAAAAATAAATCAACTTTATTTGTCACTATCTCAAAATGTTTTGCTTTCCAAGGCTATTTAAACAGACACTTGGGGCCCCACAATATATTCATCCATCAAATGTCTCATTCACCATCAACAAACTTTCGCAATTCATGCATCAACCATCATCAAACCATTAGATTGAAATCAAAAGCATTCTTTGTTACTTGAAAGGTATTCTTGCTTAAGGTCTTTTGATTGGCAAAGCCTCTCCATTATGGATGTCAGCTAGGCTAGGAATCATAATGATTGAACTTGTACCTCAACTTTCATTATCCTTCTTAAAGCTACTCCCCTATGAGGTAGAACTCCAAGAAACAAAAAACAATAGATTGATCTTATTTTGATGTCAAATACCATGTTGTTGCCTCCACTTCATGTTCTCTGATCATCTCTTCCAACCATATATTTTGAGTTTGTGACCATGTCGGTGCTACATACCTCTATGCCAATCTCATCTTCCATTATTAGATGAAGCACATAGTCATCGACTTCCACTTTGTTTATGAAAGGGGTTTCTCATAAACAACTTAATGTTAGTTATGTTTATACTATCAACCAATTTGTTGACTCTTTGACAAAGTCGTTGTCCCGATAGCTATTTAATAGACATATATTCAAGATTGGTGTTTGTAATGGAACACCAATCTTGCAGGGCATATACATAAATAATATTAGGTTAATTTTGCTCACACCAACTTTAGAAAATTACTTATTTGTAAATAATTATTATGAAAAAACGAGAATATACAACAAGAAAGATAAAAACACTCATAAATTTATGTGGAAAACCTTAGACAGGAAAAACCACAAGCTGAGGAGAAGAAAATTTACTATGTCAAAAATGGGTACAAAAGGGGAGAGTATCAAGTAGCTACCGCATAAATCCCTAAAAATATATATATAGGAGAGAATAAATAAATAAAGCAGGTCCATACTATGGGGGTAAGCCCCCACACCCCCAATAGGATCAATGCTAGGGCCTGATCCCTTTGCTACCACCATAGACCCCCCAAAAAATCCATAATTTTTCTTCACTACATATGTCGCACCGCAAACTTTTCAATTTGAAACAAAAAAGAATTCGAGTCACCAAGCTCTATATATATATACATAGGAGAGAAAAAATAAATAAAACAGGTCCATACTATGGGGGTAAGTCCCTACACCTCCAACAAAATCAGTGCTATGGCCTAATCCCTTTGCTACCACCATAAACCCCCCAAAAATCCATAAGTTTTCTTAACTACATATGTCGCACCGCGAACTTTTCAAATCGAACCCAAAAAGAATTCGGGTCACCAAGCTCTATATATATATATAGGAGAGAAAAAATAAATAAAATAGGTTCATACTATAGGGGTAAGCCCCCACACCCCCAATAGGATTAGTACTAGGGCCCGATCCCTTTGCTACCACCATAGAACCCCCAAAAAATCCACAATTTTTCTTTACTACATATGTCGCACCGCGAACTTTTCAAATCGAACCACAAAAGAATTCGGGTCACCAAGCTGTAACAATAACCGACCCATTATAATCATCTTACATTTAAGAGCTTGATTTGGATAATTTAAAAAATGTATATGCTATGTAATTTGCATCAATTGCACAACAAAATAAGCCAAAAACATTTCCAACTAGGTTATACTATTATTACGATATCTCATGATAAAATTAAACTATGGGAATACCAAAATATCTTATGATACAATGAGGATTATGGTTTCAAGCCTTGCATGTGTCCTCTGTAGAGCCCATTGGTGTGAATGATCAAATTCAACTTTCTTTGTTGTCTGTGTTTTACCAACAACATTTGCATTTGGTTATTGTTTTACATAATCATGGGCCATGGTGTGTGCTATGAGATGAAAGGATTCTCTTTCAAATTACATTTTGAAATATTTTCAAAAAGGCGTCTTACATGGTCATTTGCTAAATTGATGTTTTACCCAAAGGGAAGTTGTATATGAGAAAGAGTAACTCAAATAATTTAAGTTTTTAATATTTTAATAGTTTTTATAATATTATTTTCTAAAATGCCCTTGTTAAGCATATTTCCAAGTGAAGATATTTATGTACTTTTTAAACTTTTTTTTTTTTAATTTTTCATAATATCACTAGAAAGAAAAACTAAAATATATTATTCTTATTTTTCTAATTAATAAACATTTATAATATCCATTATAATTTTGAAATTATTAATTAAAACAAAAACAAAAACATAAACTTGTCCTGTTTTGGGAGTTGGTGGGGAACCAACCTCGGAGCCACCCTTCTAATGAACCAGATTTTGGTCTTAACGCAGCTGGTTAGCTTTTAAGACTTGACTTTCAAGCTTCAAGTTTTCAACTACCAAATCCCTCCCCAAAAAATTTGTGCCCTTTATTATGGCACTAAGCCGTATTTACTAGGTAATAAGTGCAGCATCCATTTTGTAATATACGAGATTTATAGTGGTTCACGGTAAAAGTTATGTTTATTTATAGTCATGGTTATGTTTGATTCCCAGAAAATTTGAGGGAAAATGCAAAGGAAAGAAAATACAAAGGAAAAGTAGAAGGAAAGAAAAAGTGAAGGAAAATAAAAAATATATTAAAAATCAATAAATTATTTTTTTTTTACTTCAAACTCATTTCAGTTATTTTAACTCATCAATATAAAAATTAAATAATTTAAAAATACATAAGTTTTTAATTAGTTTTAATCATATTTGATTTTCTTTTATATTTTTCATGGGACAATCAAACATGAAAAAATTATTTTCTTTTATATTTTTTTTCTTTCCTTAGTATTTTCCGGGAACCAAACACAACCTAAAGATTTTCACTATAATAAAAAGAGAAATTATAAAAAAATCACAAACGGCTCTTCCTCTAAATTTCTCTCTATATTTTTTTACTTCTCTTAATTACATACCGAACTCACTAAATTGATTGCCCTAAATATATCAAAATTAGGACAATCAAATTATATATGTAAAATCCCATAACACCCCAACTAAAAAACCCTTGTAAAATTTCATGCAATCCACATACTATATCTACATAAGATCAATTTACGTTAGGGCATCAAGATGATAATTGGGCTCCACATTTTTATGTTATTATTATTATTATTATTTTAAAAAAAGTATTTAATAATATTTAAAAATTTTGAAAAATCACTCCAAAATATTTTCAAAGAGAAATGAACAAGTGGGAAAAGTGTCCTCTCCTCCATGCCGCCAAGAGAGATCAAAAAGGAGACTGAAACGTACAAGTCGAAGAAGCGTCCATTGTTGAACAAAAACCTTCTAGAAGGCTTAAAATCTTGACCCATTATATTTAAAAGATTTATGTGTTCACATTCTACAATGCCCCACTTTGAGCCTCCACTATATTAAGCTACCACTCGTGGATTTGGGACACTGCACAAGTACTTCATTTTTATTATTATTTCTCAATTGACTTGGACCTATTTGCCTTTATTTTTTAATATTTTTTAAAATAAATTATGTATTTTAAATTATTTTTAATTATTTCTTTATATTTGTCACATGAATGTTAGGCAACCTTTATAGAACAAGAAAAAATTGATTAAAAATATAATTTTAAAAATGTAAAATAATTCATTTACAAAATAACTTTTCTCGATTGTCTTAAAAAATAATAATATATATATATAAAATAATTAAAAATAAAATATTATAGATAAAAATTATTTTTAAAATATATATATAAATAAAAAAAATTAATTTTTATTTAAAACAAACAAACACCACGTAAACAATTTCCAAATAGAGACTCATTGTGTTTTTAGGGGGAGGAATTGGTTTTGTTTTTAAAAACAAAAAACTGTTTTTTTTTTGTTTATAAATGACTGTTTTTTGAATTCTTCTTTTCTCAATCTTGAAATCATTTTTGAGTGCATGGTATGATTCCAATGACACAAGCAAAGAATAAATCCCAATCCCAATTCAAAAAGGAAATTATTTTCTCATTACAAAGACCTCCATACTGCTAACCACCAAACAAAACCCCGTCTCAATTTCTTATCACAAACTTAGGTCACAAACAGAAGGGTGGGATCACAGCATGCATCCACCAGACAACAGCAGCATAACGCTGCCAGGCTGCAAACCATCAAAAATCTCTTTATGTTAGAACTTAGAAGAATCTATTAATCAAATCAATTGCAAGTAAATGTATTAGTAGCTGATTCCTCATACCATCCCTCAAGGAAGCTTGGCTTTGGTGGCGGAGCTGCAGCGTACTGAGGCGGTGCCATCACCGGAGGCCCCCCATAATAACCTTCCCATGTTCAATGTTCAAATCAAACATCAGATCAAATCACAGGAAAAAAGATGGTTTGATTTTTACTCCTCTCAAGTGGGGACTAAAGAAAAAACCCACAGCCCATGACCCTGGAGGAGATATGACTGGCATGAACATTTGGGAAAGGTGGAGAGATGACAAAAACCACCCCACAAGGCCAAAAAAGAAAAAGAAGAGAGGAAAGCAATAAAGGGAATGATGAAGAATAAGGAAGAGGAGGAAGGTACAAACCTTGTGCAGGGTATGGATAAGAATACTTGGTCTCACTCATATTTGCAAGCAGAAACCAGCAAATTAAGAGTTGGGGAGGAGTGGATCAGAAGGTGGGAGTTGGTGGGTTTTAGGAGGGGGTGTTTGGCTTTTATATACAAGACAAGAGAAAGATGGAGAATATTGCAGAGAAAGAGAAAGGTCCAGAAAGATACACACACGTGATTGCCTGTAGAGGCTTCTGTAGACTCTAACAGAAGTAGAATAATTAATCAAAAGGGGAGCTGATCTTATCCTAGTTTGGACTTTGGAGTCTTTTTCAGCAACAGATGGCAGGAGGAGGGAGGCATCCACCTTACATCAGACACTACACTAGTTATGGTGTGAACAAGGGAGAAGGGCATTTGCCTTTGGGTCCAATCCTAAGCTTAAGATTGAAGCTGACAGTTACTTTCTTCCTCTTTTAGGCTTTGTCATGACTTTTCTTCCAAACACCCAATTTGCAAAGCAAAATAAAAATATACCATATATATATATACACATATATGTAGTATGTGAGACAGTGAGAGGGACTTGGGTGGCTTGTGGATGAAGTTGGTGTGGAATCTCACCATCATTTTACAATGAATAGACCAGTATTTATATCAAGGAAAGGATGGAAGAGACCCTCCCTCAAATATGTGAAATATCTATCCAAAACTAAAGCTATGTTTGGTTTGGAGAAAAAAATAAAAAGAAAAAAGAAAAATAGAAAGAAAAAAAAATCAGAGTTAATAAATTATTTTAAATTTATGGTATTTATTTTAACTCTTTTTATATAAAGATTAAATAATTTGAAATATATATAACCTTCCTATGATTAATTCACAGTTTTGGAATCACTTTTTATTTTTAGATGCAAAACCCTATTACCAAATCAATTCCAAATGGGGTCTAATCAAATTGGTAGAAAATGTTCCCTACATCTCTTTACAAAAAATAAAAATAAAAATAAAAATAAAAACGCCAAATTTGCATTTCATTTTCTATCTCTATAGTTTCACACCTTAGTTTTTGAGAAAATAAAAAGAAGTAATTAAATTTTATATTTGGTTTATATTTTTAAAAAACAAAATATATATATATAAATAGAACCTAAGTATTCGATAAAACTTAATACTTATTACTTAATGATTTAAGTTAATTTTAAATTAAATTATACTTAAATTATTAATTTAAAACTTCATACTTAATTCTTACTTTAAATATTAAAGTTATTTAATAAAATTAAATTAAAATTTATTATAAATCATCCAATTAATATATTTATCCTCAAAAATTATAATTATGTAAAAGATTTAAAGTTATAATGGATGATGTGGAGTAGCAAAAGAGATATTAGAGATAATTAGGGTAAATTATGATAAAAGTGTCAAATAAAGATGTAAAATTAAGGATTCAATTTACTTAATAATTTAAATTAAATTTTTAAGCTACATTAAGTTATTAAATTGGTTTACCAAATATCCACTAATCTACTTATTTACTAGTGAAAATAAGCAAGTCGTTTTTTTTTTTTTTTTCCTTTGTGAAGAGTTTTTATTTAAAAATAAATAAAAATTGAAAGTAATATGAGATCTATTGGTCATTACTCATGTATGTAAATTACATTAATTTGGGATTTAAAAATTAAAAAAAAATGTATATAATCAAATAACTATTTTAGACCATTCCACTAGTTTGCTACATGTTGGATCACAGGACATCTTATCAAATTCACATGCTAAACCATTTTTAGCATGTATTAATTAAATCTACTCTCAATCTCACTAACAACCATCTGTTTTGTGCTGCTAATAATACCACTAGAATTCAAGGGCCAAGTTTATGAGCATTGCCCAAGTCTTCCTCAAGCTTCTGCTCCAGGTTACAACATCATCATTCAACTCACATGAACAAAAGCTATTGTCATATGAGTGGATCCATCAGACCACGAAATAAACAAACAAACAAACCCGCTGGGAAAAACCATGACAAAGGTTTCTTCCCAGACAGCCTGGCAAAACGGTAAGTTGGAATAAGCAGATGAATTGACTGTCTCTCCCATAATAGCAATCACTGTACTTTGGCTTTATCATACATATCATCAATGTCCAACATCTAGCTGCATGTTTATTTCATCATGCAAACACACCATTAAAATCATATCTCAATTTTGATTAATTATGATTTCTACATCTCTGAAATGCCAAAAATTACGATTGCTAAACCTGTTGAAGCAGCTGAGGCTGCCCCACAAATAATGTTTGCCGAGAGAGAAGATCAAAACCGATCTGTGAACCTTCCAACCAAGGAAAAACCAACCCAGAATAACTTGCTGAGTTGCTGGCAACAATGTGTGATAAAACTGAGAAAAAAACAGCACAAATTGCCTTCTAATCTATTCTCCTACTGTTAACCCAAACCCAAATTTGTAGTCTTTCTTCCGGTGATCTATCTGCAAGGCAAATTCAGAATTTTGTCAGATCAAAGTCATAAAGTACAAACCAGGAATGCTGAAACCATGAAACCCAATAGGAAAAGAAAAGCTGAAAACAGTTGCTTCTCCAATCCAATGTGAAACTAGACTTTCTCTATACTTGATGCAGGCTATTTAATGAGCCAAGCTAGCAGTTTGATAAGCTAAACATGCTTAATTGACTTTACATGATCCACCAATGTGCTGATTTTGCTATGAAAGTTCAAGTAAAACCTTCCACAATAGTTCAGAAAGAATGCAAGACTATGCAGTTACATCCATGATCCCTAGACAAGCTCCTACTTGTTAGGGATCCCACAAGGGTTTGTCACAATTAATTAGATCAAGGAGGAAAAAGAAAATACCATGGACTAAAGTTACCATAAGTTCATGATTTTCCTATATGATAACTGCATTCTGTCCATTGGAGTTCCATCTAGTTCATTAAAATGAATAGTGCAGAATAACAATAACAGCTAGGGTGTGGTGCAGGCAAAGGAACAGGCATAAATTAACATGCATTGGTTCTCACCTCTGCAGAAAGAATGAAATTGAGACCCATATTCAATCGCTCTTCAAGAAAAGCAGCTGTGCACCCATTGGAGTCGATCTTTCCCCTAAGACGGCACTGTAACAACCAGAAGAATCAGTTAAGAAGTGTGATGCCCAGATTCAAAGTTCCGTCTCTAATAGGGACAAAATCTTCAAAGTACACTGAGACCTAAGGAAAATTAAGTCAAGACAAAATTAACATGCTTGGTCAGTGGTGCAATACTTTTAGCCAACGCACAACTGTATTTTCATGTGTTGATTTGATCCATAAAAACATAAAATGATATACAAAACAAAGCAAAACTTTACAATGCATAAATACAATTTATCACATGCAAGGTTCAAAATCTTGGCTGAGACCGGTATGACTCGGCCAGTACTAGACAGATAACCGAGTCAAAATCGGTGGAGAAAATCAAAAACCACAAAAATGAAGAAATTTGGAAGGACAATTTGGAGCCTTGGTCTCAATTTGCATCTTCATCCTTCAAACCTAAACTTTTGCTTCTTGTATGACTGATTTATCTCAATTTAATGCCTTCAAACCTCCGACTCCAGCTCTAAGATGACATGAGAAGTTTTTGTTGAGATGTGGAATGGGTAATTTTCAGAGAAATGGGCACGTTAGCAAAGAAATGGGTATAGTGGGGAGATGTCATAAGAAGCAAAGAAGATGAAAGGGGTATTTTATAGAAATGGGTCTTTGGTCTCTTGCAAAAAGATGGAAGAGTATTTCGCAGAGAAATCGGTCTGTTGCAGAAAGATGAGAGAGAAGACCAAAATGAGATATTATATTTATGATTATAAATATTTAAATTGAATATAAATATTAATATGAAAATTTTAAATTAACGTATAGAATCACAAAATATGTATATAAATATTTAAAATTTATTTATTCAAATGAAAATAAAATTAATAAAAAATCTTCTTGTTTTATAATAGTTTTATTTAGAATATATTTGATAGGAAAAATGACATTTATATTTTTAAAGGTGTTCATGGTTATTTTTTTATGATTAAAACTATTTTTAAAAAAATTTAAAATATTTAATACAAATAAATTTATTATGAAAATATGTTTTTATTAGTCTTATCTAATATTTAATGTAGGGTAATAAATAAAAAAAATTAAAATCTATTCCATAATGTTCTCTATGTATATTTATTAATTTTTTTAGTCTATTTGATTGTATTTATTTTTGCGATAATTTTAATAATTTTGTTAAAAATTTTATAGTTCTTAAATTAATATATTTTGCGTATCATCCAATATCGATCCAAGATACCAAAATCAATATGCCTCAAGACCCTCCGAGTCACTGACTGATACTGCACATAACCATCTCAATCTGCAAGAGGAAAACACATCTGCACATTCACAATAATATGTAGCTTAATTTTTTAACAAAAATGAGAGGAAACTTTGATAATTTTACTAAGAGGAAAGCTTCCTCTCTTGGTTTATAGGGAACTTTCTTCCACCCATGCATTCTGCTCTATTTTCCAGTCTGAACTTGAATTTGGAATTGGATAGTAGAGGTTGTCTGATGGTAGATAATCAGTGGTTTCATATCTATGTGTTTGATGAGCCATTTTTTTGTTTTCTTTGTTTCTCTTAGACCACTTCATCATGTCAATGTCATATTCATTACTGGATAAAACCATAAGACGACAATTGTGAATATAAAACCAAAGCTCAAGAAACACAAACCAATGTCATTCATTTCTGGATAATCAGTCTTAGGTGTTGGTGCAAGTGCAAGCTTGCCTCTATTGTAGACCAAGAATTTTACCAACAAAAGATAAATGCTTCATGATAAAATATATGAAATCAGCCATCTTTTTTTATTAAAATTTTTATTTATTTACAAGAAAAGAAAAAGAACAAACAGGAACAATTATTGTGTGACAAAAATGATTGAAGTAATATACATGCAAAGGCACAAAAACAATATCTAGATAAGAAAGTTTTTGCAATACTAGAAATTACCTGTCGAAGGATGTAATCATAACCAAAACTTGCAGTGACATCTCTTGACATATAATTGTACATGAAATCTGATGCTAAAGAAACCTACAGGAAAGAAAATAGCCAACAATTAAAACTAGATAACAAATTCTCTAAGCATCCACTGGGATCTAATTCAAAAGCAACGCATGATTAAAAAATGGAGTAGAGTAACTTTTTCATGCTAAGATAAATGGGACTTTCTTACCTTCTCTGATACTTTCTGAACATAGCTCAGAGCAACCATGCCAGTGCTAGCAACTTGTCCTGTTGCAACCTGCAGGCAAAATGAAAATTTTGGTTTAATTATTACAAGAAAGCTCACTCAGCATAGCAAGTTTTCCATGCCTGCCTCACTTGACAATTGGAACCCAGTTAAAAAACTAGAGTCCTAGGGGCAGCTGCTTGGCTAATTAATCTGCAACTGGATTAAAACAAAGCCCAAAAAAAGAACATCCCAAGTCACCAGTGACATCTAAAATTTGGTGAACCATTTTATAGGAAGAAGATTTCCAGTTCCCAAAACCTTCCTTAATAGCCATTTTGCACTCAAGAATGTTCCCACTCCTACATGCAAGTTTTAAGAAACTCAATGCGCAAAGATATGATGCTTCAAACACCTTTCAATATAAACCAAAAGATTATATTTTAGAAGAAAACATCAGCTCAGAAACCACAAGTTGTCTTAAGGAAAACCATAGAAAAATTAGAGTCAGAACCAAAGCAGGACAGGCAAATATTTTTCCATGTCTGACATTGTACAAAATTAAGAGCACTCCACATGCATGCAAAATTCAAATATTTTCACCTCATGGACCCAAAAATTTACACAATTCTGATCAAATATTTACACCATCTCATTTTAAATTAGCACAATTTTTAACAAGCCATTGAAAATGAAAGAAGAGGAGATATTACAAAACAAAGATAAAGAACTCAGTGCCTTTTTTCAGTATTTTAAGATATCCAAATCTTGGGATGCACTCTTGTGCAGCCGTGGAAGGAAATAAAAGCTAAGTAACACCCTGTAACAATTTCTAACCAATAATTCTTGATGCAAGGAAAAATCTAAAAAAAATTGGGTAAGGTGTGTAAGGATTTAAATAATTCGTGAAGATTAAAAGCCAGGCCATAGTACCATCTTATCGGTATTGTAACGAGCAGCATAACCAATTCCTGACTTTCTATGCTGACCAGCCCAAAAAACTTCACCACCCAAAGACAAATAAGGGGTCACACTCTGCAACAAAATAGCCATTTTCAGCATAAGGTTGATAATGAACATAAACTAATTAAGATAGAGCCATGAGCAATGGATCTTAGATCCCAAACAGAAAAATATCATTGAGATTAAAAAAAAAACACTTTGAAATCCCATCATTAAAGCTAATATGAAGAAACTGTAAAGACATAAAATGGTATTTGCAAATTAAATTTAATCTCTTTCTCACAAAAAATAAATAACTTGCATGTTCAAAAGGAACCATAATTACATCAAGCTACTTAAGGAAGATCATAAGTAAAATATAGCTGTGCCCTTTCCCTCTTGGCCACTGGGTCCATCTAATAAGTGCACCTTTCCGGCTTTTCTTAAATTTACGAGACTTTTGGACTCTTGAAATATAACCCCCTTGAGCCAACACCATAGGTCTCTCTACCATGCTCCTGGGCCCAGACCTCAGCTCAAACTCTCCTATTTCAAGGATGGGGCCACCCTCTCATAACTCATCTCCTTCTTTTCCTACATGATTAGAACTCTTGATTCAGGAGAGCCCTATTCAATCCTTCCACCTGCTGCAGGTCCACACCAAGTGAAGGATCAAGATTAGGTGGAATGCCTCACACACTCAGCCCCAAAACCAGCTACCCAAGAGCACAGTGCATATTATCAGACACCATGTTCTTCACGGCCACCATCTATAGAAACCCTAAGTAGTCTGCAATCTTCAGCTTCTAGCAATCCAAGCAAATAGGAGCAATTGAAAAGCATGAAACCCCACACCTACCACTAAGGATCCCTACCATCTAATAGGATATCCTTTGATCAGCACCGTCATCCATATAGAGTGCTTCATCTCTGCTGCAAACTTCCATAAAATCCCATTAAAAATAAAAATAAAAATAAAAATAAATCTCCCCCTCAAAGCCATAAAACAGCCCCCAGAGCACATGTGAATCAGCATACCTTATGTTTTGATCCAAGTTTCCTTTGGCACAAAAGGCTGTCTAATGCAGCCTGCCTATGGAAACCACCCATCTAATAACCAGGGCTTCCAACTGAAGAAATAACCCCCCTGAAGGACCCTAACTGCCTAGAAACAATGTCCCATCCAACTCCACCTCTACAGCACCCAACTTCCAACTGCCATTCATGCCATCCTCAAGCTTCTATCACTCATGAGCAAGACTAATTATCCTTCACCACCTCCAACCAAGCATCCACTTAGAAACCTTTCCTTTCTCCAAACAATTCTCCCACTGCAGTTTATCCCCCTCTCTCCCATTTCCAGCTCAATCTGCATCTTACGTTCGTTATTGCCTTTTCCCTTTTTCTGCATTTAAATGAAATCTCACCTGGAATCTCCCCCTTCCCAAACCCAACCCTTGCCACTTAAGCCCGGCTTCAAAGGCTTTGACGCATATCTTAACTTTCAGCCATTGCCACCCCCCAAACTCCACAAATTTATCCCTCAACTGCAACAATAGGTCTCAAATCTTAACTAACAACTAAAACCAGCCAAGTAGCTTGTGGTCTTTATGAGCAGTTATTAAAAAATAGTTCTGTCGGGACCTACTCATTTGTAATGCCAGAATTGATGTTATCCAATAGTTTTTCCTTGATCTAGCTTCTTTTAATAAAATTTCTATAAGACCCAATAAGTAGAAGAAACATCAAGGTAAGTCCTGAATAGATTCTCACCTGGATGTAACTAGCTCCAAATAAAGCACCATTTCCAAGTTGAAGTTGAGTCCTGTAATCACCACCCTGTATGGGAAAAAATAAAATAAAGGTCAGCATCATCATTGAAAGGGTACCATCCAAGGCTTCAAGAAAATTTCAAACTTAAAGACGGATCCATTTGATTAACTGATTTATTAGCTCATCAACATCCAACAAAAACTCAAATAAGATGCTATTTGCACAAAGAGTGTACTAACTATATTTTATAGCAGGTTCTTCATCAGCCACACAAGTACCAAATGGATTAAATTACACATCACAATGGATTTAATGGATTCAAAACAATTAAGGAATATGAAGCAGAAGAAAAAGAATCATCAGAACAGATCTACAATTCAAATTTCAAAAACTCAATTTGAGTCAAATGTTAATAAATCGATTGTACGAGCCCTATGTGGCAAGTGTAGTTTTCATTCTTACAATTTGCCAGTGATTTCAAATCCACGACTCCAGCTTGGTATCATAAGTTTCAGCAAATAAACAGCTTAAGGTAGAATACAAAATGGACTAAATGTGTCCCAGCTCAGGTAATCATGCAGGGGCTGCAGTATTAATAATGCATGTAGTTAAACAGTTGGTTTACTTTGCAGTGTTTTATACTTTCATGAATTATAGTGAGCAGTGTCCTAACCATTTTGATGTGTGCAAATAGATTGCTTTTTTGAACTAGTATACATTTATCCTCCTTTTTTATCAAACTTTGTACAGAGAATTTTGTACTTGTGTGAAGGATTTCTCATCCTCCTTCCTACTTACTATTTCAACATACTGAAATGATTGTTTTGTGATCAAAAAACAAAAGGTAATGTCAATGAACTTATTTTTTTAACAGGATTGTGGCCTTGCCTGCAGATTTGTGGTACACAATGTCAATATAGCATGAGTCCCAGCAATAACATACACAAGTTACAACTTTTTTTTCTTTTTTTTTCAAATTTGACAAATGGAGAGAAAAATAGGCAGAAAAAACAACATTCAGATATTTATTAACCACCAGAAAATATTCATTTCATGAAGGTTTTCTAATAGATTTAGCAATCAAATCTTACTTAATAAACCTCTAACCAGTGGCAATGTGGCATGACTTGAGGCAAATCCAAGAACATCAAACTAGTTACACCTCTCTACTCTCTTAAACTAGTATATTAAACATCATATTCAAGTAATAACAAACAGAACAAATTCCACCATATTTAATGTAAAACAAAAGAATATGATGCTTAGTCAAGATTATATGTCTACTCTGAATTGAATAACAAGAATCACATTTGCTATTCCTCTTATAGAATTTGAGCAGTAACAAGCTGGTAAACAATGGACAGAAGTGAATTTTCAAAATAACAATTGCATTCATAGGAAGGTAGAGGTACCTATCAAAAAAAAAAAAAAAATCATAGGAAGGTAGAGGTAGCACAAAGTAGAACAAGATGAAAGGAACTCAAGAGATTTAGTCTTTTGGAACCTTAAAAAAAATAAATAAATAAAGTGGTCTAGTCTTTTGGAACCAGTAAGGAGTAATTTTGTTAAAGTTTCACCAAAAAGATGACAAAGGCCATGAGAATGCAGACAGAGAGCCAATGAGGAAAAGAAAAAAATAAATAAATAATAACCAACAATGTACCAGATGAAAAAGAGGAGAAGGACTCGGCAACAATACAAGGCATGAGTTAAAAGATTAGTGAGTTAAGTTTTATTTGTGTGTGTAACGGTGCAGAGATAGTGTAGATCTTTTGCACCATCTTTGAAAGATTTTAAAGGATACATGTTTACCCCATGATACAAGTTTCCAGCGTGATCTAAGACACTCAGAATAGCCTATCAGAAGGGTGGGCGAATAAAGATACTATAACATTACGTATATAGTTCTGGAAAAAAAAAAAAAAAACCTTGAGAACAATCACAAAAATATTAATTAGCAAGAACTGACCTTGTAATCAAAATTAACCATGCCATGTGACATATGTGGCTCACTTGTAAGCTGGAAAAGGAGGAAAAAAAGGGTAAATCAGTTAGCACTACATATTAGAAAATTATAATAGCAAAAAAAAGTGAGCAAAAGTGACAGTTGACATATATATTACCTGAGCATTAGCCTTCAGAGTGAGATTTTCAGTCAAATCACACTTCACTCTTGCATTCAGCCTCCCGTCGGTCAATATTCTCCCAAAAAGCATCAACTGTTAAGCAACCAAAAATGCTCCCATGCTTTCATTCAACATTCATGAAAACAAACTAGTTGCACATCACACTACCAAAAGATGTTTCACATAAAAGTAAATCTGGAAAATTAGGCCTACCTTTGGGTCTATAAAGTTTGCGCCGAACTCATAATGAGCAGTTGGGATTTTAATAGTTTCAGAGGATTGAGAAGGAATTTCAGTGGGCCCCATGAACACGCTGATAGATGGTTAACAAGGCATCATTATCAAGATTGATGAGAGAAAAATGGAACACAAAAGAAAAATAAGAACAACAAACTTTGAAGAGAACAATAAACAAAAAGGGGGAATCTACCTGTGACTAAGTGAGAATTTCTGATTGAGCCCCTTGGTAAAGTCAAACCGCATCCCCTCAAAAAGCTCTGGCTTTAAAGACACTGCAACACAAAATATAAATAAAGGCAGTCAACATTAACAACTTAATAAAAGAATACCCCTCTCTGACTCACCCCAAAACTTTCTTTGCTCACCTGATTTTTTACTTCTAGAATTTTAAGATATCACTATCCATGAGCATAATGCAACAAATGCACATAAACATAAAAGTTTCTGTCTTCATAATAGCGGGTGGCGTAGAATTGCACAACTAAAAGAAAAAGTACAAGCAATCACTGAACTGAATATTATATAACCACGAAATTAACTGAATTATTTCAGAGAACTTGGAAAAAACCTATTCAAAATTCATGAATATGATCATCAAATCCTAATTTCATATTAGAGGAGGGCCCATTCAAAAACCTATGGAAATGCCCTTACTCCTTGAATCTATGAATAACTGCCAAAATCCAAATTACACTTAAGCTGAAACTACTGTTTATTCTGTTTTTACCATTGGAACACTCCTCTCGTCAAGCCGCTCAGTAGGGAACAAGAAAAACATTAGAATCTAAATCAGTAAACCACTTTTGCTTTCAATTGATTGGTGATATCACAATCTCACTGTTACAAGTCCAACCCATGCTATAATCATCCAAATACCAATATGCATTAGGGTTTCAAACGCCAAGATTTAGCTAAAGACCCTACTGCAAAAAATAAATAAATAAATAATAAAAATAAAAAATAAAAACGCATCATGGCAAAGTTACAGATCAAGAAATCAGACCAACGGAGAAAACTCAAAACAGACACATGAATATATATGAAGCGAACAACAAAAAAGACAGACGGACATAGAAGAAATGGACCAGAAAAAAATTAGAAAATAAAAAATCGAGTAGTGATGAGAATGTGAGGGTACTGACTCAGAGCTTCGCGGTGGATTTCTTCGTAGGGGATGGGGCAAGGAAGATCGAAGTAGTCGACTTTCTCATCGGGCTTAGGGGGGGCAGGAGGAGCCGGAGGTGGTGGCGGAGGAACGAATCCGGCCATTGTTGGTGTCAGATTTTGTCAGCAAATCTAGGGTTTATGGAGAACCCTAGAGAGAGAGAGCCTCTGGTTTTACAGAGAGCCTCAGTGTGTCGTAGCGTGGAGATTTCAGAGGGAGGGTTTAACAGCGGCTTCCCTTAAAACCCTAGGCCACTGTACTCCATACTGTTTTGAAAATTAAATAGATAAATAATAAATAATAATAATAATTGATAATCAAGAATATATCTCGAGTACTTCGATTTTTATAAATATATCAAAAATATTTTATGTCATGGATATTTTAATATAAAATATTATTGACATAAAAATTAATAAAAATTTTAAAAATATTAAAAAAACTTTAAAAATATTATATTTTAAGTAAAAATAGATATTTTAAAGTTATTTAAAAAAATTATATATATAATTTCTCATTTTTAATAATAATATCTCATATTTATTAAAAATATAAATTTTATAAGTTTATATTTGTTATGAAGTTTCATTATATATTATTTGATAATAATATTATAATAACATATTTAATTTTAAAATATATTTAATCTAAAAATTATGATATATTTAATTTAACTATATTTAATGTATCAAATAAATAATAATATATGTATAATTTTTTAATATTTATATTTTTTATATTTAATAAATATATAGATGGTATAAAAAAGATTTATTAAGAAAATTATGTTTTTATGTAATAAATAAAATCAAATGTAAAAATAAAATAATTAAAATTAATTTATTTAATAATCAAAAAATATTCAAAAATGTATGTTGAAACACAAAAAAAAATCGAAAAATTAGTGAACTATTGGTAAAATATTATATATCATAGGATATTTTAAACTTTGATAATAATTAGTGTCCTACTACAATACCAAATTGAAATTTTGTTCAATTATGTCTTGTTCCTTTTTTTTCTTTTTCTTTTTTAATTTCATTGACATTCCCTAAGTTTTTTGTTAAATAAATTTAATTTTTATAAATTTAAAATTTCATCAAATACCTATCTTATTTTGAATAAGATAGTAGGTTAGTGAAATTTGGAAATAAGAATGATAAGGGAGGTATTTGATAAAATTTCAAATCAATTAAGGTTAGGTGTATTAATCAAAATCTTAGAGAGGTAAATGAAATTAACCTTTTTTGTTATTTATATTTAGTTTCATTTATTTGTATCATGATCTCATATCATCTATTCACTTAGATTTTATGATGTATTTTCAATTATCAAAATTGAAAATTCAATAGATTGGTGCAATTGAATGTCTTAACATTTCCCATGATAAGATTAATTTAAGGTGTGAGTTGATGAAACTCATCATTATTGCTATTAAAATCCAAATAATTAATATCAATATAATGACTAATTTTATAATTAGGTTTGATTTAGTATGGTATGTCTAAATTTGAGCCTAGGGTTTATTAATTTGATGAGGCTAAAGTTGGTTGAATTATCATTTAATATATTTAGGTTAGGTGGCTTAGAACTTCTTTTGAAGTGATTTTGTTAAAAGCCCCTTTACCTATATCAACTTTTTATTCATAACCTTATATATTAGAGAAAAAAAGGTCTATTTGGTTAAAGGGGTTAATTTTCGATTAAGACGAGTTTGGATTGATTACTAGTCTAAGTATTGGTCTCATCTCTTAGCATAATCAAACATCATTGTCAATAAAGGATGTTTACAATAATGGTGAAAACGAAATATGTATTAATTGTTTGGAAGAAGTTTTTTATTCTTTAGGTGAGTCGAGAAAAAAAAATAAAAATAAAAAAAGTAAAATAAAAAGGTTAATAATATTGAAGACTAAAATGTGCATAAGTTAGTCTTATTGTATTTTCTGAAGCATGTTTTATTTGGAAAAGAAGGAAAAAATCTAATAAACATGCAATGAGTTGGTAATTTATATCATCCCTCTATAGTATTTTGATCTTATGAGAATGGTTTTTAATTAATAATTTAAAAAATTAGTTACGCTAGAAGGAGGGCTTGAACCTCCGACCTTGTGGTTAACAGCCACACGCTCTAACCAACTGAGCTATTCCAGCTACATTTAAATAAAATTATATTATAATATTTTATTATTTTAATAGTTTTTAATATTGAAAATATATAAATTAATGTAATAATAAAGATACTTTAATCATTATATTAAAAAAATGATTCTCTTAATGGATCTCTTCACAAGAAATAAGATGTGTTTTCATCTTATATAAAATAATTGAAAAATAAAAAAAATAAAAATTAGCCACAATTAGACAAGAAAATATTCTAACATTTTTTTTTTTAATAGTTTTTAAGATTGGCAATGTATACATTATGTGATAAGAAAGGTACTTTAATGATTATATTAAAAGAATCAAAATTATTTACTGTAATCTAGTTGGATTTTCATGTCTTCCACATTTAAGCATATGAGCCTATTTTGATTCTTAGAATGAAATATGCTAATCATATGTTACTTTAAGTTGTCCATGAATATTAAACTAGAGTGGCTCATGGATATTAAACTAGAGTGCTACTTTTATATTGAGGTTCATTGGGCTCCAATAAATTTTTTGGGCTCCAATGTGAGATTTTTATTACCTTGTACTTTGATAGTATTGTTACTTACATATATGTTTATGTTTGTTGATTACATTACCTTAACATGAATTTGACAGTTATCCTTGTGTTCACTACTTAAACCTACTTCAAAGGGATGTTAACAAAATTATTACAAGTATTTTAATAAGTTAGAATCATTGCATGATATTCTTTAAGAAGTTTTAAGCCAACTAACAAACCCACAACATGGAATTATCGGTGACCTAAAAGATGAAGATGATTCGGTAAAAGCTTACAGCATATGTTGTTGCCATTACAATTGTGATGGAAAACAAAAATAAAGAGAATAATTCTATCTCACCTTCAACAGGGATAACTTCACTATCATATAATTAATTATAAATGTTTTTTTTTGAAACTATAAGAATGTATGAACCATTTGATTTTAAGAACTTAAATATGCAATTATTTCAAAACTCAACCTAGTTAATTATTTATTTATTGGTAAATGAAACCTAATTATACTTAAGTTTAGATGAATATTCAAATTGAAAACTCAACCTCAGTTAAGTTCTTCAAAAATGAAACTTAACCAAAGCCAAGTCAAGGTGAATAATTTGATGAACATAACTATCATTGGTACATGTCATTTTACATAATTGTCATTTTTTTTTCAATTGTAAGACCATTTGAACTATTTGATTTTAAGAATTTAACTATGCAATTATTTGTAAGTGACAATAGTTAAATCCAAGTAAAAAATTTTAAATGAAAATATAAACATATAGATAAACATTTCAAGTTTAGACAAGTTAACCAACCATAGTTTAATTTAAGCAAATATTTTGATTCATAATTCAACCTTATTAAATTCTTTGTAAATTAATTCAAGTAAAGATTCTAATTGAGAAACTTAACCCCAGTTATTTTTTTTTTTTAAATGAAACTCAAGTATACTTAAGTTTAAGTGATTATTTAAATTAAGAACTCAACCTTAGTTAAGTTTTTCATAAATGAAACTTAACCACAACCTAGTCAGGGTGAATTGGTATTGACATTGATTTGAGTATTAAACTCATATCTCTTACAGTAGACATGACTTGAATGAGGACACAAGTCATGGGTTCTTTATAAATAGATAAATTTTCCATATTCAGTTCATATATTTGGGCAATCTATTAAAGACTATAGTGTACTACCTTTTAATTTAAGGGATGATTTGTCTTAGTTGTCAAAATGAGTTTCCCATGGTGAATGTACTAGTTTATGTAATGCACACTAGACAAGACTCACGGTGAATCATGACGTAAGGTGTGAGTTGATGAATCTCATCTAATATTGCTATTGCAATCCAAATAATTAATATCAATATAATGACTATATATTATAATTAGGTTTTATTTAGTGCATCTAAATTTAAGTTTAGGGTTTATTAATTAGATAAGTTTAAAGTTGGCTAAATTATCATTTAATGTATTTAGGTTTGGAGGTTTAGAACTTATTTTGAAGTGATTTTGTTAAAAAATCTTTGCCTATATCACTTTTTTATTTATAACCTGGTATATTAGAAAAAAAAGGGGTTACTTAGTCAAACAGGGTTAAAATAGAACTCGTATTCACAAAAGTAATCAATCACCTTTAAATAAAAAACCCTAATAGGACAATAATACCTTTTTTTATTTTTTTTATTTTAATTTCTCTCCAACATGCAAATTTTCTTCTTCTATGGGAACCAAGAAAACTTTTCACCCTCATTCCCAAACCCTAAAAAACTTCACACCTCTCATTCCCAAACCTTAGGAAACTTCTCACCTCTTTTTGCAAAAAACCATTCACTTCTATATATATATGTATTGTGAAGTTATCTCATACTCCATCTCTAAGCAAGATGCAAAAAATGAGTTAATTGAAGAGTGATAAGCCAAAAAGCTTTAAAATGTTGGCTAGAAAGCAAAGATCTCAATTGCCAATGGAAGAGGAAAGTGAATCTACTAAGCTCATGAGTGTAGTCTTCATTTATAATTTTTTGGGGATATTATGTAATAGTGTTTGCGTGGGATTAGGTTTGTTACTTAATGTTTTGGGAACATTTTATTTGGGAACTATTAAATGTGTTCAAAATAATAAATTACATATTTATAATTTTTTAGTTCATTATCATTGTTAATCATGTATTTGAAGTAAATTAGCTATTGATTAGAGATGAATTTCAAGGAATTTATGAAATTTTAGGGAGGTTATGCAATGATGTTTGAATAGTGTTAGGTTTATTACTTAATTGTTTTAAAATTTTGGAAACTATTGAAATGTGTCCAAAATAATAAATTGCTATTAGGCTAATCTATTATTGTACAACATTCATAATTTTGTATTAGATTTTTAATAACTTCATTTAGTTTAATTTATAGATTGTTTACTATATCAACATGTTTAATAGTTAAAATACCTAAAGAAAAGCACTTTCCTTCGAATGCTGCATATCACACCTTACTATGATAGAAATGTTATGTTTTCCTAAATGAAATCTGGCCTATAATCTTCCATCAATTCTAGAAATATTGTTGGACTTTTCTAAATGAGTCCAAAAATCTAGCTCATAATATTATGGGACTTTCGTTGATCTAGTTTTTCTTTTTGATTATGACATTGACTTTGTGATGGGTTGTGAATATAAATAGAGCATTTTTGTGGTTAGGTTCCTAAGCCTCCAATCTCTATTCAAATATATATACACTATCGTTTTGAGATTGATTAAGGGTTTAAAAGCACCTCAACCCATTTGCATATCAAATTTGATTTCCAGATTCCCAAATAATCAATGGTTGGAGGTATGTTTTGATTCTTCCTTTATTTCCACATTTGATATATGCTATCAAGGTTTTGAGAGTGATTGGTGATATATACTTTTTGGGCATGTTTAGATTGGTTTTAGCACTAAAAGATGGTATTAGAGCCATGTTATTGCCTTTGCCTTGATTATGTGCAATTTGGAAAAATTGATTATGCGTCATGATTATTTTTTATTTTTTTTATTCTCCTTTTGATTCCTTTTGTGTCCATAACACTCTTTTTCTAGTCGAAGGAGTGTTAAGAGGTCAAGTTTACAGTAATATATTTTTTTTTAAATGAAAATTTTTCAGAAAATTAAAAATTTAGGTATTTTGTGAAAATTTCATAAATTTGGTGTTTTGTGAAAAATTTTCATATTTTTGGTGTTTTTATGAAAAAAAATCATAAATTTGGCATTTTATGAATACCATTTTGTGGATTTGACATTTGGACATTTGTGTGCTTAAAATTATGCCTTTTTTTTGTCTATATAATTTATTGTTTTCATATATATGCAATTTGAATTTTTAGTACATAAATTTAGACAATGTTTATATATGTAAATATTACTTATAGTTGCATGCAATTCATATGAACAATTTTGTGAATAAAATTAAATGTCTAGTGATATATAATTTTAATTAATTAGGGATTAGCCACAACATCTTTAATTATGCAAAATTATATATTAAGTGCTTTGGGATCACATATATAAAAATGATATTGATTGTAATTAATCATATTTAAATATAATAAATTTTATCCCATAGGAATATTATTATACTTGTATGATTAATTAGGATAGAATATCAAATTATATTCTTAATTTACCCACAAGAATTAGGAAAGAAAGATAATTTAATAGTTTTATCATAAAGTTAGATATATCTAATTGAATTAGAACTTCAGCCCACATGTAAGTTTTATGTCACTAGATTCATATTTTTGAAACATAATTTACATTGGTAAAACATGATATATGTTTATTAGCTTCAAATTACTATTATATAAGCATGTATGTTTAATTTTTATGCAATCATGAAACTTGCGAATTTTTCTGATATAAGATGTGATATTCTCGAACTAAAAGGTAACAACTATAAAGTATGGAAGGAGAGAATTCTTCTTCATTTAGGGTGGATGGACATTAATTATGCTATTAGGAAAGACCATCCAATCATTATTGTGACCAACATTGTAGATGAAAAGGCTTTTTATGAATATGATGAGAGTGATCCAATCGCCTTAGTATGATGTTCATAAAGACCAAAAATTTTATTGGTATTCAAGGTTTAGTTAATCAACATGATAAAGTTAAGGCATTATTGAAAGCTATTGATGAATAGTTTGAGAATTCCAATAAGGCACTTGTTAGTACCCTGATTATGAAGTTTCATTCTTAAAGCTCACTAGTGTGAGAGGTGTGCATGAGCACATCATGTAAATGAGAGACATTGTGGCTTAGTTAAAAACTATTGAGGTTAAGATGTCTGAATCTTTCCTTATGCACTATATATTGAACACTCTTCCACAACAATATGGACCCCAAAATCTCTTATAACACATGTAAGGATAAATAGTCAATCAATGAACTTCTAATTATGTGTGTTCAAGCGGAAGAGAGGTTGGCAATAGAAATAGGCAAGAGTGCATTACTTGCAACATAAGGAAAGAACTAGAACCAAACCAAACAAAAGGGGAAAGGTAAAATATCGCCCTAAGGAGAAATAATAAAGGAATTTAAGTGTTTTTTCTACAAAAAGAAGGGACGTATGAAGAAGGATTGCTCCAAAATTCAGAAATGGCTTGAAAAGAAAGGTAATCCAATCTCATTTGTTTGTTATGAATCTAACATGGTTGATGTTAATCATAACACATGGTGGAGTGATTCTAGTTCCACATTCCATATTTCAAATACCTTGTAGGGTATGCAAAACTTAAGGAAACCAGTGGGAAGTAAGTAGTACATCTATTCAAGAAAAAAAATGTGTTCACATGTAGAGGCCATTGGAACAAGCACTTTAGTTTTAAGTAGTGGTTTTGTTTTAAATTTGGAAAGGACATTTTATATTCCAAGCTTCTCTAGGAATTTGATTTCAGTTTTAAGACTTGTACCTTTTGGTTGTTTATTTAACTTTTCATAAACATCCTTCAGTTTATTTTATAAATCTAATCTTGTTGGGAATGGTCCATTTTTTTATGGTCTTTTCTATATTAATTTGCACAATAATACTACTCAAAATGTTATGCATGTTCACATTGATGTTAAACGATGTGTTATGAATGAAGATTTCTCTTTGTTATGTCACTAGAGATTAGGGCATATCTCCATAGAAAGAATTAATAGATTAGTATATGATGGAGTACTTAGTACTTTGGATTTTATTGATTTTGACATATGAGTGGACTGCATCAAAGGGAAATAGACCAACAAGTCAAAGAAATGTGTCAAGAAAATCACAGTCATATTCGAGATCATACATTTAGACATTTGTAGTCCAAACTTGGATGGTCTGAAATACTTCATCTTTTTCATAGACAATTACTCACGATACATGTATCTCTACTTGCTTCATAACAAGAACAAAACATGTTTTTAAGGGTGAAGTAGAAAACCAATGCGGAAAGCAAATTAAGATAGTGAGAACAGATAGAGGTGGAGAATATTATGTAGATACACTAAGGATAGACAAGCACCTGGTCCATTTACAAAATTTCTTTAACAACATGGGATAGTTGCCCAATATACTATGCCTGGGTCCCCATACCAAAATGACATAGTAGAAAAAAGAAACTGAATGCTATTAGACATGGTATAGAGTATGCTTAGTAGCTCTAAGTTTCCTAAATCCTTGTGGATTGAAGCTTTTAAAACAACAATGTATATATTGAACCAAGCTCCAACAAAGGTTGTCCCAAAGACGTCATTTGAATTATGGAAAAGTTGCAAATTGAGTTTGTAACATATACGCATTTGGGGATGCTTGTCTAAAGTACGAGTTTACAACCCACAAGAGAAGAAACTGAACCCAAGGACCATTAGTGGATTTTTCATTGGATATGCTAAAAGGTGTAAATGGTACATATTCTACTATCCATCCTACAACACTAGGATTGTGGAATCAAGAAATGCAAAATTTCTTGTGAATGACTTATTCAGTAGGAGTGATCAATCCTAGAGCATAGTCTCTAAGAAAAATCAACCTTTTACCTCAAGTGAAAGGTTGGTTATCATTCATAGCACCCCTCAAGTTCAAACGGGAGTTGAACAACTAATAATTGAAGTTCCACAAGCTATTGAGAATAATCCAATAGATCAAGTTGTTTAAGAAATGCTAGAAATTGTTGAACAACCAATTGAACAAAATGATCCTCAGGAAAATATTGAATCAATATTAAGGAGATCTACTAGAGTAAGGAAATTGGCAATTCCTAGTGATTATGTCACATATCTACAAGAATCGGACTATAACATTGAAGTCAAAATGATCCTGAAACATTTTCATAAGCCATGAGTTGCAAAGAATCAAATTTATGGTACGATGCTATGAAAGATGAAATAAATTCTATGACATCTAACAAAGTTTGAAATCTTGTTGAGTTGCCTGATGGTGTAAAAGCCATAGGATGTAAATGAGTCTTTAAAACAAAGAAAGGCTTGTTGGGCAACATTGAAAGATATAAAGAAAGACTCGTTGCTAAAGGATTCACTTAAAAAGAAGGAATCGACTACAAGGAGACCTTCTCTCCTTTATCTAAGAAAGATTCTTTTCATGTTATTATGACATTGGTTGCACATTTTAATTTAAAGCTACAACAAATGGATGAGAAAAAGTATTTCCTCAATGGAGATTTAGAGGAAGAAGTTTACATGAAACAATAAGAAGGATTTTCCTTTAAAGATGGTGAGAATTTGGTGCGCAAGCTTAAGAAATCCATATATGAATTGAAACAAGTCTCCCCTCAATGGTACTTGAAATTCCATGATGTTATCTCTTCATTTGGGTTTATAAAAAACATTATGGATCAATGTATATACCAAAAATTCAATGGGAGTAAAATCCGTTTCCTTATTCTATATGTGGATGACATTTTAGTTGCAACTAATGATAAAGGTTTGCTACATGAGGTGAAACAATTTCTATCTAAAGACTTTGACATGAAGGGTATGGGTGATGCATCTTATGTCATTGGCATTAAGATACATAGAGATAGATTTCAAAGAATTTTGGGTTTGTCTCAAGAGACTTATATCAACAAAGTCTTAAAGAGATTTCAGATGAAAGATTATTCACCAAAAATAGCTCTCATTGTGAAGGGTGACAAATTCAATTTGTACCAGTGCCCGAAAAATTATTTTGAAATGGAACAAATGAAGAACATTCCACATGTTTATGTTGTTGGAAGCTTAATGTATGCTCAGGTCTACACAATACCTGACATTACATTTAATATTGGAATGTTAGGAAAATATCAAAGTAATCCAGGCACAAACCATTGGAGAGTTGAAAAAAAGTTGTTAAGGTACCTTCAAGGGACTAAATGCTTATATATAGATGGACTAGTAATTTGGAGGTGATTGGCTACTCAAATTCAAATTTCATTAGTTGTGTTGATTCATAGAAATCAACATTTGGATACATTTTTATGTTCGTTGATGGAGTTGTATCCTAGAGAAGTGCAAAACAGACTTTGACTTTTACTTCCATGAAAGAGCCTAAGTTCGTATCTTGTTTTGAGGCTACCTCACATAGTGTATAGATGAAGAGTTTCATTTTTTGGGCTTAGAATTGTGGATTCAATTTTTAGGTCATTGAGGATATATTGTGACAATTCAGTTGCAATTTTTATGACTAAAAACAACAAAAGTTGTAGTCATAGTTAACATATCGACATTAATTATTTAGCCATAAACGAACATGTTAAGGAAAAAACAGTGGTTATTGGACACATCAACACTAAATTGATGATAGTTGATCCTGTAACAAAAGGCATGCCACCATCGAAATTAAAGGATCATGTGGATAGAATGGTACTTGGTTCCTTTGTATGATTTTCATTGTAAAGACAAATGTTATTTGTGATGAAACTCTACTTATGTGATAATATTTTCTCGTATTTGTTTCTAATTTGTGTACATATTCATTCATTTGAGAAATATTGCTAATGTTTGGACCTATAATAAACATAAGGTTTATTCATTAAGTAATGAAGGTAAGTGTTTATGAGACATAATGCATTGTGATACATAGAAGATAATGCTCATTTTAGAGAACCTATGACCATGATTTATGTATTTATTTTCGTACAATGGTGAATGATAGAATATATGGACCAAATGGAAAAACATTAGATTTTCCTAAACGAAATCTGGCTCATAATCTTCCATCAATTCTAGGAATAATGCTAGACTTTCCTAAATGGGTCCAAAAATCTAGCTCATAATATTCTGGGATTTTTGTTGATTTAATTTTCTTTTTGATTGCCATTAATAGCCATAAATTATGGCATTGACTCTATGATGGACAAAGTGAATATAAATAGAGACTTTTCGTGGTTAAGTCCCTAAGCCTCCAATCTTTATTAAGATATCTATACACCATCGTTTTGAGATTGATTAAGGGTTTAGAAGCACCTCAACCCATCTACATATCAAATTTGATTTCCAGATTTCCAAACAATCAATGACCGGAGGTATGTTTCGGTTCTTCCTTTATTTTTGCATTTGTTATATGTTATTAAAGATTTTGAACATGATTAGATTGGTGATATATACTTTTTGGGCATGTTTAGATTGGTTTTATCACTAACAAGAAAATATTCAAAAGAAGTTAGCAATTAGAGATATTCAAGAATTCTTGCTTTGGGCATTTTTGTGTTATGTTAAAACTTAAATTTTCAACTCAAATTATGTACCACATGCTATTATGTCAAAGTCTTATAAAGAAAGATGATGAAATATGTTTTTTAGGAATGTTAAAAGGGTTCAAATTTAGTCAAGATGAGCTTGGATTGATTATTAGTTTAAGTTTTGGTCTCATCTCTTAGCATAATCAAACATCATAATGAATAAAGGATGCTTACTTTATTAGTGAAAACAAAGTGCATAATGATTATTTGGAGGAAATTTTCCATCTTTTAGATGAGTTGAAAAATAAAAAATAAAAAATAAATAATAAATAATAAAACGAAAGAAAAAGGTTAATAATCTTAAAGATGAAAATGTGCTCATGTTAGTGTTGTTGTACTTTCTCAAGCATGTTCTACTTAGGAAAGAAAGAAAAAATCTACTAAGCATGCAATAGATTGATCTTGTTGATAGTTTGAAAGGTTTTTGTAAGTATCCATGTGATAAGATTTATTATGAAAGAACACTTTTTGGGCAACAACAAGCCTTAAAGAATTGAGTGTTAAAAATACCATGATAAGAAGTAATAAAAAAAATGATAATTTATCTAATCTCTTTATTGTGTTTTGATCTTATGAGATTATTTTTAATTAAAAAATTTATCTCTCTATCGTGTTTTGATCTTATGAGAATTGTAATTTGAGAAGATTAATTATACAATAAATTTTTTATAATGATCTTAATTTTGATTATTCATCTTTTATCCATTTATGGTTGTTAAATGTTTTTAATAAAATATGCAAAATGCTTGATACATAATCATCCATTCATCTTACATTGGTTCCCATATGGATTGGTTTTGAGATAAAATAACAATAAAATTGTCTCTACTTCAAGAATTTGTCTATGCAATGGGTTTATATGTTATTGAGGGTTGACTATTAGTTAAGATGAATTTTACTTGGTGTTCAAAGTTCTAATTTTTTAAATATAGATTGATATGTTAAAACCATATTTTAAACTGAACTTAACATTTTGATTATAATATTGTACATTTTGTTATTAACATTTTATGTATTATTGAGAAATACATAATCAAAATCCAAGTGAATTGTTGAATTTACAAAACTTAACTTAGTAGTTTTTTATAAATGAATCTTAACTATAGTTAAATTTAAGTGAAATTTTAAACATCAAAACTTAATTATAGTTAAGTTTGGGTGAACATCTTGAATTTAGGAAGAGAACTTAATCATGTAATTTTTAAAAAAAAAAAAAAATTCATAATGAAGTCCAAGTAAAGAAGGTCTAAAGTTTTTGGGCTTTTATCACTATGTGTAGATTTGCCTTTGGGTAGATAACAAATACAAAGTCTATGATAACTAGGGATCAAGAATTACCAAGAATCTCTAGTATCAAGGAATATGCAATTGTATCATCTCCTTAGTCAAACTAACTTTAGAGGGTATTTTGATCTCAATCTTGGTATCTTAACATTTCATTCATTCTATTATTAGTTCAATTTCACTTATTATTTCCCTTTTGATCTAACCCTCGATTTTCATGTTTTACCCTAAGATGGATTTTCAGCCTCTTTTGGGCATGTTTTCACATACACAAGCCATAAAAAAATAAGGAAAAAAAACATTACTTAATTTCAAAGAAATTAAAAACAATGCTTTATTAAATAATATAAAAGAGAAAGAAAAAAAACCAATAAAAACCTTTAACGTCTTCCTCTCCCTTAAGAATCATAAAGAAATATTTAATTATTCTCTTTCCAAAACCTAAAATTAGAGTTTTCATAGCAAAAGTAAAAAAAATAAAATAAAAAAATAACACATGGAATACTCCTATTGGCCACTTATTTAGTAATTACCTAAAAATAACTATAACAAAATACTAAAATATCAATTTCTAGTTGTGCGAGGCTCACTTAGGGTTGATAAAGTGCCAAAGATATAATTCCTAAAGTAGAGGAAGTAAAATCTCAAGGTGGTAGTGTGTGATTTTGAAATTGGGGTAATTTTGAAATGGACTTCGAAATCATAAGTTAAAATTTCAAAATCACCATTTCAAACTTGAAATGATCCTTCAACTCTACCCAATTATCTTTAAATGATCATAACTTATTTGTTTCACTTCTAATTTATGCATCATTTAAAATGTTGCACTCATAAATTATTGAACTTTAACCATATATGGCTTTCCCTAAAAAAGATCATGGGAAGTGCTTCAAAAATCATGTCAAAGATCATGTGTAGTTGTCAGTTTGAGTTTCAAATTCCATTTTAAGTTTGATTACTTTTGCTTAAAATCTTTTTTCTCATAGTTGCTCAGCTTCTACCTTTTTCCATAATATTAATTTCTCATCTTTAATTCTTATAAATTTCTTGTTTTGCTCTTATATGGACTCTTTTAATGTCTCACAAGTGTTGAATCTCTTATTTAAGCATAATGACCCCTTACTATATTTTGGTTGAAAATGACTTTTGCAACTTGCATCATTTTCCTTCCTTAAACCTAAAATTAAGCTCAAAAATTGGATATAATCATAGCAAAAGACAAGAAAAAAAAAAAAAAAACAAAAATCAAGGGCTAAATAATATCTACCTTTGATCTAGATGTTCCTAGATCAAGTTCTACTCATAGAAGAAAGTCTTAATCACTTGGTGATCTTCTAACAGATCAACTACGAAAAACTAAAAGTCTAGTAGAGTAATACCCAGGGGAGAAGGGGTGAAAAGGTCTATTTAAAAATTTAAAAAATTACTTTTATATAATAATTAACTTTTTCCTACAAGAAGTTAGGGATTTTCAATTCATCCAATAATAGGCAATGTAATCAAGATAATCAAAGATGTGCAATAAGGAAAAAGGATTTTTACATAGAAAACTCATACACTAATTGTAGAGATAAAAAAACCATGAGATCTAAGACCACTAATCTAAATATACCATATGAGCTAAAGTTACACATATGTTACACATATTAACTTGGCCATCTACCCTCATTCTCTAGTACCTAAAACTTGATCCACATCCACGACGCAGCAACCTTCAATTGCTCTGGTGAATACACTTCAACCTCGTTGAAGGGATGAAACTCTTTAACCCAAGATTCAAAGCTTGAATCCTTGAATAAGAGATCAAGAATGGTATGACTTATTAGGTTTTTTTCTTCAAAGAAACCCTCTTAAAGATATTCAAATCTCTAACTTTAGAAAGGTTATAACGAGGTATTTATAGGCAAATAACCTAAAGAGGTTCAGTATGAATAAGTTTCCAAATCCAATTTGAACACTATCTAAAAGGAATTTTGTGGCCAAACATTAAAAAGAATAAAATTACCAGCATACAAACAAGACTCAATGTCCTAACAATCTCCCATTTTAGTAATTTTGTGACAAAACATTGTTACATAAACCCACTTGAACTCTAATAACAGAGTTTACATAACAAACATTAACACTCAATTAGAAATAACTCAAAGGAATGTTTTTCGTCATCATGTAGTACTTATCTCCTAAACATGTAACTTGCACACATATAGAAAACTATACCAAAGGTAAAACAATGTGTGGGATAAGATAAGATCAAAACAACAAAACATGATAGTTGGAGATTTTGCTTAATGCGTTGTGAAAGCATGAAAGAGGAATGAATTCCTATAGTGACACCAATGTACAAAGCAAAACTCGAGAAGAATATAGATTCATGCAAATCAACTAAACATAATAGAAGCTTGATAAGACACAATAGATCAATAGTAAAGCACTAAGGTCTATCTCCAACCAAAAAAATAGGTAGTGAAGATCATGGGAAGAAATTTTTGTGACTTAGAGTAGTTTTAAAAAGATAGACAATTCAAACAAAAAAATCTTGCAAGAAACATCTGTGTTAGGTACTCTCTTAAACTTCTAACACATACTTTCAAAAATTGATTTGGTTTCCTCCATTGTCTCAAGCTTAATTTCCTTTAATATTTCAATTAATTTCCCTTAAGAATTAAAAGAATAAATTCTAAAAAAAAAGAAGAAAATATGAACAAGAAAGCACACAAGAGATAAGAGAGAAAGATAAACCATGAATATATATATATATCAAAAGATGATTCTAGATACAAAAGATATGTGATAACAAAACAATCAAAATCAATATAAATACAAAGATAAAAACAACTAAGCATTAAGAGGAGGTGGAGAAAGAGCGGAGCTCGAGGCGCCCTAAAAGTGGATTTAAGATATGATATATGAGAGCTGACCCTAGATCTCACGAAGTTGTGTCCTATGAGTTCATTCTCAGGTGAAGATAGGTCATGGAATCCAACATTTCTTGGGAAATCGAGTTGGTTGAAGAAAATGCATCGTGTAAAACTTGTGAAAAACTAGCACAACCGCAATTGGAGCGAGTCCTTGGAGTTGGCTCAAGAAAGTTTGCCTTTGGAATAGGAGCATCCTGTTCCATTGCTCGGAGCTCATCTTCCTCTACAAGTGCCTCATTTGCTGCCTTTTGAGTTGAAATCGCATCTTCAGGGCCATAGTGAGCAAGGGGTGTCATGGAGCCATAAACATAGTTGTAGTGCTTAGCCCATGAGCTCCCATCCAAGTGGGTAAGAGCAATATGGACCTCCAAGGTTGGTTTGATCTCAAATCCAACGTCCTTCAAGATTTGAGAGATGGGGAGGGTGAAAGGAAGACTATCACCTCTATAAGAAGGATCATGATAAGAAGTCATCGCATCTAAGATGACATGGCTGATGTCAAACTGTTGGTCGGTGAGTATAACATGAATAAAACAAGTAGGCAATCGATAAATTTGGGTTTGATGGATCAAAGAGTAGGAGTAGGTGAAGAGGTAGCTAGGAGCCATGCTATCTTGGAAAAGCCAACAATGAAGATATACGAAGGTAGAGGGTGACGATTGTAAAGAGTGGATGGGTTGACATCAAGCTCCCCTTGAGTAAGAACCTATACCTCCTATGAGAAAGAAAGAACGCGAGCCTTGAGTTGTGGCATGTCAAGTACACACTAGATGGATTGGGATGAGACAAAAAAAGATTGGCAGTACATAGTCACTCTAAAAGTGACTTTGTTGACGACTGAGTGCATGTTCATAGAGAACATCTGCACTAGATAAGGATAGTAGGCCCTCTAAAAAGAAAAGAGGGTCTTCCACTCTTGCTTATGGATGATGGTGGGGAAATGAGTGTCTTAGAAAGCTTGAAGGTTGACTAGATGCTTGACCTCGATACGCCGACCATGGAAAGAGGCATAGAAACGGTTATATGCCTCTTGATAGTGGAAACACTCCACTAGATGGTTTCCTAGGTTGAAAGGACCTTGTAAAGCGATGCCCTAGATGGACTTAGGTGAACTAAGAGGGGTCACCTCACGCTGGCGTCTATGACTAGCCACACTAAGTGAATTGAGTACTAAAGGACACTAAAATCGAGAAAAACTAGAAAAATTGTGGAAGAAAACTAATCCACTAAAAATGCTAAAATCGAGGTACTAATACTATATGAACGAAAACTTAAAAAACAAAGCGAATTGACCTCAAATGACGAAATTGGAAACCCAGAGTGCTCAAATCAATTAGAAATATGAAATAGTGCAAATGGCACATTAGGTGGCTTTAAATAGTCTGCAAGAGCACTTGATATAGATTAGCACTTGAGCTTCATGAGTACTAGAAACCACTTATAGCGCTCGAGCGGTTAGACCGCTTAAAGTAGCGTTGGAGATAACTTACAACGCTTAAGTGCTAAAGATAGCAACTCAACTTTAAGAAGAAAAAAAACCACTTACTAAAAACTTGAAACTAAACTAAATTACCCAAGAGTTGAAAGAAAGTCACGAAGAACACCTTGGAGCAAAATCATAATGCACTTAAACTCTCATCATTAGATTAATCAACAATATACCAAGTGAATTTCCTAGATAGTATACATCAATCCATCAAGAATAAATTTTCAAGTCCAAAAAACAGAGTTAATCATAATTTCAATTTTGTAACCCAATGTATAACCATCAATGTATAAGAGGGCCAACATAGAAACACAAGTATTGATGTTCAAGTGAATATGACTTACTGTTTAGTTCTATATTTTGAAATTGATCACTCAGAAGAGTTTGGTCATGTATTTGGTCAAATTAAAGTACACATCCAGTCAATTTGTTCTATGATCATCGGATTTCTGTTTAACACAGTTTCATTGATCTACATATAGCATAACTTGACTCCCTTCAATTTGATATCATTTTTTTTTTCCTTTTCTTTTGAAAGTGGAGGCATTGTACACCTTGATCTCTTTTGATTTTTCATTTTATTTTCTTTCATGGTTGCCTTTGTATCCACTTTGAGGGTTTCCAAATATTGCAAGTGGGCAACTTATATCTAAGAGCATGAATTTTGGAAAGTGTATGAGAGTTTTGGTTGTCCAAAAATTCAAGCCACAAAAGTTGTTTCATCCATAAAAATTCAATCTCATAGTCTCTCAGCATTTGTTTCATCCACAAAAGTTGTGTACAACAACTTCCAACAAAAATATATTCAGTTTTGATAGTAGATAAAGATATGGAATTTTGTTTCTTACTAAGCCAAGCCACAAGATAATCACCAATAAAAAACAAGCACCAAATGTGTCATTTCTATCTTCAACATTTCCAACCCAGTCAACATCGAAATAACCAGTAATCACAAGAGATAGTTAGGATTCTCATTAATATATTGTATAATTCTTTTAATAAAAATTAAGTGTAACTCTTTGGGGTTTGCTTGGTACCTAACACAAGCTCTAACACTAAAGGATATGTCAGTATGACTCGCTATGAGGTATAATAAGTTTCCTATCATACTTTTATAAAGCTTTTGTTCAACATTTTTTCCAAATGCATCCTTGCTAAGCTTAGTGGTAGTGCTCATAGGTGTCCTAGAGTGTTTGGTGGATTCTAGACTAAATTTCTTAACTAACTACCTAGCATATTTAGATTGAAAAAAAAAAATTCCATCTTGTATTTGTCTAATTCGCAATCCTAGGGAGATGGTTAGCTCACTAATCATACTCATTTGAAATTCAATCTTCATTTCCTCGACAAAACTAAGGGCAAGATCACTAGAGTTAGCTCCAAAAACAATATCATCAACATAAATCTAAGCCACTAATAACTTATCCTTGGACCTATATATAAACAAGGTTCTATCAATTCCCTATTTCTCAAAATTTTTCTCCAACAACTAGGTAGTGAGCCCTTCATACCAAGCTTTAGAAGCTCGTTTTAGTTCATAAAGGGCTTTCTTTAACCTATAGACATGATTATGGAATTTCGAATTCTCAAACCCTTAGGTTGCTTAACATAAACTGCTTCACTTAGAATCTCATTTAACAAAGCACACTTGACATCCATTTGATAGATCTTTACCCTCAAGGAGCATGCTATGACCCAAAGTATCCTAATTGATTATAATCTGGCTATAGGAGCAAATGTCTCTTTATAATCAATCTCCTACATCTGTGAGTATCCTTAAGCTACTAATCTTGTCTTAGCCCTCACAATTACCTTGTGTTCATCTTCTTTATTTTTTAAAATCCATTTTGTACATATGACATGTTATCTTTAGGCCTAGAGATTAAATACACACATCATTCCTAATGAATTGATTTAACTCTTCCTAGAGTGCAGTAGTCCAAGACTCATCTCCTAAGCTTCCTCCACATTCTTTGGCTCCAATTGAGAGGTATAGCATACAAAACCCATTTCATTTAATCTTGATTGTCTCCTAGTAACTACATGTTCATTCATGTTACCTATAACATTTGAGATAGGATGATTCTTGGGTGCTTTAGATTTATGCTTATTCCTCGTTTGTTTAGGTGTCTTCTTAAAGTATATTTTCATTCTTGTTGGGATCAATTTCACTTTCAGGGATATTATTAGGGTTATTTACTATAGTCTCCACATTTTCAAGGTTATCCCTTATTAATCCCAAGGTTAAAATTTTACTCTCAATTATATCCCGATCATACTTATTATCATTTATAACTACATTAGAGGATTCCTAGATGACTTGTGAATTTTGATTATAAAGCTTATAGTTTTACTTAGTTGAATAACCTAGGAAGATACCTACATCAAATTTTTCATCAAATTTCCCTAGGTTCTCGATCCCTATCCCTAAGTATATAGCACTCATTGCCAAATGTCCTAAAGTACTTAAGGTTAGGTTTTCTCCTAGTCCATAATTCATAAGATGTCTTCTTTGTTCCAAGCCTAAGAAAAATCCTATTAGTAGTGTAACATGTTATGTTTATAGCTTCAGCCTATGCATATGAATCATCATTTTAGCCATTTCTTACAACACTTTATTTTTCCTCTCAGCCATTCCATTCTATTGAGGAGTTTTAGGGGCTAAAAATTCATGTTTTATACTTTTCAACTCACAAAAGAGGTCAATATCCACATTGTCAAACTTTCTCCCCCTATCACTCTTAATGTTTACAATTGGATGACCTATCTTCTCTTGTATTCTGGTGAACAATGACTTCAAGTGCTCTATGGTTTTTGATTTCCCCCTAAAAAAACTCACAAAATAGTATCTTGAAAAATCATCCACAATAACTAGGACATATCTTTTATCACATCTACTCTCAATACACATAGGACCCATAAGATCTGTATGAAGAAGGTTTAAAGGTCTAGTTATCCTAATTTCCTTAACTTTTTTTGTGTGAACTTTTTGTTTGTTAGTTACTTTTCATGGACTCACCATAAATGGGTTTAGTTTCACCACTTAGCTTAGGGATACCTCTAACTTTTTCACTATTCACTAAGTGTACAAGATCCCTATGGATTATGTGACCTAACCTTCTATACTAGAGCTCAATAAGGTCTAGTTTTGCCTTATTGCACACAAAAGGTGTTTTAGAGTTAAGATTTATTGCATAACAATTTTCAACTGTCTTATGCCCTATGATAATGAATTTTCCTTCTTTATTGACTACCTCACATAAGTCTTGGAAAAAATTCACTCTATAATCTTTGTCACAGATCTGACTAATACTTAGAAGGTTTGCCTTAAGTCCATCTAAATAGAGAACTCCATCTAATTTAAGATAATCAAGGATAAATATACTTCCCTTGGCTTTCACACGAGCTAAGCTTCCATCCCCAAAGATGACGATACTAATACCATTATAGTCCTCAAGAGGTGTGAAAAAGGACTTGTTTCCTATCATGTGTCTAGAGCAATATTAAAGTACCACTCACTAGATGATCTAGCTTTAAGTGCAATGAAGACAACCTAACATTTAGCCCTATCTTTTCTCATCTAAACTTGTTTAATCTTAGGTGATGACTTATAGGAGCTTGTTGATTTCTAGGCTTTTGATTAGGTTTATTCCCTTTCCTATTATTCAAGATGTTATTTTTAAGGGAATTAAAGCCATTCATTAGCCTACTCATTTGAAATTTGGGTTTATAGCTAAGTTGTTTAACCACATTAAAGTCATTCATTAGCCTAAGTTTATGAATCTGCTATAAACAACTCATTAACTTACAAGGAATTCATGACTTGAATCTTCTACACGACTCTTGATATACCTTAAGTCTATACAATGCAAGTGAGGCAAATTTGAATGTTTAGATAAATATTTATGGAAACTTGGATAGAAAAATGGAAACCGAAATCATAATATATAAACACATTAATGAAATCTCATTTTGTTAAATCATATTATGCTTTTACAGGTTTTATCCTAACTATTGGTAAATTAGATTCTATAGTTTTAAAGTTGGTGATTTTGCTTCAAACATTCTAACATAAGACTGTTAAGAACTCTAGATTACTCTATTTCTTGGCCTCGAATCATGCAGGTGCATGCTCTCTATCCTAGGCTTTTCTAAATCTATCACAATGAAAACATATGGAATTAAAAACCAAATAAAGATTTAGAGACAGAAAACTTAAACCTAAGATTTGGATGTTCCCAAATTGAATCCAACTCAATGATAGTGTTGTGGGCATCGTAAAACTCATTTACCCAATGATCTTCCATCCGATCTCCCTTTCATAGATCCTGAGACAAGAGAATGATGTGTTTATATTTTTCTCTAGAAAGTGGCTAGGTTTTCTTTCATTGGAATTTCAAAAAGATGAACTAAAATACTAAAGCTCTAACCTTTAAGGAGGTTCATATAGGCTTCCTTGTGGGCTTAAGTTACTTGAGTCCAAATTGGGCTTGGGTCATCTAAACTAGCCCACTTGGATCATAATTAATTAATTAACCCTAATATGCTCTAATTAATTAATTTACCCATTTTAGAAAGTCAATTCATAAGATCTAATGCAACTTTACAATCTTACTTTATTCATACTTATGAATTACATACCTAAAATACTCTCAAAACATGTGTCACCATGAACTAGGAGCTTGAATACAAACTACTAAGACCCATAGAAAATTTTAGCTTCTTTAGAATGCAATTCTAAAGTTAAAGCAACACTTCACTAAAAGAATCGGTTACATTTCAATATCTTGTGAAATTATAGCGAGACAAAGCTCGAGTCTATGATCTATACTATTCATTACATGCAAACTCTCCATGAATTGGTGTCTGTAATCTAATAGAGTAGTGCTATCATCCCATTAGGATTACTACTCCAATTCTTGAGTTATAGATCCTTCCATTATGTGATCAACTGACACTCTCTAACTCTAAGGAACATATATCAAATTCCACTAAAGGAATTACTACGACCACATATTTCATGATAACATGTCATTTGGATCAGCCAAAGGGACACACTGTTTCAATCCCATGAGATATCATGGTATCTATATTGAGAATAGCTATTACCACTAGTTTCCATCAATAGTGACCCAACCCATAGGGATATATGACCACATTAGGGTCTCACCCATAGGTCAGAGGCTCTTATTGATTTCAGTATAAGCTTAATATCCTCTTAAGGTTAAGAGTCCATGCAATATAGTAACTCGATGAATCGTGACAAGCTAATAACCTTACATTATGATTTACTGTAAACCTTGTCCAATGTACAATCATACACACTAGTGCACTCACCAAGGGAAACTCATCCTGATGGCTAAGACAAGTCATCCCTTCAATTATGAGATAATGCAGTACAATCTTTACTAGATTGTCCAAATCCATGAACCAATTATGAACAAACTTATCATTTTGCAAGGAAATCATGACTTGTATATTCTACACAACTTCTAATGCACCCAAGTCATGTACAATGCAAGTGATACGAGTCTGAGTGCTTAAACCAATGTTAATGCATAAAAGAGATAGTAAGGGGACAATGAAGTCAAACTTTGTTACATTTAGGGACTCAACCCCAATAATGACCTATTTAGATTGTGTCTTACATTTCATTGAAGACTCAAGGTCGCAACGTGATTAACCAGTATGACACAAATAAATATTGAAAGGTTCTACAAAGGACCATTTGAGTTTATTAAAGCATGGTGTGGATGGTAGGCTTTTAAACAGAACTAAAATGTTTAAAACTAGTTTAAAAAGACTCATCGAGCGTTTAAGCATTGAAAGGAATGCTTAAGAGCTAAAGAAAGTGTTCAAGTGCTCTAGAGGTGCTTAAACACTTATAGTAGAATTCAAACCTTGTTTTCTCTATTTTAAAAGCTCTATTTTGGGAAAATTTTAAATCCTATCCACCAGATTCTTTACACTAAAAATATCTTACCTAAAGAGGATTTCATCTTTGATAGGAACACTAGAAAAAACCTAGTTTGTCTTCCTATTCACAAAAACTCTCAATGATAATTTGTCTTTACTTCTACTAGGTTAAGAAAGACATCTGAATCCCTTAGGGCACTAAGGTGAGATCTACTAGGAGCACTTGTGGTACTAGGTTTTAGCATGAGTTTGGTATAGGTGTTGGGGAATAAAACTTAGAGATCATAATTGTTAGGTAAAATTGTGTACTTTTCTTTTGATAGTAGATTTGTTATTAAACATCTTTGACCTTGTGGTTTTTACATTCGCAGTCTCTAGAAGATTGTGTGGATGGTTTTTCATGTAAAAACTTCTTGTATACTTTACATTGTTTTTATTTATTATATTTCCTTACCAAAAGAAAATGTTAAAAGATTAAAACAATCAATTTTGAGCTAAAAAATTTTAATCACCTATTCAGCCCCATCTAGGTGTTACTTAAACTAGACTTACAAACATTCACCAACCAAAATAGCTCTATGTTGAGTGATAAAGATGTCACTTCTTTAGAGCACTTTCATAGACTACTAAAGAAGGCTTGTGATGACTTCAAATTGTTTAAATAGGTTTCATGACTTAAGATTTGCTATTATTATTATTATTATTATTTCAATTTGTTTTTTTTTTTTGCAAAAAAAAAAAAAAAAAAAAAAAAAAAAAAAAAAGTGTAAATGAGGACTCTTTTGGAAGGTATACACAAAATTAGGAAAAGAAATAAAGAAAGGAGCACCACTTGATATTTTGCTTTAGATTCCATTTATTTGATTTTTTTTTTATATGTTTGAGTTTAAGTTTAGCTACTACCACTCACATTCACACACACACACCTTCTCTTACCTTAAGTTTTGTTCTCTTGTTCTCATCTTAAGATTTTATGTGAATCAATTGTTTTAAAATATTTTTCAAGGGTCTTTCTATAAAAAAAAAATTTATTTTTCATTTTCCAAATTCATCTTAGATCTCTAGATTATAACTAAAAAAAAATCATTTAAAAAAAACATGCAACCATATTTCAATCAGTATTTACTTTTCTTATTAATTTTCGTTGATTTTCGGTTTTCTCACATGAATGAAATCCTTGGCTCAAATAATGAAGTAATTCTCTATCCTCATAAGCTTCATCATGATTATAGAGGATCAGGAGACATGGATTAAATTTGGGGACATTTAATTTGGACCTTGGTGAAGTCTAATATACATTCAACTTTTCCCAACGAAAGCCTATTGTTGTTTTGCTTGATTCACTGACCTTTGGGATGAAATTGGAATCAAGGCACTTAGAATTCTTCTAAAATTATTTTGATGTTTTTATGATGTTCTAACTTCCTAAACTTGTCAAAAAAAAAAAAAAAAATTAGGCTTAAAATCATTTTTCAGTTTAGAGATTTAAATTGGTTTTTACACAAGTCCAATTTTAACCCTGTTTTAGACATCTAAATTGATTTTGAAAAATTAAATTATTTCTTGACTTCTTTAATTTTTGTTGTTATTTTTATCTTCATTTGAACTGCTTAAAGTTAAGTTTAGGTCCCTATTTCATTAAAAATAAATTCCTTAAGTGGGAGTAATAATTTTTTTCCTATACCTACAGCACTGACCTCGTTTTATATTTACGGATTATTTAGCTTAATTTAAATATGTTCTTTATGTAATTTAATCATTTTTTTATTTTTCTTGTAATATGGGCATATTGAATCTATTGTACAATTTTTCTCTTGATTTTACCATGCCTCTAAGTTAGTCAAATAAATTTCATTTTAATATGTTATTGAAATTTGCTCTATTCTTTTACCAATGTAATTGTGATTAAATATGGTATTAAATGAGGCATAATAAAATAATTTGGCCTTTTGTGTTATCATCTAGCATATAGGATATATTTTCTAATTTTTTTCATAATGAAATTCCTTTTTTAGATATTTTTTTAGGACTTATTTTGCAAGTTCCTCTATTGTGGTCATATGCTGATTATTCTGTATAGTGTCCTTAGTATGGATTAATCTAGTATTGATTGGAACCTAATTAAATAATTTGGATTTTTGAATTGTGATTTGGATATATTGAAGATGTTTTCTATTCTTTATTTTGATAAAATAACACCTCTAGGTATTTCTTTAAGATTTATTTTATGAATGCCTATGTTTTGCCCTGATGTGGAAAGTCTTGTTTGTTGTTGATAATTTAGCTTCCTTAGGCATGCTTTTAGATTGTTTTGACTTTTGCTATACATTATAGAAATATTATATATATTAAGTTTTCTTTCATATCTCTATCCCTCTTTTGACATGTTATTTGGAATTATTTTGTAAATGAATATATGTTGAATTCTTTAATCTAATTGTTGTGTATTATCTCATCTTATTTCACTTCTTTGCTCTTTATTTTGGATTTTATTGTATTTAAAATGAGACATTGCCCATGATATTGCATTCATTATTTCATTCATTAAGCTAATCTCTTTAGTGTTATGAAAGCGCTTTGTATGCCATCAAGGTACGCTTCCTCTATCCTTTATTTACTTAATTCCATGAACATGTATGTCTTGTATTTATATATTCTTATACTTGATTACATCTTGTTATGTCTTGATCACTTCTTTGATTCTTGATTTGAGTGGAATGCATGTTTTGTGTATCATAGAACATTTGTTATGTTCTACTTGTTGAACTAACCCTATTATTTTATGGAAGCGCTTTGGATTGCTATTGGGGTACATTTCTTTCATTTTCTTATATGTTTATACATGTCTTGTGTAAGTAGTATTTTTCCAGGCTTTTGTTGTTATCATCTTTGCCTTATTTTTGTTCTTTAGCACCCATGATTTATCGATCAATTGTCAAAACCTCAACTTGATTAGTAGAAAACTTTATTTAAGGCTTAGAAGGGTGGTACCCTGCCCGATAGGTAACTTGACCTCGAACTTAGACTCAGTTATAAAAAACATGTTTTTCCAAATAAGGAATCATTTTTTTAGGGTTTTTATTTTTACTTTAAAAATAAATTAAAAATAAGTGGTGACTCCAATTTTTACAAAAATCAATTTTTCATAATAAAAAATGAGTCTCGCCATTGAGTGGAGATACATGAAAAATGCGGGTCCACACAAGTGTTGAACTTCAAGAAAGTGATATTGGAATATAGGTGTAGTGAAGAGAAGGATGAGAGATAGATGTAGTGGGAAATTCTTTCTTGAATCTTGCTTTGAGCAAGAAAGTTGTTGGAAGATTGTTTTACGAAAACAAGATTTAGTTAAAACTTCTTAACTACTTGTAACAAATAATTGAAGAAAAGGTATACCATGTGGGTCATGAAGTGTCCTTTGCTATCATTATCTCAACCAAGATACCTAATTGTTCCCTTAGTCAGAAAATGTTCAACAAAAGAATTTACATTGATTTTAAAGACATTAATTTATCAATTGATTCCCAACCATGACATTCAATTCTTCCCAAAATATTGATGATTTTGTAAATTGTAATTTTAAAGGCTTGAATAGGCCAATTCCAATTCAAAATGACTTTCTCATTAAGTGCTTAGAATACCCTACAAGGACCTTGAACTCAATTTGCAAAAGTATATAATTTGGGGACATTTAATAACTTCCAATATCTCATCTATTTGCCAAATTGGAATATCAAGGACTTGCTTATGACCGTTCCAAGTCAAAGTGACTTCTTCATTAAGTGTTTGGAATACCTCAAGGGAAACCCTTAATATCTAATTTGGCAAATACCAAGAAATGGAGTCTTCAATTAAATAAAAGGGAATAGATTGACAAGCTACTTTTAATTATGAATAGCTCCCTTTCCCCAATCTAAATAACTACTCAATAGACATTACATGGAAACTAACTTGAAAGAATAAAATAGAAAACAAGAAATTGAGTATCGGAACCTTAAATCAAATCCAAAATTATAATGATCAATAATGATAAAAACATATAATGACATATTGAAAAAAAAAAACAATTTAAGACAAAGGAAATAAATGATAGCATAAACAAGAAAATAAAGAAAACCTAAAAATGAAAGTGGGTCTAAGATCTTCTCTTCCATGGTTGGCTCTAAGAGTGATCAGGAACATGCAAGAACTCTCCCCCAAAGAAGAAGATCCAACCCCCTATATGGTTGTTAATCTCTTGTTCCATGGACAAGTGAAAGATCCAATCAAAGTGAAAGATCTAAGAGTGGGCAAACAAGTGGGCCTCAAGTGGAATGGAAAATAATGAATTAGGCCATAACTTAAGCATTTAAAGGTTGTAATGGGTCTCATTTAAAATAAAAGCCTTTTAATAGGCTTAAGTGAGGATTACACATTGGGCCATGGAGTAGGCCTAAAAGGGCAAATTTGGAGCAAAGGGGTAGCAAGCCATGGCAACACCCTTTTGGCGCCTTTTTTTTTTTTTTTTCCAAAGAAGAGGGTAGCGGTAGCTAGGTGGTGCACTTATGGGTCCCTTGTGCTATAACATCACTCTTCTTTCTCTAGTTGGTCCCCAAAGCAAACGACCTCCAAAAAATTCTAAAACTTGGTTAGATTTCAATTCAAAAAGTGAGGAATCTAACAAAATTAGTTGTAGATTGTTTGTACATCTCTAAACTCTTTAACCACTTCAAAACATTTTATTGGTCAAAGAGGAACAACACTTGAAAGTTGAGAACATCACCCTTTTTCCCAAGTTTGTTTCATGTGCAAACAACCTCCAAAAATTATGAAACTCGATCAAATTTGACTTCGGGAAGTCAAAAATCCAGAAGAGTTTGTTTTAGCTCATTTAGACATCTTTAGCCTCCTTAACCACTTCAAAATATTTTATTGATTGAACACTGACAACACTCGAGAGCTCCTTGCAACCTTAGCTCTTCAATTTAATTCACACTTGATTCTTGCATCTAAGATGTTCTGAGAGAATCCCAAGGTTATCATTATTCATGAAATATGGTTGTAAACATCAAAAAATTTAAAAATAAAAAATAAATCGAGCACATACAAGGTGACAAACAGTTGCTTAGATGAAAGAGGCTTTTAATGCTAGAATAAAGCTTAAAATGTGATCATTATCCCTATTTCTATATAAAATGACATTAATTAATGATTAAAACAAGTTATCCTTCCAATTAGAAAGTAATGCACTACAGTATCTACTAGATTATTCAAATCCATGAACTGACCTTGCAAGTAACCCATGACTTAGATCTTTTATACAATTTCTAATGCACTCAAGTCATATACAATATAAGTAATATGAATGTGAATACTTGAATAAAGAATTAATGCAAAAGAGATAATAAGAGGAACTGGAACCATAAATAAATTAATTTATTAACGAATCTAAAATTTATTATATCATATCATGCTTTCTATTGCTTTATCCAAAAAGAAGTCTCGTCTCACCCAAATAGGATGAGTTCAAAATAAAGAAAAATGAGTTAAGGCTAAGTTTGAAAAATTATTTTTAAACTAAATCAAGTTCAAGTGAGTTTGGATATCATCTTGTCTTATTTTGCCTGTTTATACATATAATTAAATAAAAAATTATTTTAATTATTTTTTCATTTGTCATTTAAAATATATATATATATATATATATATATATATATATATATATATATATATATATATATATATATATCTTGTTAAAATAAATTATAAAAATTTATTTATAAATTATATTTATTTTATTTTAAAAATTGAAAATTAAACAAAACAAAGCACACATGGGAAATTTTCATACCCGTCCTATCCGTAATTTTCATACCCCCATTTAATATTTTTTGGGCGTGATGATAATAGATTCAAATAATTGAGATAGGGTTAAGATGAAGTGGTCCATCTCAAACACACCCTGTTATTATTCCTAATTTGAAGGTATTTTTTAGGATATTATTTATTTATTTATTTATTTATTTCATATGTCGTTTTCCATATGAAATTTTTAATTGTTTTCACTAAATTATTCAAACAAGTAAAAGGTATCTTAACTTTATTCTTTTGACCACAAAATATTTAAAAATAAATCCAAACAATGTAAACAATGGTTGAGATGATTGATATGCTACATGAATGAGGGGTCCAAACGTATTTATTTAGTACTCAAATTATTTTAAAATACTATGATATGTTATTTTCTATTACATGTACCAAAAATAATCCAATTGAAACATAAGAAATGGGAAATGGGGATTCGATCAGCTCAAAATATAGAATAAAAGAGGTCAATGTGGAAGGTCAAATCAAACCCAAATACTTAGCCGAATAGAATAGTGCCACGCCTCCTCAAGAAAAGAAAACGGGACCACTCTCTCTCCTCAACCCCCTAATTGATGGTGGTGGGCAAGGCCTAAGTGTGAATCTGGCCAAGGTTTTGTGGAAAAACCCAAAAAGACACACCCCATACTCGCAATTAAAAAGCACTAATGAATGTCTTAAAAGCTAAATACAGTTCCCTAAGAACAAATAAATCAATGGTGGTGGGTCTTGTCTGAGAAGGAAAGCCTACGCTTGTCCATGGAAATTCCATAGCTCAAATCAATGAATGGAGATTTGGTGTCCCTCTTTGGTTTTTTTTTTTTTTTTTTTTTTTCTTTTTTCCCTCCAAGCTTATTGGTCAAACTTGTGGTCCTTTCCATGACTGAAGCTGGTTGGAAGCTCCACACGCATCTCAATCAACAGCAGATGGCAACATTGTTGAAAAAAAGGGGTTTCTAGCTGCCAAAATACCAACAAACCATAAACCTACCATTTTTGTTTCTTTTGCTTCCACATCATGACTTTTTTATTTTTCTGTTTTATTTTTGAAAACAATTAGCTCAATTTTTATTATTTAATATACCAGAAAAAGTGTATTTCAATGCAGAAATTTGAAAAAAAAAATATAAATTCTCTAAAAATAATTAAATTTTCACACATCCTCAAATTAGAATATATATATATAGATCAAATAAATAAATATATCATTAGTAGATAATACTTATCGATACCTTTGGATTTAAATATCTTCAACATTATTTTTCTTTCCTCATTCAAAGTCTCATAGAAGTACAATTTTTTCTCTTGCATCTTTAAATTTAAGAAATGTGTTTAGTTTTCCTAAATTTTTTTTATAGTTTTCCTAATTGCTTTTTCATAATTTTTGAACTCTAACCAAATTCTAGATTTTCAAATTGCTTATCCAAATATTATTGAGTTGCTTTTTCATATTCATTTTCTTTCCTAATCAAGTAGTTAAATAAAAGGCGGAAAATTTCAACAGAAGTTGACTTCACTCTAATTTAGGTGGTTGGCTAAATTCCATGATGAAGAGGCAAGTCAGAAACCCAATTCTCGTGTATTGAACACACAGTGTCCAAATATCAAATGAATGAACAACTATCCTCTAAGCTTCTGAAATCTTAACCTCCACTAATCCACTAATCCACTAATCCAATTCCTATCCTCTCTAGACTATCCCCTAGACTTTACCAATTATGCAAACTTTCTAGATTGTATTTTTATTTTTAAGAATAAATAGTAGAAATATATACAGAAGAAAACTGAAAATTATGGGAAAAAATAAAAATAAAAATTCCTTCATAATTGTCCAGAACAAATTGCATAATATAGTCTGCAAATTAGCACTTCAATCTCATAGAATGGTTTACAGAAATTAAGTCCGACAAGGAAATCTACTTACTCAGAATTTCCAATTTCCTGAACTGGCATGAGCCTGATTCAAGACGCCAAATAAGAACTGAGCAATTGACTAAGTTTGACCAAAATTTCAAAATTTTAGAATAACTCATTCAACAATTTCACATAATAATTGTACTTTTTAATTAGAGTAATAATAAGCTTGGTAAGATCTCCAAAAGGCATATTTACAAAACAGAAGTTGTAATTATTACAAAATTCAAAACATGCATGACACATAATTAACTTATTTCCGAAAATTAAGATATAAATATTTTTTATATATATAATGTGATACTCACACCGATGCTTGTGAAACCTTGGCCGCGGTTACCTTGCCGCTATCTTGATTCAACGGTCCAGATGTGGTGCTGACCGCCGCCATTGCCTGATACGGCGCAACTACACCACCCGGCGCAGTGTAGTACACCTGTCTCCCCTGACTATCGTACGCCACCTGAGTGTACCCCGTATCCGCCACCCCAACTCCGCTTGGCCGTACCATTCCAAGTCCTTCGCTGTAATTCGGTAATTTCGGCGCCGGAGCTGGCATAGTAGCCGGAACAGGTGGTTGCTGCATGACGCTGTACACTGGCGTCTGTTCACGGTAAACATCCGGACCCATCCTCATCGCATAGTAACCTTGACCGGATTGACCGGTCACCGGTCGCGCCACTGGCGTGTGATAGACGCTCGCCGGAGCTGGAATCATGTACACTGGTTGTTCCGGTAGTCCTGGCGTCGCTTGCATACCCCCCGGAAAGCCCCCGCCAGGGGCGCGTTTCTCCTGCCAGTATGTGGCGGGAACGGTTGCTGGTATCGTCGACGGTGGCGGCGCCTTTTCCGGCATTTTTTGGACATAGTAATCTCCGGCATAACCTCCGTACATGTTGTCGTCGCTTTTCCTTTGATACGCGCCTTGTTCTTGAGCCGAAATTTGCAGTCTCTGCAGATCCTGGATTTGCCTCTGGATCTCTGCCTGGTTCACCCCCAAATCGGCTGCGAAAACCCGACCGTCACCGCCGGGATTACCCAAGGACGGCATCTCTGCCGGAACAGGCGGCTCCGGCACCGGAACTGGCAACTTCGCCACCGGAGCAGGCGACGAGACTCCTTTGTCCAGACCGAACAAAAAATCCACATTGCTTGGCGGCGCGGTTGCCGGAGGCGATGTCGCGTCAACGGACTGAATCGGACCCGAATTCAGAGCCTCAAAGAACCGCTCACGCTCGGTTTTCATGTCACCGGAGCCAACACTGGGCGGAGTGGCGGGAAAAAGGAACAACCTCAGCCTGGCGGGTTTGGCCGACGGCCTACACAAGCGGTCGTACTCGTGCATCATGTGCTCGAGATCGTCGTCGTTGGTGACAGAGATCAAAGCGTCGAGATCCTCTCCGGGAAGCTGGTACTTGAAGCAGACGTCGGCCTCGCAGAGGACGCAGAGCTTGTTGATTAGGGAGGAGAACTTGATGGAGCGATCAACAGAGAGAATCTTGGTCTCGCCGCCGGTGTAGGAGAGCTGGTTATCGTGGGCACGAGGTTGGATCTTGCCGCCATAGCTGCACATGAACTTGACCTTGGAAGGTTGGTGGAGAGGCTGGTCCTCCCATGAAGCGGCGCCACTGTTTTCAAACTCCAGCTCTCTGGATCTGGGCGAAGACTCGCCGGAGTCCGCATAGGAGGTATAAGTGTAGTTCTCCATAAAAGCCCACGGAGAGAGAGAGAGGGAGAGCGAGTCTGTAAACAGAGAGAGAGAGAGAGAGGTGGAAGGAGATGGTTTTGATTTTGGAGAAAAGACTGGGAAGTGTGATAGAGTGACGGGTGGGTTGGTAAATGTTGGGACACGTGGAGGTACGTGAGAAGGGAACCAGGGATGAGGTGGAGGGGATGAGAAGGACGCGTTTTGACTGTTATTGGACCCTCAACGCCAGGTTGCACCCTTTCACTTGCCCCGTCTTCACGCTTGGGTTATGTTTATGTTTTTGTTTAAATCTATCTTTGACCAAACGCCCTTTCGTACTGATTTTAAAAAACATTTTTAATATTTTAAATGTTTGAATGATAAAAATTTTTCAATATTAAAAATATATTTTTAAAACCATTATCAAGTACAAATTAAATTTATTTAAAGTCAAATGATCTATAGATACAAGTTACCTTAGACCTTTAAACCTAATTTATTCTTAAAAATAATTAAAAATAATTTAATTTTAAACTTTAAAATACATTTAATTTTTTTTATCCAAAATTTAATCAAATGTTAAATAATTATAATTCATAAAGAAAAATATATGAATCTTAATTTAATTGTATCCTCTATGGATAGGGAAAATATAAACCAAAACTATAAATTGGGTCTTCAAAATTTTAAATCAAACCTACCTTTATAATTATTTATTGAAAACCAAATCGGTTCGATTGAATTTGATTGAGTTTGATCAATTTTATCATAAAGATTTATAAAAACGTGATTGTATATAATAATGAATTACTAAAAATGTGCATTATCTTATTTTTATTTGAAGTGCTTTTTATATAAGCGTTTTCTCCAAAAGGTATTATAAAACTATTTTCTTTAAATTTATATATATATTTGCACTAAAAGTAATTTTTGAAAATATTACCGAATGCACTATGCAACATTAAATAACTATAATTCATTAGAAATGAAAGTTAAAGTCATTTTCACTTAATTTTTATAAATTATGTGATAAGAAAATCGAAACCTGAATCGACAAGTCAGCTCTCAAAATTTTCAAACCAAATCGACTTTTCGGGTTTTGACTTACACCCACATGGAGACTCCATCCTACACACTCCCCCATTTTCTTCAAACTGCATTATAACTTCAATATTTTTACTTACAATCACTCCATTTTATTTGTCTCCATGTCCATTTTATTTGTCTCCATGAACAGTTCCAATTATTACTTGATGGGTTCCAACAATTACTTTACTTTCTTCGGATTTATTCTTTGTTTCTCAACTAGTGCTACTTTTCATCGATCGATTCCATTAGTTGCCTTTTTAAAAGATGTTTTCCATAAAGACTCTAATTTTGTATTCACATTTAGTTTCCTTTGAACATGTGACAAATAAAATAATAAGAAAAAAAAAAAGTGTTTGTTTTCTTTTTTTATTAATTTTAAATAGAAATTAAAACTAAATAGTAGTTGATAGGATTAAGTATTAAGTTTTTTTTTTTAATATTTTATTTCTAATAAGTATTAAAAAATAAGAAAAATCAATAGATTATTTTAGCATTTAGAAAAAAAAAAATCAAAATTTTTGGTTTTTTTTATTTAGTCAAAATATTTTAAAAAATAAGTTAATAAAAAATATAAAATTGGAAACAAGTTGATGTCAACAAAAAAATTATAAAAATAAACAACACCTAAATTTCAATTAAAAATTTTCCAATATGTAATGAATTATTGTCATTTTAATTATTAATGCAATTATCATATTGATGAAATAAAGATAACAATCGACTAGGGTTATATTTGGATTGACTTTTTAGGAATCAAGGTTGTGTTTGGTTCTTGAAAAATTAAAGAGAAAATGCAAGGAAAAAAAATACAAAGAATCAATGAAGGAAAATAAAAAAATGTATTAAAATTTGATAAATTATTTTTATTTTTTAGTTTAAACTTATTTTACTTATTTTAACTCATCAATATAAAGATTAAATAATTTAAATATATATAAGTTTTTAACTAATTTTAATTATATTTTATTTTCTTGAATATTTTGCTGCAAGACAACTAAATATAAAAAAAAAATTAGTTTTCTTTACATTTTTTTTTTCTTTCCTTAATATTTTTCAAGAACAAACATAACCTAAAAGCCTTTTTTATTTTCAAACTCAATAATAGTTTTTAGAGGGCATACCATGATAGGAATGGACTATTTGTTTTTGAGAAAGATTAAATAAAAACTATGTTTCGTTCCCAAAAAATACTAAAGAAAAGAAAAAAAAAATATTAAAAAAAATAATTTTTTTCATATTTAGTTTTACTATAGAAAATATAAAAGAAAATCAAATATAATTAAAATTAATTTAAAATTTATATATTTTTAAATTATTTAATCTTTCTAATAATAAAGAGAAATAAGTAAAATAAATTTGAGAAAATTTATAAAAATAATTTATTACAGTTAAACCTATTTTTTTATTTTTCTTCACTTTTTCTTTCTTTCTACATTTCCTTTCCATGTTATTTTATCACATTTTCCCTCATATTTTTTAAGAACCAAACATACCCAAAAGAAAATCTTTTTACAATGCATATGATTGTTAATTAAATAATCTAGTGCAAAACCAATCTTGACATCATTTTTTTGTTTTTAACAAATAAATTCTTATCATTAAAATAATTTAATATTTGGATTGTAATTATAATATGCCCCTAAAGTCAAGGCAATTTCCTATCCTCTTTTTGAAACTTTTTCTTTTCTTTTCTTTTCTTTTTTTTTTCTTTTCTACCAATTATTTAATAAAGTATTTGACGGAAGTGAAAAAGACTTTTTTTTCACATGTAATATTTCTTATTATGATGTTTCAATACTTCATCTCTTTTGTTTTAAAAACAATGAGAATATTTTTTAACAACTAAAATATCAAAATATTTTTCATTTTTTGCTCCTCATTACTTACTAGTTCAAAGAAAATTTATAGGGAAAAAAAAAGTTGTTTGAATTTGCAAAATGATCAAAGGATATTTCAACTATTAAACATAAAATCAACTAATGCTCAATAAAATTATAGAATATAAATGTATAATTATTTTTTAAAAAAATTATAAGTTTTTTAAATAAACTTAGGGGGTATTCGACAAAATTTAATACTTATTATTTAATCACTTAAATCGACTTTAAGATTAATTATATTTAGATTATTGACTTAAATCTTATTATTTAATTATTAGTGAAAATTGTAGAGTAATAAAAAAGACCATGAAGGCAATTAAGACAAATAAGAGTAAAATTGTGAAATTAAGAATAAATTAATTATATTTATTTATTATTTAAAGTTATTTTTTACTTTTAAGTCATACCATTAAGTTATTTTATCAAACAGACTGAATTTATTTATTTTATTTATTCCTATTCACATCCCTCACCAAAATAGATCGGCTTTATTCTTTCATTTACTTTATTTATTACGGTTCTGATCTTTTAAAATTGATGTGTTTTATAGTATAATTATAATTTAGTCTTGGTAGTTAACCAAATAATAATTTTCTATTTTTTAAAAAAAAAATTAGGTTGACACGTGTAATATTTAATATTTTTGTAATAATATGTAGATATTTATTAAAATTGAGTGTAGTGACGACAAGAAGGGGTGAATAGATGTGATAGCTTGAGTACATGAATGTATGTATTTAGAAATCAAGAGAAGACAAAAATAACACTAAAGTAAGAAACATATGATGTAAAAGTCTGGAATCCTCATCTGAAATCCATGAGAATCCCAATTGTCAGAATTTGAAATTTATTTGAACAGGAGGGAGACATGACAGCTTGCCCAATTAGCCCAACCCACTATTCTTCCATGATTATGACTTCGCTATCAACACTTGACTACACAAAAAGCATTATCATCTCTTCTAAATTTTCTTATGAATCTAAGGCTTCCATTAACCTCATTCTAAGGAAGTTGGAACACGGCACCCCACGCTTTATGCCATTAATAGTATGGTATAGCATGATTGTCTAGATATACGGGTTAGGAGTGGATTCGACGTGTATTTAAAATATATAGATATATAATTTAATTTATTTTTTATTATTTTTAATAAAATAAATTTATTTTTCAAATAAAATAAGTTATAAAAATTTATAATATTTATTTTAAATATAATTATTTTAAATAATAAAATATTAAAAAATAAATAAAACAAGAGATGATGGAGTTTGGAAAAGTCTCACACCATTTTTGTCTCGTTTAAATTTTTTATTGGGATAAGGATGAAAATATGTTTATATAAGCGGGAGAATGAAAGGATGGGATTAATCTAGAAGGAATCCAATGCCATCCTTAAGTACCCATTTGCTACTCATTCAAATAAAAGTGATTTTATGTTACAATATTTTTGTTACTAATATTTTTATTATAATTCTTTTTATGAAACTATAAATTAGAAAAAGGAGTTTTGCGGTTATTTTGCTATATAACACATAATAAAAAGGTGATTTTTGAAAAGAAAATTTGGAAATAGCTAGTCTAAAAGTTTGTTTGGGAGCGAGGTTGATAAGCATAGAAGCGCTTTCTAATGTTGGAAAGTGTTTGATGTTGAGAGACTTAAAAAACACTTTCTAATGTTTGAAAGTGTTTCCTATGATAGAAATGTTGGAATTTATGCGCCGAAATTAGGACTTTTCTTTTTGGAAGATATGATTCTTTTTTAATAGACACAACTTGTTTTAAAGAATGTGTCTTGTATTTAAAAAGTGCAACCTATTCGAAAGAATATGTTAGGTGTCTTTAGACATAACCCTTTCTATAAATAGGGATCCCTCATGAAATTTCCATTCATTCATCAATTCTCTTCATTTCTTCTCTTTTCTTGTCATTCAAGTCTTTTTTAACTTCAAGTCTTGTACTAAACAATTGGTATATAAGTAGTATAATTCACTAAGGGATTTGATGTTGAAGTGATACTATTACAAGAAAATGATCATTGTATCCTAACAGACGATTGTCAATAAATCATAAACACTTAAGCGAGACAAATTCGTCTTAAGAACAGATAGTCAAACTTTAGTCTCGATCAACCTTATTTGAGATTTCCAATTTTTCACTTATTTTATTTTATTTTTATATTTATTATACACATTATTATCCATATATTTTTACTAATTTGGATAACAAGAAATTAGGAAAAAGTGTGATACTTCATATAAATTAGATATTTAAAATTTTTTTGAAAATCATTTTTAAAATTTAGAAAATAATTTGAAATAATTGTTGGACAAATTAGTAGGTAATATTTTTTTTTAAATAAAATAAAATAAAAATTTATTTTCATGAAACCACAAACCCATCTTGCGAACATTTTAATACCCATTTTTCATATCATATTGCAATTTACTTTTTCTCCCAATCCCATTCTCCTTTACATTACCATGAAAAGTATAGAAATAAGAATGATTGAATCTTATCTTTAAGTTTTTGTAATGCATTTTGGAGCTCTAGAGATCTTATAAAACTAAATTTTTGAATTTAATCAACTTCTTTAATATATAGTTGGAAGAATTTTGTTAAAATAAGAAGATAATATTTACATAAAAGATTGATATAATGGGCTTATTTTCATAACGAGTAGATAAATTTAAGATTTTGGTTCTCGGAAAGTAGTAAAAAAAAATTAAATAAAATAACTTTTTTATATTTGATTTTACCATAAAAATTTTAAAAAATATCGAATATAATTAAATTAATTAGAAATAATTAAATTAAAATAAGTGAAAGGAATTTGAAATGTCATTTAAAAATAATTTATTGGCTTTAAATATATATATTTTTATATTTTTCTTCATTTTATTTATTTTATTTATTTTTTATTTTTATTTTCTTTCTCTTATATTTCTCAATTTTTAAAGCAAACAAGAAAGTGCATTATGAGATAATAAAAGGCTTGTGATCTAACCTTAGAAGGTTATTATAGACTTAAAGTTTGTTTGGTAGTAATTTTAGGAAGTAATTTTAATCTAAAAAGTGTTTTAGAAAAATAAATTATTGACAACTTTTGGGAAATACTTTTAAAAATTTTAAAAGTTATTTATAGTATTAGAAAATTACTTGTAGTGTTTTTTGAAGTAACATTTGATAGGTAATTATCCTAAAAACATTTTCAAATAAAATATTTTTATTAAAAATACTTTAACTAAAAATGTTACAAATAATTTTCTAATACTACAAGTGATTTTTCATATTTTTAAAAGTATTTTTAAAATTATTTCAAAAGCCTAATTTTGTTATCAAAAACATTTTTGAGGTTAAAAGCGTTTCCACAATCATTACCAAATATAATCTTATAAATTTAGAAAAATATTTTGTATTTAGTAATTTTTTTAATATAATAATAAAACCATCATCTGGATTCATGCATGCAGCCCATGATAAGGACTTGCTTGGCTTCAAACTCAAATTATTCCAAAATACTTGTTTTTAACATTTTTTTTTCTCTATAGCTTGCAGTGAAGGATAATAATAAATTTAGAACTGAAAATTGATTTGTTATCGTATGTTGATTTGACTTAAAACTTCATTTGACCTGGCTTTTAAATCTTTTCAAACTTCATAATTTATATATATATATATATATATATATATATATATATGTAGTGGGTATTTGGGTTTTTATCTTAAATTCATATTGTATGAATTTATCTAGAATTTAAATAAATAAATAAGCACTTCTTTTATTCAAATTAATTTTTTTTAAAAAAAATTATGATAAAATTTTTATTTTTTATTCTAAAAAATTAAAGTATGTTTTGTTTTATACAAAAAGATTAAAAACATATTTAATAGTAATTTTTGGAAGTGTTTCTAATTTTTTTTGAAAATTTTAATATTTTAAAAATTAAAAATATTAGAAACGCTTTTTAAATTCATTGTTAAACACATTTTAAGTACCTGTTTAACAATGATTCTAGGAAACTATTTTAAATTTTCTAATGCTTAAAATTTTTAATCATTCAGGTATTGAAAATGTTAGAACTATTTTTAAAAATCAATGCTAAATTGCTCCAACCACCACTATTCTTTTATAATGACTAAAATAACCTTATTTTAACATTATTTATGAATTTAAAAAAAATCATAATCTATATCATTTCAATTTTAAAAAATCATTGAAAAAAAAAATGAGTATAATAATATTCTCTTGTTTAATTATAAAAAAAAAAATGAAATTTAGCAAAAAAATTAAATTTAAATTTCTAAAATCTTCATTCCTTATTTAAAAAAATCAAAATACATAGAAAACTAAATAAAATAAAAATAAAACTGAAGTAGCTTCAATATATAATTATCAATTATTTATTTATTTATTTATATATATATTTTTTAAAAAACAATACCACACAATCATTTTGAGGTAAAATATCAAGTTGAAATCACAAAAATTTAGAGTAAATTGTGGTATGGGAAATTAGGGTAACATAATAAAGCTTTTTAAGATGTCCAAGATTATGATTTTAGAGTTTTATATTAGGAATTTTTAAGATAATATCTATGGTTAATTAATTATTATTTTCTCATACAACATTTTATATTTACAAAATAATTTTTTTTGATATTCAAAGTTAACCAAAAATTTTCTTAAGGGTGTGCTGCTCCGTTCAACCCAACGAGTTAATTGATCAGCTCAACCCCGGTATTTGAGGAAAATACAATAAAATTGATTCAAGTTTCACAATTCAACAAAAGTCAAGTTGAAATAAAGAAATTAAGATGAAAGATTTGAGTTTTAAAAATGTAAGACAAGTATTTTTATATAAAATAAAATATGTTTTAATATTTTTAGATTGAAAAATTGAAAAAATAGCACTATTTTTTTCAAATATTTTTTATATTATTTCACGTTAGCTTAATTTTCCCAAATAGTTTAATTTGTTGGAATGATTTTAAAACAATATTACTAATTATAAAATAAAATTCTAACATGATGACAGTGGAGAGAGAGGAGGGAGGAACATCAAGCACGAGAAGCTGAAATCTAGATACTATGTTTGCATTAGTTTAAAGTGGGTTGTCATATTTAATGAATAAATAAAGGCTTATGGATTTAAAATAATAATTGGTATATATTTAAAACAAAGGAGTGAGAGAGTTGGAAGGATAGGTGGAAAAGTAGGGTTATTAATGATAATTTGCATAGAGACAGCTAAATCCTCTTCATTTCCTAACTTTTTCCACTCCCACTCTCCTCCCAAGTCTTAAACTTACGTAATTTTCACTTACCCAAAGTGCAGAAAGTGGATAAAGAAAAGGACGTTTTACCTTATGCAATAATAACTCATAATTTATTTTTATTTTTATTTTTATTTTATTTATTTTTAAGGTTTTCCCTTTTCAATTAGACTTGGCACACATTGCGGGCTCGAGTTGAGTTGTGGGGCCACAATAACCTTTTATCGAATAAAAAATAATTTTTAGGATTTTAGTACAGCATCCGATGTGTAGTTTTTTTAATATTTATCGAAAAGACATTATCAATCAAATAATGTGATATATATATTTTTAGATTCTATTATTTATACTATAATTTCATTTATTTATACTCTTATACTTTGATTTTATTTGCTTATACTTTGTTCATTAACCTAGATCTTGTTACACATGTATAACGATCAAGATCTTTTATTTGATAGATACCACTACGATACCTTAATATTTTCTTAATTTTTATCCGTTCTTTCACATTTATGCCTAGTCCTTTAGCTATCAAGGAAAATTCATATTATTTTTAAAATACGATTTACCCATCCTCTCCAAGTTATTAATCATTTTGGAGCCATATTATTAAAGTTTTTTTTTATAATTATATTAAAATGGTAAAATATAGTATCATAATTTTCGTTTGAAAATTTAAAAATAAAGAAACATCCAAGTAAACAAAAGGATTAGTTATAAGAATATGAAATAAGGTTTGATACAATGGTCAGTTTGTTGTATCGATTTTATCCATCTCATATGAAAATCAATTGATATAAACAAAAATAGATTAATTTTTTTTTAATGATATTTGAATAAAAAAGGAATTTTATATCTATCTACTGGAGTTGAAAATTTAAAAATAAAGAAACATCTAAGTAAACAAAAGGATTAGTTATAAGAATATGAAATAAGGTTTGGTACAATGGTCAGTTTGTTGTATCGATTTTATCCATCTCATATGAAAATCAATTGATATCAGTAAAAATATATTAAATTTTTTATGATATTTGACTAAAAACGGTATTTTTATATCTATCTACTGGAGTTGAAAAAAGGAATTTAAAGAAGAATAATTTGATTAATATATAAAAATAAATTATTATGATTGATCACATTTTTGTGAGTGGGTCATGTGTGCAAGTGGGACTTGTGAACCTTAAACAATTTTGTTTTTTTTTTTTTTTTTATAAAAAAAAGGTATTAGGGTTATTTGTTTATTTAGTAAAGTTGAAGACATGGTGGAAAGTGGGCATGGTTGAAGCTAAAGAAAGAGGAATAGTTGAGGAAACTGCCAACTAAGTCACAGTTAAGTTAGATGTGCAACCACCTCCATTCCCGCCGAGAATGCCTCCCTCCCCATCAGAACATGCTCTCTCCATTCCAATCTCACTCTTCTCCCATACTTCTTTATTGCAGTCCTTCACTTTTTTTATTCATTATCTTCTAGAATGATCTTGTAAGTAATCATAAATATTACCAACATTATATATATGGGATCATATTTTTATTATTAAATTTTTTGTCTCCAAAAATTTTTCTAAATGAAATTAAATCCCCTCCAACCTTCTCTCACAAATTAATTTTTAGTTTTGAGTCATATCATTAAGGTGTGAAAATTAGGACATGGTTATAAGAATATGATTAGATGCAAAAACGTATGATATGACAAATGTGACCACCGTATAAAAAATATGATTAAGACATGAATAATTTGATCAATATTCTAAAGTATAAAATTTTATAAATTAGGTATAAAGAATATGACTAGGTTACAAAAAATGTGATTAAGATATGAAAATATAACTAAGTACCAAAATGTGATCAAAGTATGAAAAATATGACTATAATATTAAAAGATAAATTATGACCTAGGTATAAAGAATGTGACGAAAGTACAAAGTTATTTGGGTAGAGACAATGTGGCCATGATATAAAAAATATGACTAGAGTACGTATTAAGGTTCGAAGTAGGTGACCATGGTACTGATATAAAATTTTGTCACTTAGGTACAAAAAATATGGTTAAAGTATCAAGGTGCCAAAAATGTGATGAGGTTATGAAAAATGTAACCGGGATAATAAAGTATGAATATTATGACAAAAGTGCCAAGAATGTGACCAACGTACAAAAAATATGATTTAAGTGTATAAAATATGATCAAGATATGACAAATATGATTAAAATATGTAAAATAGGATTACAGTACAAAGAATGCGATAAAAATACTAATTTACAAAAATCATGACATAGGTAGAAACAATGTGATGATAGTAAAAAAAACATGAAAAAAGTATTAAGGTATAAAAAATGTAAAAAATTAAAGGATATAATATTATGTACATAATACTATTATTCACATGTTTATTTTTGTGTATCTTACCTAAAAAGAATGAGATTTCAACATGTTTATATATATATATATATATGTATGTATGTATATATATTCAACTTAAAATTATTTTTAGTTTTAATAATATACAATTATTTATTTATGAAGCCATATTAACATCATGATTTAGTTGTGGTTGAACTACTAATTTGATCAATGAACTATGATCCTGTAATTTTCTTAATTCAATGACTAGTCAGGTTTTGAAAATATTGCTCCTATCTTTTACATAATTAGTGAAAAGGGATTTAGATCATGATGAAGATAACTACTAATAGAATGAAGAATTCCATTTACCACCCGTTAAAATAGAGCCCTTAAAAGTATGATATGATGTAACAATATAAAATTTTATTAATATGTATATTATGATTTTCATTTCATTTTACTATTATTTTTTTGTATTTTGGTTGATTTGAGCATTTAGGATTACATCACTTGCATTGTATATGACTTGAGCGTATTAGAAGTTATATAGAAGATCCAAGTCATGAGTTCTTTACTATTTGATGAGTCATTCACAACAAGTTTATAGACTTTGGCAATCCATATGAGGTTGTAATACATAACCTCCTAATTGAAGTGATGACTTATCTTAGTCATTGAGATGAGTTTTTCTTGTTGAGTACACTAGTGTGTATGTTACACATTGGATATGATCTATGATGTATCATGTTATTGTTTATTGAATAGTCATGATTTCACAAAGCTACTATGTTAAATGGACTCTCATCTTTAAGAAAATATTGAGCTAGAGCTGAGGACCTTAGAGGCTTTAACCTACAAGTGAGAACTTAAGGTGGTCAAATGTTCCCCATAAATTAGGTCATTATTAATTAAGACAGATAACAATAGGTATTTTCGAGATAGACATCATGATATTTCATGAGATTAAGATAGTATCCTCCTGATTGATCCTATATCCTAAAGACTTGTGCTTAGGAAATCTATGACACTATAGTAATTCCTTTAGTGGAATTTGACATATAATCTTAATGAGGTAGAGTATGTTAATTAATCACTTTGAGACTTAAGGATGGTAGAGATGATCTTGAGAGGTTAGTAGCTTATGCCTTGTTAGATTATGGACATGTATTCATGGGGAGCTTGCATGTAATAGTTAGTAAGTCATGTACCCAATAAATTGATTAAAATAGATATACTCAATTCATTTATGAATTTAATTTTATAGGATGTTGGAGTGCAGTTGACTATCTGTAGTGGGATGTTGAGTCAACTTCATAATTGGATTATGAGAGAACCAACATTTTCTAATTGGTTTTAGTGGTCCTTACTTAAACTCACACTCCTTGGTGGCATGTTATTTTGAGGGATATTTAGATCATTATTTATGTTTTGGAAAAAATGCAGGATTGCATAAGATATTACTAATTACCTTTCTAAGTTAATCTAATTAATAAATTAGAGATGAACTAGATTAAGTGATCTAAGTCTAAGATAAACTCAAGTCACTTAAGCCAAGAAGGTCTATATAAATCTTCTTAGGGTTTAAGATTAGATGCTTTGACTCACTTTTGTCTTCCAGAGAGAGAGAGAGGTAGAGATAAAACCCTTATATCCATCACTCTAGATAGAAGTCCACCATTTTCCATTGTTAAGATCCAAGGAAGAACTACCAGGTTAAAAAACTTCGGTCCTCAAGATTGTTCTTTATTAATTAGAAAAAAAAATTGCGAAACCTCCAAGTATGTTGTATGATCTCTACTTGTTTCTTACCTTACAATAAGTTTTAAAAGGCATATTAGATTCCATTGCACCTAAAATCTATAGATGTATGCACTCCTTGGAGAGATCTAGGGTTTGGATGGATTTTTCCAAGAATCTAACATCATCCACTTCCAAACGTGGAAGAGTGATTATACTTAAAGCTTTGATAATGGATATTTAATTTTTCTTGCGTTCTAGGATTTCTCTTTGATGTGGTTATAAATTTCAATGTATGCCAAAGTTAAAAAGTCAATTCCTGAAGCATACAAACCATAATTATAGTACTCGACAAGAAATTGATGTTATTTTCCATGTGGATCATATTGATGTTTTGTGAACAAAAGCTACTAAATGAGTTCTCACTCCCTTAGTTAATCCAATGACACTAAAGTTGATTCTAATATAGCTACTTAGAGGCTCCTCACCATAACCACCACTCAACTAACTACCTTCAACTTAGGATATCTTCAAGTAGTAGAGGTGCATGGTGACAATTCTTATCCTAGCTAGTTTTAATTTACTCTAAAAACTATTGCTCTATATCTCTTAACTTAATAACAATTGAGCTAAATAACTCTCAATTCCTATGGTTTAATTTAAACGCTAACAATGATTGAATTGAAATACATTTAAAATGAAATTTGAAATGAAGATACATGAAAATGGAAATGAGAATTTCAAAGTCATGTAAGTCAATTTTATATCTAAAAATGGTAAATCCCAAGAAATTGAAAATGAAAATGATCTCCTTATTGCTAAATAGAAACTAAAAACAATTTTTTTTAAAAAAAAAACATTATCTTTCCATTCTTGTTATTCTTTTTTTTTTTTCTTTTTCTTTTTATGAGTCTATTTCCAAGGAAAATGTTATTGTGGTTATCCCACTTCTTACTAATTGCAAACAAGCATTAGGGTGAGATAATTGGCTGTTATGCTTCCTTAGGTTCATGTGCTCTTGCATGCCATAATATATGGTTAGATGATTGTCCACTTGATTATGCTATTTGAGGCATTGAAATTGCTTAGGTTGCAAAGTTCTTCAAGAGAAATAAAATGAGAGAGAGAAAGTAGAGGAGAGAAAGAATGGAAGACTAATGGTTGTAGCGTGCTTTTTGTGAGAGAAGAAAATAAAAGTCAAAGATGAAAATCATATGAAATTCAAAGTAGTTCAAGTTTACTATCTAGGGGGCAGCAAATTTACATTGTGAAATGAGGATGCATAATTTTTCTAGGTTGTTTTTACAAATTTTGCTACTCTATTTTACTACCTTTTGGGTAATAAATAAGGGTTGCGAAGAGCAAAAGGTGTAGTGAATAGGGTGCAACCAAGGGTTGTGAAATGCTCTAATCATGCCATTTTTTGCATTGTTTTCTCACAAAATCATACAAACTAACTAAGACATTTTACAATGATAAGATTTAATAATCAAATGCCCTTATGTGTGGATCAATATGAGTTAATATGATTTTATCAAGACAAAATAGATCATCTTTATATACTAATCAAAATTAAAGAAAAATGATGATTAATAAATTATCATTAGGCCTATTAGTTTACAAAAATTGATTTTTGATTTGCTTTAGTTAGAAGTAGAACCTCAAGCTAAAGCCATGCATAATATTGATATTATGAAAGTTTCATTTAATATATATAAATAACTTCCAAATAGGTTCAAATGGATTTTTCATGAGAAGGAATATTACCCTTATTTCATATCCATCATTTTTTTTTTTTAATAAAGTTGGCAACTATTTCAACAAAATTGCCTAAACATACTTGAAATTTTTTGTTGGATTTAAAGAAGAGGGAGTAGATCACCATAAGTAAAAAAAGTTTCCTTGATCTAAGCATTTCATAATATTTAACCACTTTATTTTTGCATCTCTTGCAATTATAATTCAAAATAAAGTTCATTAGTTAATCACACACAAAATGTAAAATAAATTTTAAAAATAAGTTATGATTATATTATATTATTTAAATTCATCGTTAATGTTGTGAGTGATATGAGAAATACCAAAAATTAAATACAGGTCTCTCAACTTAGATAAACATAATTGAAGTAACAATCAAATGATAGATTCCTTGCATTTTAACTTTTTTCTAAGGTTCTTTTTTTTTTTTTTTTTTTTTTTTTTGGTTTTTAACCCTTTTTTTAGGATTACATTAAGTTCATGTGGTGTCTTGTGCCTAGTGATACTGTCAATTAAGGGAACATGTTGAGTAATTATGTTCTACATCTCATGTTATGTAACTATACAATTGATTATAAAAAAAAGAGAAAAGAAAAGTAAAGGAACTTTGTTGGAGCATTTACACTTTAATGTCATTGGTAAAAATAGATCATGAGGAATAGAAGAGTAATTGTGAGGAATGTCCCAATAGCTACAATTTTTTTAGTGTTAGAAGAAAGAATTGTCATGAAAGAATAACCAATTTGCCAATTTTAGAGATAGTTAGAGGAGCAAAAAATGTAATTTGAGTAGAGGATGTAATCTCTTCTCTAACAAAATAAATCCCCAACAAAAGACAAATAATAGTTAAGAATATTGCTACATTCATGATATTCAATTTTGCCTTCAATCTTAAAAATAGCATAAGCAATTAATACATCTAATAAATAAGATTTGCCTTTTTATAAAGGAAGAAAAGTTAGTGTAAAATGAATTAGTTCATTTCTTTAAGTAGAAAGAAATATTAGAAGAGCAATTGGATGAGTTAAAAGCCAAGGTTGACTCCCTCAAGGTTGAAACCATTCATCATTTATGCATCAAATTAGTTGAGGCTTGATGAGTAACCTATTCACTAATGATATACTAGAGATTTACCTACCAAATTCGTGTCTCTAAAATTCCATACATACGACAATATATGGGATCTTATTGATTATCCAATGCCTTTTTACTAATTAATGACCCTGATGCAAGATAACAATGCTATTTTATGTAAGGTATTTTCATCTAGTTTGCAAAGGCACTAGTATGGTTACATGGTCTTGCAAGCGACTCTGTTTCATTATTCTTAAAAATATGTACCATCTTCATCAAATGTGCTCTTCATTATACAAAAAGTATATAAATTCCCTTTTTAACATTTCAATGATAGATGGTGAAAATATTTAGGAGTATGTTAAATTATTTAGTGCAATATTGGTTCAAGTTGAAAGTGTTGAAGACTCTTAAGGAAGAATTTCTAATGAATTTAAATCTATGTTTGTTGCACAAAAAGAAGTTAAAAAATATGGGAATACATTTATTATAGCCTACAAGTACTTAAGTCTTAAGCAAGATGCAACATTATCTATGCTAAGAGTGATTGTCATAACTAGTTGTAAAGGTAAGAAGATAGATAACATTCTAAAAAGGTTTTAAAAAGGTAAATGTCCTTGAATAAAATGGTCCATTATTATGTAAGAAGGCTCAAAACAAAAAGTTGAGAACTTGAGTCTTTTACCATGTTGATAGTGACCTATGCAGAAGTTTTTAAAGAAATATCCTAGCTATTAGACTTTTAATAACCTTTTCAATGAAAAGTAGATCATTTTAAAATTTATCTAAATAATTATTATATATATGTATTATCGGGCCCAAGGGCATATTATTGAAAAGTGTCGAAGTTTGAAGCAAGTAGTATGGATGTACTTACAAAAAAGAAGCTTGTAAATTTATTGCAAAAAGAGGAGACAAGGCTTATAAGGTAAGGCATATTAAAGAAAAGGTGAAGACAATAGAAGTACTATTTTGGTTATACATATAGGAAACTAAATACAAAGTGCTTCGCACAAGAAAACTCATCAAAGTTGTTAGAGAATGACTCACTTGTAATAAATCAACAAGGTTGAAATGAAAATACAACTAATAGTGGTCTGTCGACTTGGACAAGACAATAGGTCTACTATTCAATTTAAGATAATGGAATTGATTAATTACACAATGATGCCTGAGTTGTAATGTTGCCAACAAAATGCAATTAACCAATTAATTTTTTTTTTCTTGAACTTATCATAAGAAATTGATTTTCCTTACATATCTTGGGTAATAAAGTATAAGGAGATCAACTTAGTATGAGTAGGTGCTACTATGTAGCCTTAAAAAAAGTGTTGAACATGTAAATAGGAAACACTGAGTTATAGTAATTAGAATAGGTAATGAGAAAGAGGGAAGATTATTTCTTAGTTCTTAAGGAGAGTGAAATTGTCAACTTGACAAATAACATTGATAGTAAAGAAGTATAAATTGAGAAGAGCCTAACTAAACCTAAGTAAACCGAGTTAATAACTTCTTTAAAAGAATTCCAATTTGTTTACGCTTAGTAGGCACATGATATGAATATAATTGACTCAATAATGGTAGCCTATAGGTTGAATATGGATCTAGAAATATCCCTAATTTAGCAGAAGATAAATAAATTAGTTGTAGATAAGAAGAGAATTGTGAAACAAAAAGTAGAAAGGCTTTTGGAAGCAAGATTCATTAAGGTAGTTTAATAATCCACTTGGTTGGAAATACAATTATTGTCCTTAAGAAGAATAGTAAATGGAGAATTTGTGTTAACCACTTAGATCTAAACAAGCCTTGTTTAAAGAACTATTTTCTTTTCCTTGTATGAATCAGTTAATGGATGTACCATTCAAATTTTAAAAATTATATTTCATGGATTCTTATTCTTATTACAATCATATAAGAATGAACCCTTCTGATATAGAAAATATGACATTTATCACTAAAAACAAAAAGATTCTAATATTGGTTATTCTATTTGAATTAAAAAATGCAAGAGCTACCTACTAGTGAATTGTGTCTAAGATGTTTGGGTAAGACGATGAAAGCTTATATAGATGATATGCTAGCAAAGAGTAAGGATAATTCACATTATGAGATTTACATCTCAGCTCTAATATCTTGATTAAGTATGGAATAAACCTAGATAAAAGTGTTTTTCATGTCAAGAGAATTTTTTTAGGCATTTCGTTAGTTAAAAAGGAATAGAAGTTAATTTAATCCAAATTAAGTTAATAGTGGAGATGTCATTTCCTAAGGATTTAAAAAACATGTAACACCTTATCATGGTTACTTAGAAATTCTAGCCATATTTCTAAGCTCATGTAATCATTTTTCTAACTTAGTAATTTATTCAAACCTTGTTCAAAGTCTAGATTTGTTAAGAAAGATGGTAAAGTGGTCCATTGAGCTTAGAGAGTTTAACGCTAGATATTAATTCCATAGCTTGATTCAAAGCCAATTATTTGATGACCTATTTAGATAGATGTGATTTTTTGGTAGAGTTTTGAATTCCTCACTCAACCATACCGACTATTTGGATGAAAAGCAACATTGGCGAATGTCTATTGATGAGTTTGCCTTGAAGTAAGAGTATTGTTAATGAGTCTAAATGAAAGTATCCTAGAACATGTCATCACATTGGGTTTTTTCTACCCCCAATAACGAATTAAAATGTATGGCATTAATAGGAAGAATAAAGTTGGGTATGGAAATAAGAGTTTCAAATTTATAGGTCCAAAATAATTCTCATATGGTTATTTAATAGTTAAAGGGATAGTATGAGGTTATAGATGAAAAGATTGTTCAATAACAATACAAAGTCAAGGAGTTAATATCAAAGTTTAGCAAAGTTGAGATTGTATAAGCAAAAGGAGTTAAAAGTGTTTGTCTATTTTCCAAAGAATTGTTTTTTTTTATGGAAAAGGCCTTTTGAGGTTTTTTTTTGGATTTTCTTTGCAAATTAAAAATCTAAAACCTTTTTCAAATCCTCTTTGGTTGATTTTAAAAAATTTATTAATGGTTAATTTTGTGGCCCAAGGTTAAGCCTCCTTCCATAAGCTTGGATTTTATCTTTATGCTTAAGAAAATCAATGATTGCTCTCATGGTTTTTATGATTTTTGAAAAGATTATTTTCAACTGATTTTTAAAGGATTTTTTTTTAGCCCATTTGGATCCCCTTCTAGGTTTGGTGAGGCTTTAGAATATGATCATTTTGAGACTAATAATGGTTGTCATGTTCTTTGATACATAATACATGATTTCATATGAGAATATCCTTATCTATGAGTGTTTTTTTCTTTTTAAATGTATTTCAACCCTATTTTTCATGCTTGAGTGTTAATTTGACCCTTCATGCCTGTTATAAGTTCAAATTTATACTTATTTGAGGGTCGAGAATTGAATGCCCTATGGATTGGTCATGACTCATTTTTTTTGGCCCATATCACTTTTACAACTAGTAATTTTTGGATTTTCTTGATTTTGAAAACATGGATTAATCTTACAAATCTAAATTTAATTGGGCTATTTCTAGCCCTAATGAACTTCTCTCCATAATCATTTGAGGGTTGAGTATTTTGATTAGCCCATAGAAATTAATTTGGGTATTGGTAAAGCCCTATTTTCGATTTTCTAAACCCTACTTGCTAGTTGACCTATTTTTTATCCCTATTTTTTATCTTCTAAATTTAACTTTTTTGTTTATTTTAAAATATTTTTTGAGGATTGGATGATGTTTTAGACGTCTCAACTATATCAAAGAATTTTTGTTGTGTAGAAAAAGTCTTTTCCAAGCTTGTTAAATAAATCGGTCTTTCCTAGTGTCCAAATTCTACCCTATTTTTAACCCTCAAAATGTTTTTTACTAATCAATCCTAACTCATGTGTTTTTAACTGTTTTTATAATTTTTATTGTATCATAGATTTCTTGAATAACCATTTAAGCTTTGGTTTTGCTCAAAAATCTTTTTTCAAGTTTGTGAATTAATTTCATCTTTTCATGCTTGTTGTGATGACCTGAATATGGTGTTATGAATTATTCTTTGAAATATGAGATACTTGGTGCAAGTTTGATCCTTATAAATTTTTTTATATTTTTAGACACTTTAAATATGTTGTATAATTTTTTTTTTTTTAATTTGATTTTACCTCTATGCTGGTTAAATAATTCAACTTTTTGCATGCCTTGCTATTCTACCCTATTTCTAAGCAATAAAGTGTTCTTCATAATCTAGATTAATTAGTGCATGTTTAGACACTTTAGTATTTTAGTTTGTTTTCTAAACACATTGAATATATTGTAGATTTTTTTTTTTTTTTTGGATTTTATCTCATCTCAAATTATTTTATTTAGATTTATTTTATAAGTATCTGTTTGACATCCAACTTTTGTATATCTTGTATAAACTTGATAATATAGTCTATTTTGGCATGTTTTTAGTCTTCCTTGATTCTTTCTTTATATTATAGACATCGTATGCATAATAGACAAGCCCTCTTTTGTGTTTAGCTACTTTATTTGGATTTATTTTGTGATTGCATCTTTTTGTCTAGTTTTGATCCATGTACATGATTAGTGTATATTAGTACACTTTGAAATTTAGTCATCCTTTACTCATGTTTTGATTATGTATATCTTGAAAATGTTGGGTGACTTTTGTTTTGACATTATATCTTTTGTTTTTCTTGTAAACTAACCATATTTTCCTTACGTAAGTATGTTACCCTATTTTGGGCACTTTTGAGGTGCACTCCATTCTTTCCCTATTTATTTGTTTTCATTTATTTACATGCTATGCTTTGAGTGCTCTTCATCACCATTGTCTTATTGTATATATCTAATTTTGTCTATTGGTATTTATTAGTCTATTAGTTAATTGCCTTAATTCCTTCCATTTGTTTGGTAAAGACCTTTTTAGGGTTTAAAGGGATGCTACCTCATGGTATACCTTCCCAATAAGTAACCTAACCCTCAGATCTAGACTTGATTTTTTATAGACATGCTTTTTATTTCAAAGTGAGTCACTTAGGATTTTATTTTATTTTTTTCCTTTTTAAAATAAACAAAAATAAGTGACAACTCTTACTTTTTCAAAAATTAATTTTTCACCAATAAAAAGTGAGTCTCATTGGTGAGTGAGGACACACGTGAAAAATACGAGTCCACAAGGAGTTATTGGTCATAGGTGTTGGTTAAGAAGATTAGAGGGTTGTAATTTCTTAGTACTTGGAAAAAGGAGTGTTACCTCCTTATAGAAAAAAAAAACGAAGAAATTATAACTTAAAGATACCATATATTTGTTAGTTGATGGGAAACATAATAAGAATTCTTTTAGGTCTTAACCTTACGTGGCTATCTCTAGATAAAGCTTTGTTAGGATAGAACCCTTAAATGCATGACATGATGTATCAATAAGTGAATTTCACTATTTATCATATGATTTAGTTTTTCTTTTATCTATCCTATTCATGATTTATACCTTTTGAACATTCAAGATTGTCATCTCTTGAATTATATATGACTTGGGTACATTGGAGTTGCATGGAAGATTAAGTCATGGGCTTTTTGCAAGATCAATGAGTTGTTCAAGTTTATGGACTTAGACAATTCATCTGAGACTGTAGTACACTATTTTCTAATTGGAGGGATGACTTGCCTTGGTTATTGGGATGTGGCTCCCCTGGTGAATGCATGAGTGTGTATGGTAACACATTGGAAAGACCTATGGTGAGTAATGACATTAGTTATCGGGTAGTCATGACTTCACAAAGTTATTATATTATATGAGTTCTTAACTTGAGAGAATATTGAGTTAGTGTTAAAGTCTTTGGTATCTCTGACTTACTGGTAAGACTTTAAGGTGGTCATATATTCCCTGTGGATTGGGACATTATTAATTGAAATAGGGGGTAACATGTATTCTCAAAATAGGAATCATGATATCTTATAGGTTTGAGATGGTGTGTTTCATTGAGTGATCTTAAGGACTTATGATAAGGAAATCTGACTATAGTAATTCCTTAACTGGAATTTAGCATATGCACTTAGAAAGTTAGAGTATGTCAATTAATCAAATAATAGGAGGATTTGAGACTCAAGGATATAGAAGTAATCTTAAGAAATTGATAGCACCTCATTAGATTATAGACACCGGTTCATAAGGAGCTTGCATGCAGTAGATTTAAGGTTACTAACCTAGGTTTAGTATCTCAATTTAATATCATAAGATGTTAGAGTGTAATTAATTCTCTAAAGTGGAATATTGAATCAACTTCAAAATTTTATTATGAGGGAGAAAATATTTTTCTATAGGTTTTAGGGAGAAAATCAATTTCATATTCCTTAGTAACACATTATTTGAGGGATATTTGGGTTCTTTATTCATATGAGTGCATAAGGGCATTTTGATAAATATGTAAGGTTGCACAAGACTTTATGAATGGTCTTTATGGATTGAGCTAATTAATTAATTAGAGCCAAATAAGATTGATTAATTAATTAGGACCCAATGGGCTAAATTAGGTGACCCAAGCCCAAGATGGACTTAAGTCACTTAAGCCTACAAGGAAACCTATATAAATCCTATCATTTAGACTTCTAAAGAGAGGAACCCTAGTCCAACCCCTTTAGAGATGAATCCACCTTCCTCACATGCTAAGTTCTAGAAAAAGGGTCATCAAGTTGAAAATCTATTGTTCTTTGAGATACATGATATCTCTCCATTGACAAGAATCAATTTGGGAACATTTAGATCTAAATATTTAAAATGCTTATTTGCTTTTATTGTGTAGATCTAGAGAATCATAGGATAGATTTTGCATGTACCCTTAAGATTCAAGGCCTAGGATGGTTTATGCAACCAAATACTCCTACAATTGGAATCAAAGCCTTAGGTTTGGAAAAAAAACACGCTAAAACCTTTCTATAATGTGTTTACCTTTGTTTTGTAGAGTTTTTCTTTATCATTTCATGGTCCAAGGGATGAATATGTTTGGTCATTTAAACCTTGAATATGATTATGGATGTTTAATCTGTTGATTCTCTAGAATGAGTTGTAAACTGTGTAGGATTTCTATGTTTTAATGTAAATTTTTTTTGTTTTATTCTTAGATAAGTTGCAAGCTCTATTCTGAAGAAGCTTAGGTTTTTCTTGATTGTAAAAAATCTTGTTTTTATCCATCTTTATAACCTAAGAGAAGAAAAACAATTAGTTTAGGCATTCATGGACATCCATGGTAGAGAAATCATATCACAAAGGTGAGTTTTCTGTGGAAAAAAGTTATTGAAAAAGGAGAAGGAAACTTCTTTGGTGTATAGGATGCAATAACTGTGCTCAAGCATCAAAATCAATGCTTGAGTTGGCAAAGTAGCTCCTCTAGCAATTTCAAAGGAATTTTAGGATTTTTCTAGTTTTAACTCTAATTTGTGTAAGACCATTTGGTGAAATTTGAAAATTTGAAGTTCTGGGATTTGAACTTACCAAATTGCATAACAAGCTCCCTAAGACCATGAGAATTTTTTTTTTCTTTCATATACGTTATTTATTTCCTTTTTTGACGCATGAAAATATTTTATATGGTAGAAATAAGTTAATGGTTGATTTTAGTATTTCTCATGGAAAGTAAATGCTCATGAAAGTATATTTTCCAAATAAAAATATTCATTTAAATTAGAATGTGTTGAAAATAAAAAAGCATTTTTATGGAAAGATTGTTGAAAAAAAAAGAAGGTCAAAAGCATCTACTTTTCTTTTATAAATTATGCTTAAAGATTCTTTTCAAAAATCTTCTCGAGCTTTTGATATCTTCTAAGGATCCCATATTTTCCATTTAGAAAAGTGCTCTTATTTTCAAAATCTTTATAAATTGGTATTTTCTTTATGAAAGTATATTTTCCAGCTAAGAATATTCATTTAAATTGGAATGTGTTGAAAGTAAGAATACATTTTTATTGAAAGATTGTTAAAAAATAAAAAAAGTCAAGAGCATCTACTTTTCTTTTATATAAAATATGCTTAAAGATTCTTTTCCAAAATCTTCTCAAACTTTTGATATAAAATATTTTCAATTTAGAAAAGTGATCTTATTTTCAAAATCTTTATAAAATTGTATTTTCTTTATAAGTGTAAGGTTTCAATTTAGGAAAATAATTATTAATTTAGAATTTTTTTATAATCGACAATTTACTTGAAGAAAGTAAACCAAAATTTTAAATAAAGTTCTCTTAGCTTGCAAAACTTTCACTAAATATAGAAAACAAGCCATTTTTAAAATTTTTAAAATTTAATATTGGAATGTAATAGTTGTTTTTATTAAAGATTAATTTCATTTACATCCCATCAAATTTAATGTAAATACATTAAGCCACTATTAGTTTCAAATTTTGTTAACTAGCACTTTTATAAATTTCTTCATTTTATTAAATTTATTTTTTAAAGGATAATTTTTTTAGAGCATTATTAAATATAACTACTTTTTTTTTTTTTTTTTTTACTTGAAATCTCTTTAAAAAATAAATTTAGTAAATGGAATAAATTTATAGAGATGTTATTTGATGAAATTTGAAATTAATGATGAATAGATGTATTTACACTAAACAAGGGTTTGAGTAAAATTAAATTTTTTTTATTAATAACTAGTTATGTTTTAAGGGTAATTCAAATTTTAGTCTTCTATTAAATAATTAAGAAACCTAGTTTCTCAAAACTTTGTTTTTTTCTGCTACATATTTTTAATTTTACGTTTTTTTGAACCATAAAAGATAATTAATGGAATATAAATACATTAGATATTAAAAAGATCAAGCAAATATAGAGAGAAAATGAGAGAGAAATAAAAATAAAAATAAAAATAATTAATATAATTAAAAAATCAAGATATTTGAAATTTTAAAATTTGTTCTTAATTCTTATATTATTGCTATCTTAAATTTATTTTTTAGTTTTAATCACGATATTAGTGATCCAAGTTTAGTAAAAGATAAGAAACGATATGACTTTGTAACAAGGGTTTGGATTAATATCACATTTGGTACATTAGACGTTAAAGTATTATAAATAATTTGAAATCACTAAATTTTTGTCCATTTAAGTTAATACAGACTCTGAGAAGTGGTCTTTCATTTTAATTATGAGTTAAAATAATTATTTTATGGATAATTTTATTATTATAAAAGTTTCATTAAATATAAATTTGCTATATAAATGATAGAAAAAAAAAGGTTTCCGTACGAAGAAATATTCTCTTTATTTTCTTATGCAAGATTTTTTAAAATGTGATGTGTACTATAATGTCTTACAATTTAATTTATTTACAAAAATAAGATATACAAATATGGGCATAATACACTCTATCATTCACTTTATCTATATATATGTATATTTTCTCAATATTGATTTATCAAAATTTGGTCATGCTTTAGCTCCAAATCCTAATAATGAAATTCATCTTGGTAATATTGGAAAGTAATAGGGCAAGTTATTTCCTAAATGGCTAGATTTCTTCCCTAATGTAACTAGATTGATTCTTAATATAATACTCACTAAAGCATAGAAAAAAATTGACATTTATTAAATTGTAGTAGATTTAAAATTGGTATAGGTCAACATTTATTGAGAGAATGTGCTACCCCACCGTGAATCTAACTCTTAAAGTCATGCCTACTTTCAAGAGCAGGACATTAGCCTTAACTACCACCCTATAAACTTAAATTTATAATTTGTATTGAAGAATCTTGATATTAAGTTCATCAATGATTTCATCACCATGTCAATATCTTTAAGAGTCACAAAGAATTTAGAATATTAAATTTTCAATTTCTTACCTTCTCTACCTACCCATTATATTAATATGGTATTAGTGATTAGGTTGTGGAATATTTAATATCCTTCTTCTAGGTTGTTGAGAAAATATGATGATCCCAATAGAATTAGGAGGAATCAAAAGCTATGTACAATTTTAAAATTTCGAAGGTAGAGAATAAGTTTGTTTTTCCAAATGGCAAGGACTTGTGTAATGGTAAAAATAAAGAGTTTTTTTTTTTTTTTTTTTTTTTTTGCTAGTGTAAAATTTACTTCTTGCTAGAAATATTATTTTACATCTCTTATGAATACTTATAGGACAATCGAGGTGCTTATTAATAAGAAAAGTTTATTAGGAAAATCCTTTCAAACCATCAAACTTCATAACTTTTTATTTTGAATCATATTGATGCCTTGATTTTGTTTCCAAACTTCTATATTTGAATAGTCTTTTAGAATATATATATATATATATATATATACAAATATATTGGAATTCAGTTGAGAGTGATTTTGGGAGGTTGAGAAGTGTTTCTTAGGGCTTAGAGGTGTTTTAGTCTAAAATTAGGCATTTGACAAATTATCAAAAATTATTTTAAAAAATATAAAGAATTGAGTGATTTTTGAAGTAGCATTAGTAGGTGATTTCTCAAAAATTATTTTTCAAAATTTCAAATAAATTAATATCTACCCAAAATGTCCCTTAGTGTTTTTTACGCCTAACCCTACTTCGCTAACTATCCTCTTTTCCTTTAGTCTCTATCAACATCAAACACAACATTTGTTTGTTATGACTTTCACTTTCCATTATTGATACCAAGTTCTTCAAACCAAACCCAAGATAAGTTGTATCTTCTTTCTTGTTTTATATTGGTTTCTTAGAAAATATTTTTAAAGATTTTCTTTTATTCTTTTATGATATCTTATGAATATTTTGTTGTCTTATTATTATTATTATTATTATTATTATTATTATTATTAATTTATGTTTTATACTTGCCTTAGTCTTTTTCTTTTATTAATTCCTAACAATAAAATACACTATATATATATATTATAAAAGCATGACATAATGTAATATAGTAAGATTTCGTTAATATATTTATCTTTTATGATTTTTGGTCTTCCTTTTATCCTTGATTGCATTAGTTAATTATCTAAGCATTCATGCATGTATCATTTGCATTATATATGAACTGAGTGCATTAGAAGTTACACGAGATACGAGTCATGGGTTTCTGGTAAGATTATAAGTAGTTCATAGTTAGTTCATGAAATTAAGCAATATATTGGAAATTATAATGCATGACTTCTTAATTTAAGGGATGACTTATCTTGGTCATCATAGTGGTTTTCCCATGGTGAATGCACTAGTGTATATAACCACACATTGAATAAGTCTTACAATAAATCATGACAATAACTATCAAGTATCATGATTTATCAAACTACTATGTAGCAAGAGCTATCAACTTTGAGAGAATATTGAGTTAGTAATGAAATCTTTAATGGCTTTAACTTATGAGTAAGATCCAAAGGTGGTCATATATTTGCTATGGATTGGATCACTATTGATTAAGACAGGGGGCAATAGACATGCATAAGATAAGCACCATGATATCTCATAGGATTGAAACAATAGGTTTCCTTAGGTGATCCTAAGGACATTTGATGATGAAATTTATGGTTATAGTAATTCCTTTAGTAGAATTTGATATATGCTTTCTATAATGTAAAGTATGTTGGTTGATCATGCAATAAGAGGATCTAAGACTTAAAAATGGTAGGGGTAATCTTGAAAGATTGATAGCATTTACCTTATTAGATTACTCACACCAATTCATTATGAGTTTGAATGTAGTTAATTAGAAGGTCATAGATTCAAACTTTGTATCTAGTTTTAATATCATAAGATATTGGAGTACGGTTGACTTTTTGTAGTAGGATATTAAGTCAACTTCAAATTTAGATTTTGATGGAGTCAAAATTTTCCTATGCATCCTAGTTGCTCTTACTCGAGCTCACATTCCTTTATAACATATCATTTAAGGGATAGATGAGTGTCTTATTCATAAATGTACATAAAGACATTTTGGTAAAAATTAAAAATTGTACAAGAGCTTTTAAATGGTCTTTCTAGATTAAGCTAATTATCTAATTAGAGTCTAATATGACTAATTAATTAATTAGAATCCAATGAGTTAGATTAATTGACCTAAGCCCAAGATGGACTCAATTCACTTAAGTCCACAAACAGCCTATAGGTTGGGTCTTAGTTATGATACCAAAGTTATGTCAAATCCCAATACAAGGATTTCGATAGTGACCTAGTGGATACTAGGGTCACTTCCACTAGAATAAAAATCTTTCTCTAAGAAGAATTGACAAAACCACCCTATATGTCTTTTAAGTGAGGAATAAGTTTCATAAGTGTTTTAAAATGCTTGAAAAAAAATAGTTATAAAGGTTCTTTAAGTTAAGAAAATAAGTGTTATGTGTAGAGGTAAGAGGATGATATTCCCTTCTCCCTAAATCCAGTTCTTTCCTTTCATACAAACCATCCCTCTTAAGTCCTTTAGTTTGTGGGGAAACTCATGAACCAACTTTGGGCTAGTTTAAACCAATGCCTTAATGACTCAGGTGTCTTACCAATGGTTGCTTGACTTGCGACCTTCACTACCATTGCAACAAACTTTCTACCAATGAGGCCTTCCCTTACCCTTACTAGTATTTTGCTTCAGGGGAAACAATAGTTAAAACTATGACATTCAAACAAGCTCCCAATGGTTACTTGACTTACGACCTTAACAACCATTGTAGTTTTCATTTGCTATAACCATGAGCTTCATTTCCCCTTCAACATTTACACTAACAAACCAAGGACTAAATTAGGTTGAAGTGGGGGCACAAACCCCTTCTTTTTTTCACAACTCTCTATGTTTAGCCTAGCATTCTAGTTAGTTTGAAAGACTAAATTCAAGTTAAAACTAAATTCAACTTTTAATTACTACAGTCAAAGCAGAATTCTAAAAAACTAATTTATATTGAGAAGTAAACATTCTCTATGTAAGATTATGAGAAATTTAAATAGTAAAAAAAAAAAACAAAGTTTTTTTTTGTTCTTCCTCTATAAACTCCCATTTTTACATCCTCATAACCTTTCTTATACTTTTTTTTTTTTTTTTTGTTATGTCTTTTTTTTTTTATAGTGGAATCATGCTTCTTTCTCAACTATTATATGGTGATGCTAACTTTAAACCAAAATGATGAATTTAAATGAAGTGGTTGGTGAACTACCAACCATATTAGGAAATGGAAGCTTTGACTTAACATAAACAAGAATTTGGAGTTAGTGAAAACTAGAGGTGGCTACTTGATCTTGTTTTAATGCACAACCTAGGTTAGGAATGAGAAGTTCTTACTTTTTACGATTACGTACTTTCTTAGGTACTCTTCTTTAAAATTGTGCACCTTTTCTGATTTTACCAATTACACACTTGAGGATGCCCCACCTTTCTTTCAATAGCGAATCTTTTGGGTCATTTTTGTTAGTATGCTAATCAAAATTGTGCACCTTTGGTGGTGCGCTGACTAAAATTATGCACCATTAGTGGTGCGCTATATAAACATCATGCACTCATAGGTTATGGTTGTACTACATCTTCCTTGTTTTTTTCAATGGTCATAAATACTTATAAAAACTTGAAATTAGCTCCAAAAGATGCATTAGTATAAAAATAAGAGTCCCAACCAAAAACTCTAGTTGTAAGGTAGTTTTAAGGTTTCATTTTCATTAAATTAGGTAAAATTAACCCCATAGAAATGCTAAGTTTGGTATATCACTTATTCTATTATCCAAAAAGAATAGATAATGCATTACCTCTATTACTATGGAAAATATTATACCATTCTCACATGCCAAGGTCTAGGAGAGAGTTGTCAAGCAAAAAATCATGAGATTTTCAAGATTTGCACTATCTTCTTCTATTAGAGTTTGATTTAGGAACATTTAGATCAAAGACTGTTTTTTTATGTTGGAATATTTGGGCTAATCCATTCCAAGCCCTAAATCTTAAGGTTGCATGTAAAAATATTCTAAGGACACTAGATCTAACCATAACAAAAACTTTAAAACGTAAAACTTTAAACCTAAGTGCTTAAAATAACATACTTATGATTTGGATGTTCCCAAATCCAATCTAATTAGTGAAAATGTGATACAAATCTCAAAAACTAAAAGATCTTTTGCTCGATGGATCCCTTGCTTTGCTCTTGGCACTGAAGATAGTGGAAGCCTCATAGAAGGAAATCAGTTAAAACTCTCTTCCATTTAGAGTGAATAAGAAGACTAAACTGAAGTCCTAACCCTTACGAGGGTTTATATAGGCTTTTAGTGGGTTTGAGTAACTCAAGCCTATCTTGGGCTTAAGTAACTTGAGCTCATTAATCCAACCTACTTAGGTTCTCATTGATTAATTAGCCTTATTAGGATCTAATAAATCAATTAGCCCAGTCTAGAAAGATCATTCACAAGCTTTTGTGCAATCTTGTGTATTTAAATGTCTTTATATACACATGTGAATAAAAAAAACCCAAATACTCCATATTAAGGGTTAAGAGTTCGAACAAGGACCATTAAGACCCATAGAAAATATTGACTCCCTTAAAATCTAATTTTGAAGTTGACTCAATATTTCACTATAAATAATCAACTACACTTTAGTATTTTATAATATTAAATGGAAGACTACTTATTCATAACCTACTAATAACTGCATGCAATGTTCTTATGTACTAGTGTTTATAATCTAACGAGACATGTGTTATTAACCTTTTAAGATTATCTCTCTAATCATTAAATTACAAATTTTTTTATTATATGATCCTAATAACTTGTGACCCAATCTATACTAAATATATAACTACCTTAAGGTCTTACCCATAGGGCAAAACCATTAAGGATCTTAGCATTAGCTTAATATCCTCTCAAGCTTGAGAGTCCATGCAACATGATAGTTTTGTGAATCATGACTACCATATAACAAATGTCATGATTTATCATAAGTCTTATCCAATTTATAATTATACATACGAGTGCACTCACTATATGAAACACATCCCGATGATTAAGATAAGTCATCCTTTTAAGATAGTGCACTAAAACCTCAAATAGATTGTTTAAGTCTATGAATCAACTATGAACTACTTACCAACTTGTAAGAAACCAATGACTTGGATTTTTTGTGCAACTCCGATTGCATCTAAGTCATATAAAATGCAAGTGATGTAGACCTAAATGCTCAACATAGATAATGCATAAATATAGGATAGTGAAAAGAGAACCATAATCATATTATACATATTAGTAAATTTATTTTATTCTTACATCATGTCATAGTTTCAAGGGATCTATCCCAACATTTTAAGCCTTAGATCTATAATTTTTATGTCGTTGTCACTTCCATTGCATAGATCTAGTGTCCCTAGGTTGTATATATATACAAAAAGATATATGATACTTGTCCCTACTTGATTATATTTTGCCTAAAATGATCAATTAGAGGTGATTAGAGCTGGGTTACCCAAACATTCATATTATTAACATTCCTACTTGATAACCTAAGCTACTCTTATTGTACATTGGATTTATTTATTTACATGGATTTTCTTCCTATCATCTCTATCTTCTCCAATGACTAAACTATTGTAATCATTCATTGCACTAATGGCCTTCAATTCAAGTATTTCAATATTATTCAAACTATTAGGTAATTTTGTATTATTATTAAAAAATTAAAAAATAAAATATTTTAAGTAATACTAGATGTGCTAATTAAAGTGATATAAGTTGCAAATCAAAGTTCCTACAGCTACACAATCTATTTATTTTTTCCTTTTTTATGTCCTAAATTTTACGATGTTTAATAAGTCTCGTAAGTGAAAAATAATGAATAAAATATTATATAGTTTTTCTTAAACTTTAAAACAAAGCATATATATAAGATGACCATTCATTCTAACATTATAAAAGTCTCAAATCTAAAAGAAAAAATCACGAGTTTTAAATGTTAAAGGTCCATTTTGGATTGAAAAAGTGCTAAAAGTACAAAATTTGAAGTGGTGGAGGCTTAAACTTGAGGTGGCAGTAGCTCAATTTGAAATTTTGCTTATTTTTTAAATGGCATTGTCCATTTCACAATGAATAGATCTTCTAGCATAGGCCTAATTCAATTGGATATATCTTCCTCATTTCAACTTTAATTCTTGATTTGTTTAAAGTATTAGATTCCTTACTTCTTGAGCTTTGAAACCATATGTGACTTGCCTCAAAAGGATAACAAAAAGTGTTCCACAATTTACCTCGAAATCAAGATATGTGCAGTTGCCAAATTTTATGTTCCAAATTTCATTTTGAACTTGTTTGCATTTGCTTCAAACCTCTTCCTTCAAGGCTGCTTTCTTTCTACTCATTTCATAACATTTATTCCCCATCTTTTATGCCCATGACTTGCTCATTTGACCAATGCTTGGATCTTCTCATGCTTCTCAAGTCCCAAGTGTCTTTTTAAGCATACTTGATATTTTTTCTTCCTTGGTTGAATATAACTTTTGCAACTTTCATCATTTTCCTCTCTTAAACTTGAAATTAAGCTCAAAATATATGTTAGATTTATGACTAGGGTCTTAGCATCTATTCAAATTAAGTTGGGTCAGTTAAGCCTTTTATATTGCATAAATCACATTATTTATTTGCCAATGGAGTGCATAATTAGGCACTAATCAACACATTTTAATCTTGTGAACTTTTCAATCATTTCTATGAATAGCAGATATGACCTATTTTCATAAGGGATTCTATTGCAAACTCTTGGAGCAAAGAGTATCTACTTGGTTCATGGTGGGTATGTTTAGATAATGACAAGGTGCTCTTATGTTATTGTCATCGTGAAAAATGAGAGCTTAGTTTAGTTGGTTAGGTGCCTAAGCTCAAGGACCCCTATTGTTGTACTTAGTAAGAGATCCTAGTGGTCATTTTCCTCAAGGTTTTTGCTAGTGACAAAAATGTCACTAAAACTCATTGAAAAATCTACATTTTAGGTTTTAATGGAGCTCAATAAAAATTCTTATGGGATATATCTTTTGCTTGAAATTTTCAGATATTTTGGTTTGATCAAAGCATATGTCAATAAGTGAAAGGATTTTCAACCCTTTACAATAAAAAAAATCCATTATAATGTAACATGTATAATTATTGACATGACATTTAATAAAATCAAATATTTAATGTAAATTAATATTAGGTATACACTTAGAAAATTGATATTTATTATCAATGCACATGGTATTATTGATAAATATCATAAATTATATCATACATATATCAATTAATTCAACAAAACAATTTTAATATGTATATTAATGTTTATTTATTTATTTTGAAGTTTTCTCTAATATTTCTACAAATTTTGATCAATTTCTGTCCCATCAATAGTTTTTTTCAAAAAAAATTTCGATACTTCCTAATATATTCATAAAATTCAATTACATATATATCCGTAAAAACCAATATTTTCATCCTTGGGTTTTTTCTTGTCAACCTCAATTTTTGGTTGAAGAAAGAAATTGGTGTGTGAAATAGATGTAAAAAATCTTGAATTAGTGCTTTCACAAGAATAAAAATCCAAAATGCTAGAATATAAAGTGGAAAAAAATTGAAGAAAATCATAATGAATTTAATGTCCTACACCCCTTGTGAATATCATGTATGTAATCTGACCCATGTCTTAGACCAATGTCATAGTCATTATAGCACTAGCACTTAACTTCCCTTTTATTACTTCAACCAACCCAAGTTAGGTTACAAGATATGCTCATCTCCTTAACTTATGTTATCTTCACTTGCTTGTTAGAGACATTTCCAAGCAATAAAGCATAAGACAATAATGAGAAGGGTATTTTTTTGCCCCAACAAACCTAAAATTGGTCTTAGAGTAACAAAAAGGATTAAGATATTATTAGGCAATAATTCAACAACACTATCATCCCACTTATTTTATCTCAAGTGCAATTCAAATTGAAAACAAGTAGTAAAAATTCATAAAACGGGCAAAAGAAGGATAATTGAAAACTTTTGCAACGCAAAATCTAAAAACTCAATATAGGTTAAAAGCCGTTTGAAATTACATAGAGACAATGGTTGGTGGCTAAGCTAAGGTAACAAAAATAGAATGTCTTATTCTTTTTAAGTTACCAAAATGGTGTCATGCATTGTCTTTCATTTGTTGCAACTAATTTCTCAATCACTCCATGTTTATTCAACTCTCATGCCTCATACTTATTGAAGAAAGGTGACATGACCACATCATTTTTGCAATCCTTGGTCAAGCCTTCATGATTGAACATTATAATTCCATTCCAACAACTCCTTAGATGGCATGCATGTTATTATATCTGGCTATCCTAACTCATCTTTTCCAAGGTTTGAGGTAGAATGCTTCTCTTGTTAAGCAAAAAGATGCCTCGCAAGTGTGAGAAAAAGAGGCTATGAAAACATGGGAACGCATGTTTAAGAATGACGTAAAAAATGAAAGAAAAAAAAAAATAAAACAAAGGAATTTTTCTACATAAGCTCACTGCATATAAGTAACACAATAGGCAATAGGGGTGGATTTAGCTAAAATAAGATTCTCCTTAGATAGTATTTTCCACTACTTAGCTTCGCTACCTATAGGTAATGAAATTATAATTTTGCTCATATAAGTAGCAAATAGGATAGCGTTTGGTTCATGATGTTTTTCGACTCAATTTCATTGTAAAACTTACAAGACTTGTTAAGGCACCTTATAAAAATAAAATTAATCAAAATGAATTTTTTGTGCTTGAATGAATACAGTTTAGAATGATTATGCATGGCTAAAATGAACAAATTTCATGCCACTTGGTATTTGAATTTCTTCATTGGCTATGAATCAACCAAATTCCTCATTTTTATGTATATCTCAGCAACATGCTCTTAGATGCAACATGTTTTAGCAGTGTGTCTGAGCTCATAATGGTATTCACAGTATTTGCTCCAATCCTTCTTTAAATACCCACCATTTTCGCCAATTTTTCGGCTTATTTCAATATGGTCAAAGCGGGTTGCCTCGGTCAACGATCATTGTTGTTGGTCAAAGATGGTCAAACCTTAGTCAAACCTTAAAAAACAACATATGTTGCTGAGGAGAAAGCTATTCTAGCGGTAGAATCATCAATTCTAGCTATATGAACACTACACTACATCACTAGATATACTCACACAACCCTTTATTCTTCGTTATTCTAATATTGAACATTGAATCTATATTTCTCCTTTATCATGCTAAGCACATGCAAATATGCATAACTTAGAAATGGTTGAGATTGTGCCTAAAGGTAGGTTATGAATCCAAACCAAAGTCAAGCCTTGCATATTGGAAAAAAAAAAAAAAAGTTATGCATAAAAGTGTATCATTTCCCTAAACAAATTTTATAGCCTTCCAAAAGTGCATTAGATGATCAACAAGATTTCCATCTTCGTCATACATGTAATTGGACTATCTTGTTGTTTCCCTAGTGCAAGGGTTGGTAAATAGTCATTCTCCTCATGGTGAGGAGTTTTCTTGTTAAGATCGTGAACAAAAATATTGTTGATAGTATCAAGGGGTCTCGATAAGAATTTGGGGTGGATACATCGATGGCCCAATTTTTCAATTTTTTTTCGTTGATATATTGTCGATTTTTTGACTTATTTCAATCTGGTCAAAGTGAGCTACCTCGATGAATGATCGTTACTGTTGCAAGGATTTGAACTTGAGACAAAACACATAGGTGGAATCTATAGTAACCACTAGAGCAAGTTGCTCCTTAATGAGAAACATGCACTAAAACATATATAAAAGAAATTAAAGAATATTTTATTAAATAAATTAATTCTAATTATTTTATTTTTACATTTGATTTAATTTATTATCAAAAATATAAAAACATAATTTTCTTAATAGGTTTTATTTTATTTTATTTTATATAATCTATATATTTATTAAATATAAAATATAAATATTAAAAAAATTATACATATTATATTGGCGATAATAAGGTAAACCAATTGGTGTGTATGGTTCTTAAACAAGACTTTCAAGCATCACTTTCCACTTAAATCCACATTCTATTGCATGATTAAATGAAGTCATTGTTCATACTGCAATTATAATTGATCTAAGTTCATGTTTGAGTAACGGGATATAGTAAGAGATAGAAAAAAATATATTATTATATTTTATTTTCTTATATTATTAATTTTTCAAAAACAGAAAATTGGATTGGTAGTTAAAAAAAAAAGAGTAAAAAATGTGTAAATATATTATAAAATAAATAGACAAATATTCAACTCATACCATGATGTATACCATGGTGCATGATACATGCCATATATAGTTGATGCCATGACTTGTACCATGACACGTGATGTGTGCCATGGTTGATGCCAAGACTTGTGTCATGGTTGATACCAAGACACATGATTTGTGTCTGACTTATGTCATGCTTGATGTCATAATGTATACCACGACCTGTGACATGAAACATGACACAATCCATGCTCATGACACATGATGTGTGTCATGCCCAATACCATGACATGTGCCAAAACATATATCATGACTCATGTTATTATATCTTACTAAAAATAATATTTTAAGGTATACATATCCTATTAATTTGGATATGATATCTTACTATCTATCTATCTATATATATATATATATATCGTATCTTATCTAACCAATTAAACGTAGCTTAAATGAATTTCTAGGAGTTGTAGAAGATTAATTGAGGGCGATCAATCCTCTTTGCTTGACCTAGTTGGATTTGATCATTACATCATAATTCTTCTTTCTACAAAAGGGTTATTTTAGATGGTATTAGAAGTGTTGGTGTAAAGAAACATGTGTCCTTCCTTTCCCCTTTTCTCCTTATTTATATATATCAAGAAAATTATCTTTTTCTTTTTTCTTTTGCTTTAAAGTCACATCCACAAACGTAAAGTTACACTTCCGTGGAATTTTGACAAAATATTATTTTTATTAAAATATGAGGACTCTAAAACTATTTTCAAATCTAACACACTTTTTAAAATACAAATTCAATGTTATCTTTTGAAGAAAAAACTTTATTTTTAAGTATTAAAATTGTCATTTGAATACATTTTAAGTATTCAAAATCATCACTCATAGTTTACAGAGTTAATAACCATCTTCGTATCCACTAGCAGAGCAAATGAGGGCCCGAGGGCACATCCCCCCTCCAAAAAAAATCATACATATAATTTAAAACTTTTCAAAAAATAAAAAATAAAATGGAGACTTTGTAATCCAAAAAAGATAATTTTAATTTTGAAAATTTAAAATTTAATTTAAATGTTATCATTCACACAACATCTTATTTATTTTTCATTCTTTTATCATTTATAAAATTTAAATTTTATTATAAATTTTCTAATAATATTAATTTTTTGGGTAATTTTGCATGACATTTTATTAAATACTTAATCCCATTTGGTAATAATTTTAAAAAATACTTTTTTTATTTTTTAAAACAAAAAAAAAAAAAAGAAAAACATATTTGACAATAAAAAAAAACGAGGTGTTTCAAATAGTATTTTTTAGATGTTTTGCCTTATTTTCATTTATTTTTTTAAGATTGTTTTAAAAAATAACTATGTAAATATACATAATGATTAAAAATAAATTATTGTATATAAAAACTATTTTTAAAGCATATTTAAAAACATAAAAAATAAGTTAAAAATATTTTAGAATTTAATATAAATTTTAATTTATTCTACAAAATTTAACAAAACAAATTTCAAAAACCGTTTTTGAAAACATTTTCTAAAAAAAAACTTTACTTATTTATAAAAGAATTAAATTTATTAGGAAAATTATTAAATTCCTTAAAACAATTTCTTTTTCTTTTTCTACAAGAACTAATAAAATTATTGAATTTCTATTTTTTTTTTAAATTCCTTTAAATTATTATTATTATTAATATTATAAAATCTAAGTGTTCATATATATATATATATATATATATATATATTATTCAAGTTCAAAGCATAAATCATTTTTAAAATAATAGTCTTTTTTGTTGGGAATTTATCTTTACGCATACCCCAACCTTGGCGCCAAATAACCGGATAAGAACGAGGGAAAATCATACCAGCATTGATCGGATCCAGATGTCTGCCACGCGCTTTAAGCTAGCGTGGGATAGATAGTCGGACTTCGAAGGCGGTGATACTATGCAAATTGCCAGAGAGGCCACAACGCATTTAAAATTTTAAAATTAATAAAATGGCACAAGGTAGTTGGGGCATTGATTATATGCTAACTTGCGCGGGGCGCGTACACCCACGCGGAATGACCTTGAAAATTTTACGGATTATATAGAATCTTTGTTGTGGTATCAGGTATGTCAGCACTAAATTTAAAATTAAAGAAATAAAGTGAATGTAAATGTTTTTTTTGTTTTTAAATTTAAAGATTATTTGCTTTTTTTTTTTTTTTTTTTATATATTAAATTTAAAAGATAATAAAATTGATTATCATTTAGTTCTTGAAAAGCTTGAGCAAAAGAAAATAAAAATAAAAAAAAATTAAAATTTAAAAAATTTAAAATTATGTATGAAAAAATAAGGAAAAAAATTGAAAATATATGACCTGATTGGTAACTATCTTTTAAAATAGTTTTCTATAACAAAAAAACCAAGAAAATATATTGGATAAACAGAAATAAAAAAATAACACATCCTATTTGGTAACTGTTTTCTTAAACAGTTTTAAAATACGGTTTTTAATAATAGTTTTTAAAAACTATTTTTTGATGTTTTGTAATACAAAAGTCTATTTTGAAACATAAAATATTTTTATCTTATTTTTAATATTTTTAAATATGTTTAAAAATATTTTTATATCTAGTATTTTATTTTTAATCATTTTACATATTTGTATAATTATTTTTTAAAATAATCATTAGAAAATAAGTAAATTTCGCAACATAAAACAACTAAAAAATATTTTAAGATGATAGAAAATAATTTTTGATTATTAAACTTATTTTCTTACTTTTTTATTCTGAAAAATAAAAAATGGTCTCCAAAATAGTTATCAAATAGGTCTTAAGTTTTCATAAAATATCATTTAATTGTTTAAGTTTTTTTCATGTGTTTTTCTTGACTATTTAAAAAAATAATTATATAAATATAGAAAATAATTAAAAATAAAACAGTATATATAAATTTTAATTTTAAAATGTATTTAAAAAATATATTAAAAATATTGTACATTCTCAAACATTTATTTTATAAAAATATTAAATAACGATTCAACATTTGTTCTATAAAATATTAAAGAACAATTCTTATTATTTTTCACATTAGGTTTCGAAAATAATTATCAAATAAATTAATAATCACACCTAATGCTTGAACAAAAGAAAATAAAAGGATAAAATAGAAAAAAAAAGAAAAAAAATATAAAATCTTTTAAATTGTGGGGAAAGAAATAAATCGAAAAATATTATTCTCACTGTTTTTTATTTTGTTTTTTTAATATCATAAATATTATTTCTAAAAAAGGAAGGTTGAAAATAGTTGGTAATTTTTGAAGGTTTAGAAAGAGAATGTGCTGAATGCTACTGGTTTTATAGCGTTGATTTCGAAGGCAATTCAATGTAGAGGGGGCCGTATCCATATACTGCGCACCCTCTGCGCACTTTAGCATTTGTAGGAAACGGCAGAGCAGAATCAGCCAATAGCTATCAAAGTTCCTTCCTTAATTTCAACGACTGTTTGTCAGCAGATACCCACTTCCGATCCTGTACAGAGATCATAGAAAACCATTGCCCAGTTTCCTCTCCCTCAAAACGCTCGTCACCAGAGAGGTTTGTTGACTAAATTTTCACTCTCTGACTCTCATTTTGTTCATTTCGCAATTTCAGTGGTTCTGATAATCGGTTTTTGTCATATGGTGCAATTGCAGTGGGAAAAAAAAATTGTGGTGAAGATGGGGAAGAAGAGGATAATGCTACCAGTGGAGGAAGTGGACATATCTGCAGTGAAATATGAGAATGAAGCCATCAAAGGTTATGATTTGTTTTTTGGGCAGATTCTGGGGATTTTCTCAGTGCTATTTACTTTTCACTAGTGAATTCATTGATGTTGATTCTGGGTTTTGGTTTGACAGCTCCACATTTGACTGGGTTCTTGTTGAAGTTGTTTGTTAAGATGATTGAAGCTCCATTGCTTGGTTCTTTGATCACATATTTCATTAAGAAGGAGAACAGGATGGTTGAGGTGTGTTGTGTGGATGTTCTGTGGGTTTTTTTTTTTTTTATTGCATTTTTTGGTGTTGATTGTGAGGGGACTGATAATGTTTCTGTTTTCTACAGTTGTTGCGGAACACTGTGATTCCAGAGGCACCCATGTTTAAACCTGAGTTTCCTCCACAAGGTCCCTTTTTTTTTTTTTTTTTTTTTCTTAATTTTAATTTTATACTTGGAGCTTCAATTTGAATTCCTGATTGGGTTACTCAGTTTTCTCTTGTTATCCTTGTTGGGCTTGGAGAGAAAATCAAACGGTAAATTCTTCTATATGATTGGGAATAGGACTCTGTGTAACTTGTTTTAAGCATTTTAGTTTCTTTAGTCTCGATTTTTCTGAGGGAAAGGAATGGAAAATGCTGAAATTTCTCAAGAACAAAGTCATTTCTTAATGTTTTTCAGGATTTTACTTTCCCTCCCCTTGTTCTTTTGAGATTCAAATGGAACCCAATTTATTAATTTGGAAGAAAGTTATGGGTCTTCTTTTTTCTTTTTTCCTCCTTTTTCCCTTCCCTTATCATTTTTGGCTTCTAATATTATCTGACCCTTTCAAGGTGATATATTGAAAGACTAGACTAGCATTTTGATCCAAAAAGACAAGCCATTTATAAAGCTTAATAAGAAAGGGGAATTCCTCGCTAGAGTGGAAGTTGCTTTTTTGAAATGCTACTAGAATTTTGTTTATAACTCATACATAAATAGAATGGATGGCTGTTTTATTGGCTTTATGATGCTTTCAGTGGCATGCAGTTGAAGGGGCTTTATGCCCTGAATTTCTAGGGAGTTATGCTGCAATCAAATAATGAACGTTGACCTTCATACTGGTGTTATGACGAGTGTATGAATGGATGATCTTGCCCATATGTATTAGGTCCTTCAGTTTATTCATTTATTACTTGAATAAGTTGACCTCCCTTCTTTGGTGGGTGAAGGACTGAGAAGACAAGCTTTTTTAGCTTCCTTCATCTGCAGAAATGAATGCCTAGTCCTTGTGTTTGCATATATTATTTCTTTTGAATCTCTAATCAGTTAAGTGAGCCACTATTATACTCATCTAGGTTAGAAAATCTTCTAAGAAGATATGCCCAATAGGACTGTTACTTGCAGCAATATAAGTGTGAGGAAAGAGAGGGGATGAAGTAATCTTAGAGAAATTTGAAATCAGGGACAGGATTGTGGAACTATGTCTCAAACGTATTGCTTAAACTTGTGTTTGTAAAAAATGTTCCCTTATATATGAAATTAACCCATTTATTTGGATTTTCAAATTTAGAACCTGAACCTGGTGTAATCATCATGGAAGAAGATGGAAAACCAGAAGACCGAGTTGAATCAGCCTTGAAGTGTCTTCCACATTATGATCCTGCTAGTCACTGGAATGCTGATTCATCTCCATTCCGATACTGGAAGATACGTGATTATGCACATGCTTATCGGTCTAGGCTTGCAACCCCTTCTATGGTAAGTGTTGCTAATGGTTGCTAGGCTTTCTGCTTCATCTTAATCAAATTAGAAAGGAAGAATGCCAATTTCAGTTTATAGGTTGCAGAGCACTTCATCTCAGTTATGGAAGAGTTCAGAAATAAGAAGCCCCCAGCACCATTATTGGTTTCTTTTGATGCTGAGGACCTAAGAAAGCAAGCTGCAGCTTCTACACAAAGGTTTCAGGAAGGTATTGTTGTATTGTATGTAGATATTTACATTAATGCTGTTATTTCAAGCTTACTAAGTGTAAGGAATTACTTTACATCTGAACAGAGCTATCATGTATGATTATATTAACTGCGGATGGGTTAAGACTCTGAAACTCACCTGAAGCACATATGGGCATTGGTTTTGCAGGAAATCCCTTATCTATCTTGGACGGTATTTTTGTGGCAATCAAGGATGATATAGATTGCTTACCCCATCCTTCTAAGGGTAAAATTATTGTGAATGTTTTCCTAATTTTCTAATTAAACTCTCTTTAGGACTTGGCCAATTTAGCTCAGCAATCTATGACAACAGGTGCAACAATATGGATGCATGAGGTTCGTCCTGTTGAAAAGGATGCAGTAAGCGTTTCAAGACTGCGTAGCTGTGGTGTTATTTTTGTGGGGAAGGCAAATATGCATGAGTTGGGCCTGGGAACCAGTGGAAATAATCCAAATTATGGGTAACTGTTTCTTTAGGAGCTAACTGACATTAAAACAAGCATGTATATCATTTTTTAATATGGATACCAGGTTTGACACCAAAACCATCAGCTAAATTAGTAAATAGTACCTGCAGTTACCAGTAGTCAGGTATCTGACAGACACTAAGAGGAGAAAAAACTGGTGCTGCTATTAATTGCTGAGCAATAGTCTGTTGTCTTTGTGTTCAAAATATTTTATTAGGTTCACAGTTCTGGTTTTAAGGCTTTCAAATGCATTGAGAGATGATCTGTTGGGCACTATGTCATCCTATTCATTTCTTTATTACTGGTATGAGCCACATAATTATTAAATTATATTTTTGAAATATAAAAGATGAATTATGGAGTAAAAGAGGTACAATATTTCCTTCTGGTCTTAGCATCTACACATTGATTGGGCTTGCAACCTGAACTTTTTATTATTTTTATTTTTGGTTTGCTTTTTCATTGTGATCAAATAAATATGTGGGTAATAACTGTATTACGTGTTGGATGTAGACACCAATATATGTTTGTTATGGGATCAGATTTTGCAGCATGGGTTTCTTTGTCAAGATTTTGATAGATCAGTTTTTTTAGAACCATTCTGTGTGTGGTTATCATCATTCCATATACCTCCACCCAGTTTTTATTTTTTATTTTTAAAATTGTCTTCCTTGATTGATTCAAAATGTTGATCAATATTCATAAATTGCTCCTTGTTGCAGAACAACAAGAAACCCCCACGCACCAGAAAGGTATACTGGTGGATCTTCCTCAGGCCCAGCAGCACTTGTAGCTTCCGGACTATGTTCAGCTGCACTGGGAACTGATGGTGGAGGTTGTATATATAAAACATGTTAGACCTATAATTATCTTTCTTTTGTTCCAAGATGCCATCTAAATCTCTTATTTATTGCTCATGCCAAAAGACAGGTTCAGTTCGTATTCCTTCTTCACTTTGTGGTGTAGTGGGCTTGAAAACAACATATGGACGGACTCCTATGATAGGGTAAGATATTGAACCACAGGTCCCAGCATCAATGTACTTTGTGGTGTATCTGGAGGAAGTGTAATGGGAGATTTTGAGAATGCCTACCTCGCTTTTTTGATCTTCAAAGATGTTAACTTTAAAAATTCCTTGTCTCTTGCAAAGTCTCTTCAAGCTCCACAATCAACCTTTCCCCTTTTGGTTTCTTAAGTTCACATCTGAATAACCCTTTTATAACAAAATACAGAGAGGATTATGATTTTGCCATGGTTATTATATGCAGTTCCCTTTATTATCAAAGAATTTAATTTACTAAACTTAGGTCTAAAATTATGGTGGATTTATATATATATATATATATATCTTTTTATGATCTTGGAGATTCCTATTTTTCCAGGTCAATATGTGATTCTGGGACTGTGGAAATTATAGGCCCCATTGCATCAACGGTTGAGGATGTCATGCTAGTGTAAGTGATACATCATTACTTGGATTACATTTTATTCTATCTTCCTCAATCATCATGTGGCTAAATTCTCAACTTCAGTTGCGTACCTTAGAATGATAATTATTTTCATTATCTTTCTGTCTAACGTATATCCAGTTATATTTTTTTACACATCATGAATTGGCTTAGCTATAGATAAAGATTTTAGCACATTAATCATAGTGAATTTTGTTGATCTTATTAAGGCACATATACATGGCATGTCTTTTCAGCTATTATTCCTATTCTTTTGAGTTAATTAAAGTCATTATATAAAAATATGATTGAGGACTGTAAAACTTCCAGTACCGTAGAAGTTTCTCTTTGTTGGATAATAAGATGAGAGATCAAAGGAGACAAAAGAAAAGGAAAGAAGAAAAAATAATCCTTAGCAATCACACAAAGGCTTCTAGGAAATCAAACCTTGCATTTCCCAAACAATCACACCTAGGATGAAGACAATAATATCTTCAAAGGAAGCATGATAGATGCTGAAATCCCTTCTTAAAGTTCTGGTTCTTCTAGTTTTGGGACTTGAACCTCGAACCTCCCCAACCCTTTACCACTTGAGCCAGGCCTCAAGGGCAATGGATATCCTTATCTTTTACCCTATCTTAGCCCAAGGATCAGTTGGAGCTCTCTTGGCTTGGGATATCAAAGGAAAGAATGATTAATCTACCATGTTGAATATAATGTATTTATAGTATATAATCTTTCCTTGTTAATATAGGTCACATGTATGGTAGTTAGGACTCCTAGCCTTGTATATATATATTTCTCAATTGTAAATAGACAAGATATGAATGAGAATTAAAGTTTTTTCTTCTTTCTCTCTCTCTCAACATGGTATCAGAGCCAAGAGAGAAAACCTAATTCTTTCCTGTTTCCCGTGTCATCAACTCCCGGAAACCTTCCGGTGACCGTGTTTCATTCCGGTCACCTTCTCCATATCCCAATACTTTCCGGTCAGTCGGATCGTCGTAAGAAAACACTCACCGCCGGCAAATTTTCCTGCGAACTTTTCCTGCGAACTTTCCGGCGACGTATTTTTCCGACACCGACCATACCAGAAGGAGCACCTGGAGGAGATCTCCAACTTTTGTGAAGGCACCGGAACCAAAAGATCATCCACGCGCCGGCCACGCGCAATTTTCCGACCGGCGATTGCATCTCACACGCCGGCGCGTGAGGGCGCGTGAGGACTTTCCCGGCCATGCGCCTCCTCCTCTAGCCTCGCCTGACGCCGACTAACCTTCCTTCATCCCTGGTTCTGCCATCCGAGCCCTGCACGTACCTCTTTTTGGGTTTTTTGCCTCCGCCGACCCTCCAAACAGTTTTTCGGGCGAGCTTAGGCTACTTTTTCTCCATCCTAATCCCTGCACGTGCCTAAGGAAGTGTTCTTCTACCTTTCCGGTGGTGCCACGCCGCGATCTGAAGCCGTCTCCCTTTCCAGTGGTGCCACGCCGCGATCTGCAGCCGCATTAGGGCTCTCTTCGATCCAAATATACTTCATTTTCCAGATAAGTAGATATGGCTCCGAGCTCTTCCGCATCTCAGGCTTCTGTTGCCTCTGTTGCCCAGCCTGGTAATGCCTCTGCCTGTCTTACCCACACATCTTCTCTTGGACCCTGGATTCTAGATTCTGGAGCTTCTGATCACCTATCTAGTAATAAGGATCTTTTCTCTTCTATTACTACTACCTCTGCTTTACCTAATGTTACCTTAGCTAATGGTTCTCAAACTGTGGCTAAAGGTATTGGTTTGGCCCTTCCTCTGCCTTCTCTACCTCTCACTTCTGTCCTTTATACTCCTGAATGTCCTTTTAATCTTATTTCCATCAGCAAAGTCACTCGTACTCTTAATTGCTCTATTACCTTTTCTGATAAATTTGTGACCTTGCAGGACCAGAGTACGGGGAAGACGATTGGCATAGGACGTGAGTCTCAAGGCCTCTATCACCTCACCTCGGATTCATCTCCTGCAGTTTGCATTTCCACTGATGCTCCTCTCCTCATTCACAATCGTCTGGGCCACCCTAGTCTCTCCAAGTTCCAGAAGATGGTCCCTCGTTTTTCCACTTTGTCGTCGCTTCCGTGTGAGTCATGTCAGCTTGGGAAACATACTCGTGTCTCGTTCCCAAAGCGTTTGAATAATCGGGCAAAATCTCCTTTTGAGCTTGTCCACACTGATGTTTGGGGTCCTTGTCGGACTGCGTCTCCTTTAGGATTTCAGTATTTTGTCACTTTCATTGATGACTATTCTCGATGTACTTGGTTATTTTTAATGAAAAATCGAGCTGAGTTATTTTCTATTTTCCAGAAATTTTATACTGAAATCCAAACCCAGTTCAATATTTCTATTCGTGTGTTACGTAGTGACAATGCCAGGAAATATTTTTCAGCCCCATTTACTTCGTTTATGTCTCATCATGGGATTCTTCATCAGTCTTCTTGTGCTCATACTCCTCAACAAAATGGGGTAGCTGAACGCAAGAATCGACATCTTGTTGAGACAGCTCGTACTATCCTCCTCCATAGTAATGTTCCTTTTCGTTTTTGGGGGGACGCTGTTCTTACCGCTTGTTATTTGATTAATCGTATGCTCTCCTCTGTCTTACACGATCAGATTCCTCACTCCCTTCTCTTCCCTGACCAACCACTTTATTTCCTTCCTCCTCGTGTCTTTGTTTGTACTTGCTTTGTTCATATTCTCACTCCTGGACAGGACAAGCTTTCCGTCAAAGCCATGAAGTGCCTCTTCGTGGGATATTCCAGACTTCAGAAGGGTTATCGTTGTTATTCCCTTGAGACTCATCGATACTTTATCTCCGCTGATGTCACCTTCTTTGAGGACTCACCATTCTTTTCCACCACTTCTGAGTCTCTTCCTGTTTCTGAAGTCTTGCCCATTCCCATTGTCTCCCCACCTGATGTCTTCCTGTTTCTGAAGTCTTGCCCATTCCCATTGTCTCCCCACCTGATGCTATGCCTCCTCGATCACTTCAGGTTTATCATCGTCGCCCTCGTGTCGTTGCTCCTCTCCCTTTTGCTGAGGCACCTGCTGACTCACTTCCTATCCCTTCGGCTTCACCTGCCCCGGCTCTGCCTTCTCCTAATGACTTACCCATTGCTGTTCGGAAAGGTATTCGCTCTACTCGTAATCCTCATCCTATTTACAATTTCTTGAGTTATCATCGATTATCTTTACCCTATTCTGCTTTTGTTTCTGCTATATCCTCTGTTTCTCTTCCAAAGAGCACCCATGAAGCTCTTTCCCATCCAGGCTGGCGACAGGCAATGGTGGATGAAATGGCTGCTCTGCACTCTAATGGCACTTGGGATCTTGTTGTTTTACCCTCTGGTAAATCTACCGTTGGCTGTCGTTGGGTCTACGCAGTTAAGGTTGGTCCTGATGGTCAGGTTGATCGCCTTAAGGCTCGCTTAGTTGCTAAAGGCTATACTCAGGTTTATGGTTCTGATTATGGTGACACATTCTCCCCTGTTGCCAAGATTGCTTCTGTCCGTCTGCTTCTCTCCATGGCTGCTATGTGTTCTTGGCCTCTGTATCAGTTGGATATTAAAAATGCCTTCCTTCATGGTGATCTTGCCGAGGAAGTTTATATGGAGCAACCTCCTGGTTTTGTTGCTCAGGGGGAGTCTGGTTTAGTGTGCAGGTTACGCCGTTTTCTATATGGCTTGAAACAATCTCCTCGAGCATGGTTTGGCCGTTTTAGTTTTCTTGTTCAAGAGTTTGGCATGCTTCGCAGTATAGCAGACCATTCAGTTTTCTATCATCATAACTCCTTGGGGCAGTGTATTTATCTGGTTGTTTATGTGGACGACATCGTCATTACAGGCAGTGATCAGGATGGTATTCAGAAACTAAAGCAACATCTTTTTACCCACTTTCAGACCAAAGACTTGGGGAAACTCAAGTATTTCTTGGGAATTGAGATAGCTCAATCCAGTTCTGGTGTGGTCATTTCCCAAAGGAAGTATGCTTTAGACATCCTGGAAGAAACCGGTATGTTAGACTGTAAACCAGTAGACACACCTATGGATCCAAATGTCAAACTTGTACCAGGACAGGGGGAGCCTTTAGGAGACCCCGGGAGATATCGACGGCTCGTAGGTAAATTGAACTATCTCACCATTACTCGTCCAGACATTTCTTTTCCTGTGAGTGTTGTTAGTCAATTCCTACAGTCACCATGTGATAGCCATTGGGATGCCGTAATCCGCATTCTTCGATATATCAAAAGTACACCAGGCCAAGGTGTGTTGTACGAGAACAGAGGTCATACTCAGGTTGTTGGTTACACAGATGCAGATTGGGCTGGCTCACCCACAGATAGACGTTCTACTTCAGGGTACTGTGTTTTTATTGGAGGTAATCTAATATCTTGGAAGAGTAAGAAACAAGATGTAGTGGCCAGATCTAGCGCTGAAGCCGAGTATCGAGCTATGGCTTTGGCAACATGTGAACTCATAGGGTTGAGACATCTTCTTCGAGAGTTGAGATTTGGAAAGGATGAACAGATGAAACTCATCTGTGATAACCAGGCCGCATTACATATTGCATCCAATCCAGTCTTTCATGAAAGGACCAAGCATATTGAAGTTGACTGTCATTTCATTAGAGAGAAGATCGCATCAGGATGTGTTGCTACAAGTTTTGTTAATTCAAATGATCAACTAGCAGACATCTTCACTAAATCTCTCAAAGGTCCTAGGATTAAATATATTTGTAACAAGCTTGGTGCATATGACGTATATGCTCCAGCTTGAGGGGGAGTGTTGAATATAATGTATTTATAGTATATAATCTTTCCTTGTTAATATAGGTCACATGTATGGTAGTTAGGACTCCTAGCCTTGTATATATGTATTTCTCAATTGTAAGTAGACAAGATATGAATGAGAATTAAGGTTTTTTCTTCTTTCTCTCTCTCTCAACATACCATATAAGTAGAATACTTTGAGGTGCTAATTTGTGCTACTCAGGTTTAATGTGTCATTGCTTGGCCCTGGTATTCTGATAGAAAATTGAGAGATGGCTTGCTCAGCTACAAGCTCCAACTGGTATCAGAATATGACTTTCCTCCTTACTAAATCTACAAAATGGCTTTTATTGCTTGCTGAATTTAATATCACTGTCACATGTTTTCACCTCAAGCAATTGAAAGACTAGTGCTGACTGCTGAATAATATACTAGCTCAATTTTCAGGCAGCATGAATCCCTATTTGGTAACTCTTTGGTGAGTTCCTCAAATTTAGTATCATTGAAGCATTGGATGAGTAGTACCATGGAAACTTTTTGAAATAGAGACTTTTAGAAAACAGAATGTACAGAAGAATAGAAACTTTATATAACAAGAAACTACCAACAAGGGAAACTTTCTATATTCTAAAAGGAAAACTTCCTATTTTCTAAGACAGACCTAAATAGCCCACTACTAACTGTGACTCTGTAATTTTCTTCCTTGTTATGAATAAAACATAAGGGGCTTATCCTCTTTATATGGATTTGCTTGCCCATTTAAAGTTCAGACCAGAAATTTAGGAAGCCAATAGGCAGGCCAAAAAGGAGCTACCACCTTCATTGACTTTGTTGAGGGCTTATGCTCCCTCCCTTGGGATTCCATTGATTCTTTTTCCTCAGTTTCCTTGTTTCGTACAATTCTTCTAGTTTGAAGGTTTTCTAGGTTCCCTTTATACAACACTGCTAGTCTCTTACAGAAGAAAGAAAAAAAGGGTCTAAGCTCTGTTTCTAGAGTTGTGTTTAATAGTTTTTGGACTTTTGGTGCATGAATAAAATTGTATTAGTGATGATGAACTTTATGTTTAACCTATAGTGATTATATCTAAGGCAAAAGAAAAATGAAAAGGGAGAAACTAAAGGAACTTGGTGATCATTACCCATTAGGAGACACTGACCTTATATTTCCTTGACTTGATCTGATATGGTTGCTTTCTTCAGGTATGCAACCATCTTGGGCTCCTCTCCTGCTGATAGAGTCTGTTTAAAACCGGTAATTTTTAATCTTATTGTGTCCAGAAATTACTCACATATACCTGTAACATTTAGATCAATAACTATTTATTTGCTTTCTCTTGCTCTTAAGGGTTTGTTTTATTGATATAAAACCTTGAAATAAACTTGGGAGCTCAATCTGTTGTCAATCAAAAGATTAACTGTTTCCATTCAAAAATCTGACAACCTAACTGATAGTTAGGGACAGAAAATCTCCTCTAGTGTACCATACCAAACAGAAGTCTTTTACCATTCTGAATATTTGTAATCCTGGTGAAGTGCTTTGTCTGTTTGATTCAAGTAATTATTAATAATATAAGGCTCTTGATTTTCCCCATAAAGGTATTAAAACCATTATGTGGCTGTCTTTTTATTTTTTAAGAATTATACAGGGAAAAGAACGGACAGACAAATAACTTGTTACTATCTCATAATAGAGAAAGAATAACCTAGATTGCACAAAGACTGTGGCTGATCACTTTCCTTCTGATGTTATGCTTTGTATTGGTGAGAAGAAAAAAGTTTTCTTTTCTAGTAGAAAACAAGAGATTTTTTATGCCTTTTGTCTTCAACATTACATTGCTTTGATGGTGAAAGAATGAGAAGATTGCTTATCTTTTCTTTGTGTTTCAGCGATAAGGACAAAAGTGGAGACAAAAAAAAAAAAATCTATATTCATAATTATAAGTTAGTTTGCCAATTGACTTGGCTGTAAGAAGATTTTTCCCAAAGCCTTTGCTGTGATATCGAGAGAAAAGGATAACAACCAATAGTTTTTATTGACTCATATTTCATAAACTAGCTAATGACCTTTTGTATGGATAGTGACATAGCGTGCTGATGAAGGTGCCAATAAACAGTAAGTTGTCTTGCTATTTTTGGAAATGCAGAATCAGGAAGTAATCTCCTAAAATGAACAATAACATTAAATTTCTGTACAAGAAGATTTAAATTTATTGACCATGTAATTCTTTAAAATGAAGTTTGTCACAATTTATTGTAGTTCCAAGTTATTGCTTTTAGGGAAATAATTTGCCATGCATCTCAGATTTTTCAGAGACTTCAACAGCACCACTCTGCCAATTCTGTGATCATAGTGATAAAACCCTCACTTATAACAATACTATCTTCCTTTTTCCTGATTTCATTTTAATTTGAATCCAAAAGTTCTTTTTCATCCTAATCTGCGACACATGATTGATGGATATTCCACTGGTGGGATTTGTTTTACACTTACTATACTAAAACCCATATAAAATTGTGTGGAATTCCTCTAAATGTCTAATTATTTCTTCACATCTGGTTGGAATTATGCTAGTTAGAACCCATGCACTCTTATGTTCAGGTACATTTTGAAGGCTATTTCTTCTTCAGTACAAAGTACCCAGATCCATATAAATAGACTATCAATCACTATTCTCTTTTTGATTAGGCACCTCCTTGTTTGCCAAATTTATCATCATCTGAAAGCTTGAATGTGATGGGAACACTGCGCCTGGGGAAGTACACACAGGTGATCACCCCATCCTTTCTTGGGATCAAAGTCAATATTCTCAGATCTCAAAGTTTATTCAATCAATCTATTACTTTTCTCCTGCAGTGGTTTAATGATGTATACTCAACTGATATCTCTGATAAGTGTGAGGATGTGCTCAATATGCTATCCAAAAACCATGGGTGCAAAGTAAGTCGATCATTGTTATCATGGTGTTTCTTACTTTTCTCACTTCTCATGCTTCTGTTTTTAGAAATTTTGATTTCAGGATTAATTTTTCCATATAATGGTTCAAGGTAACAGAGATTATAATACCAGAACTGAACGAGATGCGCACTGCTCATATTGTTTCAATTGGCTCTGAATCAGTATCTTCATTAAATCCTCATTGTTATGATGGGTATGTTTCTCTGCCTTCGCACAAGGTGCTTTGTGAGATAGGTATAGAATTTGTTGCACCTGAATATCCTTCAAATGACCATGAGTGCTACATAATTAACACTGTTACCATTCTCAACTTCAAAAATCTTGTTATACTTTGCAAATAACATTGTTACCATTCTTTTAACTTTTTAGTATTTGTATGTAGCTAGGATTGATAGCTTCTTTCATTTCTTTCATTTCTTTTTGGGTGTAGGAAAATATCGAAAATGACATTGGATACTCGCACTAATCTGGCACTATTTAGGACATTCACTGCATCAGATTATGTTGCTGCCCAATGTCTGAGGTGAGGCAAAATATCATTAAATCAAGTCTGAATTTGATTTTGGGATATGTCTACATGTTCATATTTATTGAAGTTTGTCATCTTTATAGCTAAAGCTTCTGATATCTTATCAATAATTCTTTTTCATATTGAAACCAAATTTATAACTTAATTCAACTATACTAAAATAATTTTTGCCATATCAAAAATGTTTTTTAACAGAAGTTACAGTAGTATAGCGGCTTTAGGTGTCATCCACTAGAATGGCATATTTTCATCAATTAAGGCTTGAATGGGATGAAAAGAAATGAATATGATCAATTGAAAATATATCAAAAATTCATGATAAAATGAAAATGGTGATGAGTTCTAATTGGGAAGAAAAATTTAGTCTAAAACAAAAAAATGTTGAAAGAAGATCAATATGAAAAAGCTCTTAGAGTTAGGATTCTCTAGAGAAAATCTCTATGGTGAAAAGGTGTTGAGATTTACTATTCATCTAGTTAGATTGAAAAAATAAATTCTCATTTAAACCGATTTTAGATGTCTTTAAGTCTAGATCAAATTTTTCTTCAAATTAGGAGATTTAATCCAAAGGATCAATTCAAACCATACATTCAATCCATCTTGGATCATCTTTCAATGATTCATATAATGCAACTATTCAATTTCATTGAATCTAGGTTTAGGAATTTAATGAATCTACTTAGTTTGCATTATAGTAGTCATTTAAGAAAATTTGAAGAGAAAAGTTCTCAAAATTCAATCAATCAATCAATTGGATCAACATATCTTGTCAAATCAAACTTTATTTCCCTAAAATCCAAGTCACCGTAGATCTCACCTCTAGATTCTCCTTCCTTCAAGAAGAATGATATCTAGCCACTCATGACTGGATATTTAACCTCGCAAGACATGTTTGGCTAGCGAGTGAATGAACAAAAATGAAAAAAAAAAAATTGTATTTGATCAAAAGATTCAGAAGTTCCAAAAGTTCCAAATGAGAGTCTCAAACTTCTATTTACACCCCATGTCACTTGGACACATGTCATCATCCTAAAGATCATCTAGAATCCTCCTTTAAAATCAAAGGCTACAATTTGAGTTATAATCAAATCTTGCATAAGAACTTAGAGTTTTGCATGGGTATGTGAAATTGATAAGTGACACATGAAATGAATTCCAAAAGCCTGTAGATTAACACTTTTCTGGTCATGTTCGCATGGGCATGCGAACTTGACTTTCTCCATGTGAAAATTGCATAAAAAGCACAAGGCCATGTGAGATCACTTCCTATGTGAAATGCCTTTTAAACTGGTTGGCAGGGCTATGTAAAACTTCATATAACATGTGAAATTTAGCCACAACAACTCTTTAGAAATGCACCCTTGCTGGTCCAATTCACATGGGTATGCAAACTTGACTCTTCCATGCAAAAACTTTGTGCCAAAAGTTCCAAAATCACTCCTTAGCATACAAAGTCTGCATACTTCTCTTCCATGGCCAAGTAACTGTTCCTTAAAAGCTTAAATCTTCATAGCGGAGTTTTCATCTCATCCTTGTAAATTTCACACCTTAACTATATTCTCACATCATGGCAAACATAAGCCACCTTGATTGGCAAATAAAACATTGTCATTTACAGCCCATTCATTGTCTTCTTTCCTTATCTTTATCCATTGCCAACTTGACTCCCATTCTTTTCATGAGCTTATCTCCCTTATTGTACAAATTATCATCAATTGTACCTTAAAATTCCCTCTACAACTCAAAAAAACTGTTAGTAGCATTGCAAGAGTGCAAGTATGCTAATTTAGTGTTTAAGGCATAATTACTACTCAAAAGATGTGAAACTCATGACAATTATCATCTAAAATATGCTCTTTTTGAGTAGTAATCAATATCCCAATAGAGATTTGATGCATTCTATGGTTTATGAACTCCCATATAAAACTAGCATGCATGACCCCCTCAATATTGACAATGTCTCTGGAAGAGGCTATATGACTGGAATTTATATAGTGTAAGATATGGATTTTTAATGCTAAGCACTTTTTTAATTTGCTTCAATTTGACGCAGGAGAAGGCTAATGTACTACCACCTGGAGATTTTCAAGAATGTTGATATCATAGTGACCCCAACAACTGGGTACGATTAGCTTAGTAATAGTGGAATTGTAGGTGTTGACCTACATATTAGTTTCTGTTCACTGCATTCTATGATTGGTTCCTCTTTAGTTATTTTTATTCTTTTTAATTGTATTTGGCAGTCATTGATTCCATTATCTTTATTGTTATTATTATTATTATTATTAATATTATTATTATTATTATCATTATTATTATTATTATTATTATATTACAACTACTACTGCTACTACTACTCATTTGGAAGCAAGCTATCCTGTCTTACTTAACTCCTTATTTACTAGGTATTATTACTTTATTAATTGTGTATTTGCAGGGATAGAAGTATATTAGAATCTCTCACTTGGGCACCTACTAACATGAGATAATGTTTTTTTTTTGCGCAACAGTATGACGGCACCTATAATATCCCCTAGTGCTCTTAAATTTGGGGAATCAAATCTTCAGGTTGCAGGTCAGTTGTTTCCTTTTGCAGCTTGCACTTAGAGAATTATCTTCTCCTTTTATCTTGCCACAAGAAATTGCCTTGTACTTTACCTTTTAATAATGAAGATACATGAAGTGAAAATGATATACATCTAATTTACATGACACTTCCTGTTTCCTGGAGATATATTGCCTTATCATTGGAAAGTTAGGGTCTTAGTTGTTTTATCCAGGGGAAAGTGCTTCTTGTTAAAGAACAAGGAATAAGAAAAAAAGGATGTATTTTTCTCTTCTTTCATTTTGTTATTAATTAAATAGAAAATAATAAACTGAAGTAAAAATATTACATACTGAACCCTATAATAACCCTAACACTTAAATTACAATAATACCCCTACAAATGATTTTTAACAATCCCCTCAAGTTGGAGCATAGAAATTTTCGATGCCTAACTTGGAATAAAAAGATCACTAACATAAGAAATAATCACATCACCTCAATATGTTTAATGCACTCATGAAACATAGGATTACTTGGAATATATGTAGCAACTTGATTATCACAAGACATAACCATAAGCTTCTTAGTTTCAACATCGAGTTCTTTCATAAGGTTTTATATCCACATGAGCTCACAAGCAGCATGATTCTCTACTTTAGAACTAAATCTAACCATGACATCTTGCATTTTACTTTTCCATGTTACCAAATTACCTCCCACAAAAGTGCAATACTCATTAGTAGATCGTTTATTAGATAAAAAATCAGCCCAATGAACATCTGAACAAGTGACAATGTCAACTTCAATTTTCTTATAGAAAATACTCATTCTACCTATTTCTTTAAAACATTCAAGAGTACAACAAATTGGATCCTAGTACACTTGCTTAGGACACTCCATATATTGACTAACAATACTCACATCAAAGGTAATATCAGGATGCGTCACGATCAAATATGTGAATTTTCCTACAAGACTTCTATGCCTTCTTGTATCAGCAAAATCTATACTATCTACTCTGACTACGCATTAGGATCCATGGGTGTATTATATGTTTAAATCCTAATATACTACTCTCGTAAATCTTACACATTTCTCTGAGACAAAACCAATGGGGCAACATCTAACCAACTTAGATCTTTAATTTGAAAAGTATTTTTCAACTCTATTTTCTCCTCTTCAATCTCATACAAATCATTACTAGATACAAGTATATCATCAACGTAAATAATTAAAGCCTTCATTCCTAACCCATGCATTCTTCACAAAGATTGAGTCATTTGAGTTACATCTAGAAAAACCAAGAGAGATCAACACTCCACTATGTTTATCAAACCATGCTTGAGGGGATTGCTTCAATCTATATATGGCTTTCTTCAACCTACACACCTTTCTTAGCTTCCCCTATGCAAAAAACTTGGGTGGTTGCTTGATTAGCACTCAAAACTAGTGTTTTTCCATATATAAAAATAGGTTTTTGAATAATATTTGAGTGCAAATCGTTATCTTTTAGCTTAAATATGTGCTAAGCCCCAAATTGAGGACTAATGTTTACATCTAGTGAAGAATGCAATGAAAAAGAAGAATTTTGATACATAAAAGTGTATTTCGACACCACTTTGATAATGAGAGTAGAGTCAATTTGGATACAGTGAGTTTAGGGTGTTATCAAAATAAATTTCGATACCGGACGATACACAATTCGATACTAGGATACATATCATTTCGATCCAATTTCGATACAAGAAATGCATTTCGATACCCATTTCAATACCCCAGTGAAGTATTGAAATCACCAACCTCAGCCTTACAAAGATCCAATGAGTCTAGGAGTTTATTGAAATGGATTTCAACACCATTTTGATATAAGAGATGAATTTCAATACCCATTTTGATACAGTAGATGTATCTAAATTTTCCTATAGAAGTATTCCAAAGATACAGAAAGTTAGAAGGTCTATCGAAATGAATTTCAATACATTGTGATACCATTTTTTTACATGAAGATACATTTTGATACATCAAGATACAATTTCGATACTACACAATGCATAAAGTTACATTGTGATACATGTCAAAATTAATCCAATACCACATTAGACTCAAGTTAGAGGTCCAGAAGGTTTGGGCATGTGTTGAAATTCATTTCGACACCACCATAGAGGTGTCGAAATTTCCAATACGAGCTACAATTTCCAGAATTTCTCTCCAAGACTTTCCTTATTCGACTCTTTTGCATGTGTTTGGACATTTAAAGACCTTATTCATGTTTTTAGGGTTAGTTTTATATAAATACCATAGATTTCTTTAAGAATAGAGATCAAAGAGAAGAGAGAACTTTTGAGTTTGGATACAATTTTTATAATCATTTGGTTTTCAATAAAATCTCTCACGATTCAATTTAATTCAATGCATAGTGTTAATTTGAGCATGAGTGGCTAAATCCTCTCACTAGAGATGTAGCAATGAAGGTGGATGATTTAGGAGAGAGAGATGATAAGAAAAGGTGATATCTTTCCATGGTAGTAAGTTTCTAATCTTTAAATTTTGTAAGCAAATTTAATTCTTTGCTAGTTCGTCTTTGTTAGAGATACATAGGATGCATGCTAGGAGTCCTTTGATGAATAAGGGATTGTGATCAATGCCCGACTTGGTGTGATTGATAATTGAGGAGAATTTATCAAATGAATATAGGGTTTTAAAAGTCTTAAAGATTAAAACTTTTTATCATATTATTTGTTAGAAGACTGTTAAAGGATGGATTTCAAATTTTAAAACATGGTTCTAGACTTAGATGACCTATATCGGTGATTCAATCTTGGAAGACCAAAAATTCTTTAACCAATACTTGTTATCCCTCAGCCCAAGTCAAAAACTAGATTTGTGAAAATCTCCAGATTTAATTATCCTAGTTTTCTCGTTTTGTCAATCAAATCACATTTTAGATCCAATAAATTTTTCATAAAAATCATTACATGGTTTGGTTTGGGATAAATTAGTTAAATTTTTTGATTCCTTGAGGATGATAACTTGAAATACTACAAGTTATGGTTGTCTTTTCTGTGGTTTTTCTTGACCAAGATCACAACGTAATTAGGCTTTAGTATTTTATTTACCACAAAGATTCACAATCATTGGATAGGCTTCAGTTGAGAGGATTGCAACTCCCTAATTGCTGTTTTTTGTGTGGTTGTGAAGCAGAAAATATAAATCACATTCTTATACATTGGTTGTATAGGTTTGTGTACCTTGCATAGTTCTGTATACCTTGAGTCGCTTTCTTGGCGTCTCTTTTTAATAAAATTATCTTTATCTATTAAAAAAAAAAAAATCACATTCTTATACATTGTATAGTGGTCAGAGTACTTTGGGATATTATTCTTGGGTGAGTAGATGTTAAATGGGTCTTTCCAGAATCTGTAAAGGAGGTTTTAACTAGCTGGAGAGGCCCCTTTGTGGGGAAGAAAAGGAAGAAGGTTTGGAAATCCATCCCGTTATGTATTTTTTGGACGGTGTGGAAGGAGAGAAATAGATTAACGTTTAGGGGGGGAGTGCTAAATATTCAAAAACTCAAGAATTTTTTTGTTTGTAATTTATGGAGTTGGGCTAGAGTGTATATAGGTGAGGACTCTCTTACCCTTATAGGATTCTTGGAGTGTTTAGCTTCCACCTAAGAGGAGGTGAGTCCCTCTTGGCTTTTTGTTTTTTGCTTGGGGCCCTAACCGCCTTGTATACCCCCTGTATGCTTTGTGGCTTTTTGCCTATTTTTTAATGAATATATGCTTTACTTATAAAAAAAAATAAAAAAACAAAAAGATTCACAATCATTGCTCCATATAGACTTCTTCCTACAAATCATCATGTAAAAATTTATTTTTTATATCAATTTGGTATAAAGGTCAATTCAAATGGACAACTAGCAAAATTAGAGAGCCCATTGAATTGAGTCTAGCCACAGGTGAAAAAGTCTCAAAAGTAATCGATATTGTATATTGTATATTTGCATATATAACTTAGGAACCAATTACACTTTCAACCTCTCAATAGTATAACCTAAGTGGTATTATACAACAAAGACCCACCTAAAACCAATAATTTTCTTATCTTTGGTAAAGTAGTTAAATCCTATGTGTCATGGTTATACAAAGTATTAATTTTTTCTTCCATAAAATCTTTCTAACCAAGATGAAAGAAACCCTGCTAGTAAGTCTTAGTAATAGAAATAGCCAATAGAGAGAGAATAAGAGATTAAAAAGAAGAAGAAAAATGAGTAAGGTCAAGATATTTAGAAAGATGATATTGACTAATGGTTACCTTACCCTTTCAAAAGACCATTAGGGGGATGAAGATCATATGAAGTCAAAGGGTCAATAATAGGAACTAAAACTTTGTTAGAAGTTGACAGTTAATGGTGGGTTGATTAGCTAAAGGAACAATCTCAACCATTGCCACCTTCCTTCTCACATATACTGATGCATCGCTACAGATGCCACAACACCCTCAACATTTGATCAAAAGAAATCCCAAGTATCTTGCATGTTAGCACGTGCATAAGAGCCATGCAAGTGGTTTGTTGAATTAGTCCAAGGGAAGAAGTAGTCAACTCCAAGAATTGGGATGATTGAGCAACCATGTGCAAGCTAGAACAAGTCTGAGTAGTAGTAGAAGAAATAAAGTAGCCGTTGTAGATTGTTTCATTTATTTTGCATTCTGTTTCCGTTATTTGATTTCATTGTAATCATGGACCTTTACTTTCGGTTATACATGTTAAAGGTTCGTTAGGTTGTTTTATTTATAATCCTAGGACATGAATGAGAGGGAAGCATTTTTTATCCAATTACATTTGTGGTACAATTCTCAACCGAAGAGAATACAAACTTTCTTGCTATTGCTAACTAGCTTTGACTCGGACCTCATCAAGTGGTATCAGAGCCAAGTGCAATGACTACTAACAAAGAATGAATTGAGAATCTGGAGGCAGGACTCGACGGTTTGCAAGTAGGGATGGACCGGATGGAACTCGACGTTGCTGACAAGTTGCACCACCTTGAGGAGACAACCACCCACCTCTTAGAAGCTTTGTTTTCCAACAAGGAGGGTTTTTCCCATAACAACAAACCCAATGATCATAATGGTCATTCTCACAACAACTGGGAGGACAATCGCGATGAGACGGATGGTGGCTAGTCGATCTTTTCATCCAAGATAGCTAAGCTTGAATTTCCATGGTTCTCCGGGGACGACCTAACAAAATGGTTCAACAGCGTGGACCAATTCTTCGAGTTTCAAGGCACCACCAACATGCAAAAAGTTTCATTGGCATCCTTCTATCTCAAGGGTGAAGCCAATCAATGATGGCAATGGTTACATCGTGCTTACAAGGAGGAAGGGTGAACGGTGACATGGGAAATTTTTTAAGAAGAGCTATGGGCTCATTTTGGTCCCACGGAGTGTTAAGACTTTGTCGAGGCTCTCTCCAGAGTTACACAAGTCGGATCACTTCGCAATTACCAAAAAGAGTTCGAGAGGCTAGGTAATCGGGTTCACGGCTAGACACATAAAGCCTTGATAGGAACGTTTATGGGTGGGCTAAAGTCAGAAATCTCAAAAGCTATCTGAATGTTTAAGTTGAGAACACTGAAAGAAGCCATAAACTTAACACGCATGAAAGACAAGCAGCTTTTTTGGCAAAGAAAATTTGTGCGTCCATCCCTTCTAGCTCACGTGCCACTCGAGCTTCCATTCCCAACAAGGATTGCACCTTCTTCTTCAGTAAAGCGACTGACTTGGGACGAAATGCAACAGAGACGCGCACAAAGGCTCTGTTTTAACTGTAATGACAGGTTTATGGCGGGACACAAGTGTCGAGGACCTCAACTGTTGTTGCTGGAGAGCCATACTGACAACCATGGAATTATTTGTGAGGATGTTACAAAGGAGAATTCGATAGAGGACAAAAAAGAGGAGCTACCCGGGCCTGAGATCTCTCTCCACGCACTAACAGGGTGGTCCACAACCAGGACTATGAGGATCAAAGCTCAAATTGGCAATCAGGATTTGATGGTGCTTATTGATAGTGGATCCACGCACAACTTCATCAATGCAAAAAGGGTAGACAAATTTCAACTCCCAGTTATTCCTACGGATCCCTTTACTATGCGTGTGGCTGACGGAAATCAACTCCAATGCAAAGGAAGATTCGAGCAAGTCTGGGTTAACTTGCAAGGTATACCATTTGCATTGACTCTTTATTCGCTACCTCTCACAGGACTTGACCTCGTGTTAGGAGTACAATGGCTTGAACAATTAGGGTTAGTGGTTTGTAATTGGCAAAGGATGACCATGGAGTTTCATTGGAAAGATCAAGCACATAAGCAGCAAGGGTCAAATAATCCCACCATCCAATCGGCTTCATTGAAGGTTGTGTCTAAAGAGGTCAACTAAGGGAGTTCAACTTTTGCTATTTGCCTTCAGACTATGAACGAGGTAGATAGGCCCATCATACATCCAGACATACAAAAGGCAATCGAGGCTTATATTGATATTTTTTGTGAGCCCATGAAGCTACCTCCGACTTATGTAGTGGACCACTGCATTCCACTCAAGGATGGTACTGAACCCATCAACGTATGGCCCTACAGGTATGCCCATTTTCAAAAGGCTGAAATAGAGAAACAAGTTCATGATATGCTTAAATTGGGGCTTATAAAACCTAGCACTAGTCTTTTTTCTTCACTTGTCTTATTAGTTAAAAAGAAATATGGGACTTGGCGTTTTTGTATTAATTATAAAACACTTAATGTTGTGACTATTAAAGATAAGTTCCCCATTCCTACAGTTGATGATATGCTTGATGAGCTTCATGGAGTTGCCTATTTTACCAAATTAGATCTAAGGGCAGGATACCATCAGGTGCGAGTTAGTCCATATGACACTCATAAAACTGCCTTTCGTACACATAATGGTCACTATGAATATATGGTCAAGCCCTTTGGACTTTGTAATACCCCTTCGACTTTCCAAGCTCTTATGAACTCTATTTTTCGACTGTATCTTTGTAAATTCATATTAGTCTTTTTTTATGATATATTGGTTTATAGCCCTAATTGGACCATGAATCTTGAACATGTTATGAAAGCTTTTGAAATTCTAAGGTAGCACCAATTTTTTATTAAAGCCAACAAGTGTGCTTTTGGGCAACAAGAATTAGAGTATCTAGGTCACATAGTGACGAACCATGGGGTCAAGGTGGACCAGAGCAAAATTGAGGTAATGGTTAATTGGCCACGACCTAATAATATTTCAGAATTACGTGGGTTTTTGGGTCTTACAGGGTATTATAGGAAGTTCGTACGAAACTATGGGCTCCTGGCAAGGCCCCTCACCAACCTATTGAAGAAAGGCCAGTTCGAGAGGAATGATTAGGCCAAGCAGGCCTTCCTTGGGCTTAAACACGCTATGACCATGACACCAATTTTGGCTATGCTGAATTTTAGTGAGCCTTTTACCATCGAGACAGATGCTTCTGGTGATAGCATTGGAGCAGTACTCACCTAACAAGGCTGACCCATTGTCTTCATGAGCCAAGCATTAGGGGTTACCAAACTTTCTTGTTCTACATATGCCAAAGAAATGTTGGCTATACTCCAGGCGATACGAATGTGGAGACCATATCTGCTCTACAAGAAGTTCTTCATCCAAACGGACTAGCGAAGCCTTAAATACCTATTGGAGCAATGAATTGTGACCCCAAAACATCAGAAATGGGTGGCTAAATTGCTAGGCTACGACTATGAAATTATTTATCGCCTGGGACATGAGAATTCAGCTGCGGATGTATTGTCTCGTGTACCTGGGAGTCCTCTTCTTAATGCCTTACTTGTGCCACAGGTTGGATATTGGGAAGACATAAAAACGACTTCAAAAGACCACCCATATATGGAGTATATACACAAACAAGCCCAGAATAATCCAGGGAAGTCATACACTGGGCGAGATGGACTGGTTTTCTACAAAACTCAGGTAGTTGTGCCACCCAACACTCCATTGATTAACCAGTTGCTCCAAGAATTCCATGATACTTGGATAGGAGGTCATTCAAGTGTTTTGAGGACATTCAAACGGTTGGCGCAACAATTTTATTAGCCATCTATGCATTGCACAGCTCAAGAGTATGTTAAATCGTGTGACTTGCCAGAAGAATAAAGTTGACAACCTTTCCCCGGCAAGACTTTTCCAACCTCTTCCGGTCCCTTATCAGGTATAGGATGATATTACAATGAATTTTATTAAAGGTTTGCCATCCTCCCACGGCAGAGATGCAATTCTAGTGGTCGTAGATCGCCTAAGCAAATACGCACACTTTATATCTCTGTCTCATCCATTCAAGGCAAAAGTAGTAGCAGAAAAAATTGTGGATGGAGTTGTGAAACTGCATAGTATGCCTCAATCAGTTATTAGTGATAGAGACCTATCTTCATCAGCAAGTTCTGGCAAGAGTTCTTTAAGATGTCGGGTTCACAACTAAAAATGAGTTCTGCCTATTATCCTCAAATAGATGGTCAATCTGAAGTTGTTAACAGGTGCGTGGAACAGTATTTATGTTGTTTTGTACATCAACAACTGCACTAATGGAGTTCGTTCCTTTCCTGGGCAGAGTTGTGGTACTATACAACCCATCATTCCTCTATGGGAATGACTCCATTCCAAGCACTTTATGGGCAGCTTCCACCAACGATTATGTCATACTTGATTGGCTCGTCTCCGATTGATGAAGTCAATTATTACCTTGTGGCTCGAGACACACTGCTAAAGCATCCTAAGGAGAACTTAAAAGCTACGCACAATAGAATGAAACAAATCGTAGATCGTGGTCGGCGTGATGTATCATTTCAGAAGGGGGACATGGTTTTCCTCGAACTCCACCCTTATTGGCAGCACTCCATTTTTAAACAAGCTCATCAAAAGTTGGCAAGCAAGTTTTATGGGCCATATCCAATTGAGAAGAAGGTAGGTATTGTGGCCTACAAACTCAAATTACCAGAGGGTGCGTGACTACATTATGTTTTCCATGTTTCATTGCTTAAGAAGAAGGTTGGTGATAAAATAGTGACTAGCCCAAAGCTTTCGCCTGTCGCCGATGATGGAACAATAGTTGTAGAACCTGAAGCTATCTTGGACACACGTTGGGTCAAACGAGGAGCTAAGTTCTTTGAAGAAAGCTTGGTCAAATGGTGCAGATTGGCTGCAGAGGATGCCACATGGGAGAGCATGGATGAACTTATGAAGCAGTACCCCAATTCAGACCTTGAGGACAAGCATCTGCTTGGAGGAGGGGGTAATGATACATCTCTATTGATGTCACAACGCCCTCAACATGTGATCAAAAGAAATCCTAAGTATCTTGCATGATGACACGTGCATAGGAGCCATGCAAGTGGTTTGTTGAATCAGTCCAAGGGGAGAAGTAGTCAACTCCGAGAATTGGGATGATTGAGCAACCATGTGCAAGCTAGAACAAGTCTGAGTAGTAGTAGAAGAAATAAAGTAGTCGTTGCAGATTGTTCCATTTATTTTGCATTCTGTTTCTGTTATTTGATTTCATTGTAATCATGGAACTTTAGTTTCGGCTACACATGTTGAAGGTTCATTAGGTTGTTTTATTTATAATCCTAGGACATGAATGAGGAGGGAGCATTTTTTTTATCCAATTACATTTGTGGTACAATTCTCACCTAAAGAGAATACAAACTTTTTTGCTATTGCTAACTAGCTTTGACTGGGACCTCATCATATACCTACAAAGATTTCTTAAATACATCAACAGTGGAAGATGATAATGCAACTATAGTTGTTAAAACTTGCAATATGCGATACAATACAACAATATGATAAATTTCTTATGGAAATCAAAATGTATCACAATTCATATCCTTATCTTAAAAGCGTACCTTACAATACACAATATGATACATGATATAATGATATGACGATATAACGCTACATACATCTTCAACTATTTTCCACAATTTTTAAGAAAAATCAAATTATTTTTTTTTTGTTAAAAGAATTTAATATATTAATTGTTTAAAATGTAGTAAAAGATTAAAAATTAAACATAAAAAGGAGACATATGTAAAATAATTTTATATGAAAAGCTACATTCTTATTGTCAAATGTCAAATTAGAAGTCAAGTAAGTTTATTTTTACAATGAACATTGAAGAATTTTCATTTGAATGGTTTGAATGTTAACAACGAAAATGATAGTGATTAGTGGATAAAACTGTTTGACTTAATATATTAGTATTTTTTTCATTTCTTTTTCAAAAAAGCGATAACGAACATGATAAAGTTGGAAATTTGAAGATGACACATAAATATATATATATATCAATCAACAACACAATAAGTGCATATACCTAGTTAGAATTTAGAACTAAAAATCATAGCAAAAAATTGAAGTTTATTTTGTGGATTATGTGATGAATTTGAATATTAAAGTCATATTTTGTCTATTTGAACTTGTTAAAATACTAATATTCAATGTTTTCATATGATATAATGTAGTTTAACTTTTTAGATTCTACTATCTTTCATAAAGCTGGTTATATATTACTTTATACTTTATACTTCCAATGTATATATATATATATATATGTATGTATGCATGCATGTATGTATGTATATATATATATATTTACTATTTATTTTTCACTATATAAAAAATGAATAAATAAATAAACTTACGATACACGATATGATATGATATGATGATACATGATACAAAAAAATAGAAAAACTGTACATGATACGTTTTACGAGTTAACAACTATGAATGCAACTAGTTCAAACACAATAATAATGGGAAGAGGAAGATCATTAGGCAAATTAGGCAAAAGGGTAGACTAAAAAATTTTTACATTTGCACTAAGTATCTAGTTGAAGTGGGATTAAAGCATTTATAACCTTTTTGAATTCTGGAATACCTAAAAAAAGGACACACTTTATGGCTCGAGGAGAAAATTTATTAGAACCTGTAGTCATATCATGACACATTTAAATATTTGTGGAGGAAGAGAAAACAATGGCAGATCTAGATATAAAATAGAAAATGAGGATTGATTACCAAGAACACTGGATGAGAAATGATTAATTAATGAGAAAACAAGCAGTAAGAACAACGTGCCTGGAAATTCTGTTGGTACTTGCATATGAAAAAGAAGTGGGCAGGCAACCTCCAAAAGGTGTTTTTTTTTCTTCTCTCTTCCACTCCATTTCGTTGTGGAGTGAAAGAGCAGGATGTTAATGAATAATGACATTATTCTCACAAAAAATAGCAATAGAAGAATGGAAGAACTCCAAATCATTATCTGAATGAAAACGTTTTAATAGGTCAACCAAATTGAGTTTTTATTTCCTTGAAAAAAGGATTGAAATATAATATATTTATTAGCAAATATAACTAAGTGGCTCTAAAATAATCAAGGAAGTCCTTTAATCTGAAAACATTAAGAACGTGACATGGACCCTAAATATCTGAATGAACAAGATGAAAAGAACTAGAACTTCTCTTATTAACTCTAAGACAATTAGTAAAGACCTATGATGTTTACCTAACTAGTGGGCTTGATACTCTAACTTGGACTTTGATGTAACTGGAAGTCTTATAACCCGAAGAATGTAAAGTGGAGGGTGACCAGATTTGTAGTGTCACTGTGTGTAAGAAAGAGAAGTATCTAGAGCAATTGTCCTCTTCATCAAGAGATCCTGAAATACACAATAGGATGAAAAGAATATTATGGAATAATTAGGAGAGTTGGTTAATTTGCTTATAGATAAAAGTTTCACAAGAAAGTTAGGGGCATATGGCATAGAGGATAATGAGAAGTTAGGAATAGGATAGACAGTTCCTTTTCCAAATACTTAGTATTTAGAACTATTAGAAGAAATAACAAATGAATGCTTGGACAAATTAGAAAGGTTAGAAAAAATAGAAGACTTATACATCCCTAATTCTATAATCCAAGAAGAAGAATGAGAGGTAGAATAAAATAGATCAGTGATAGCACCTGAGTGAGCAATAGAGCAGTTCGTGTGGAACTAGATGGCTGACTCACTAGTTGAAGACTTTGGTTGACAAGATGGTTATACTCTTATATAAGCACGATAGGAGTCCTAGCATTATGAGAGGAGGAAACAATAGTCTCAAAAGAGACTCCACTTTGTCACATACCACTTGACTCCCAGAGAGATTTACCAAACTTATTTCAGCATTTCTCTGACACATGATTAGTCTTATCAAAATGCAGACAATATCTATCTCCTCAACCTCTATAACATGCCCTCCTTAAATCTTAGCCTCTACTTTTGCTAGTAGATCCACCTCTCCCATGATCAGTTGAAGGAACAAGATTTGTAGCTTCTTTGTTTGCCATATAAGAGGACTCCATAGAAGAACCCAAACTACCACGTTGATGGCATGTTAAAGAATAACGAATAAGAAAAGAGAATGTGTTTTTTCTCTTCTTTCATCTTGTATTAATTAAAAAACAATACTCAAATCACAATAATACCCTCACAAATAATCTTTAATGCTTCCAATTTGCCATGTGCCTATATTCTTTATCATAGTGGTACCTGCCTAGATCTTTGGTGTCATTTTCTTTTGATATTTGTCAGTTTCCCCTTTTTTTCCCCTAATTTTTAATATTGCCTATTCTTTGATGGATATTTCAATTATAGATGAGTGCTTACCAGTTCCCACTTTCATGTAATATGGATCAATTAAAACTTGTGTGCCAAAATTCACTCAACATGTGTGAATAACCTAGGAATTTGTAAAGTGTTATGTATATAATATGTGCACAATAAATAATAATACTCTGGTGTTTGCCATTAAAATTAGTTGGTCATCGTCACTAATGGCTTTAAAATAAGAGCTTGACATCTGTATGACACCTTGTTTCAGTTTGGAAACTGAAAGTGAATGTGCTTCTCCACAAGCACACACATAAAGAAGTTTTAAATTTTTTCTGTTACAAACTATAAATATTACTATTTTGTTAATTTGATCTGCCAGGTCTGTGAGCCCTATTAAGTATAGTATGAATAGACAGAGAAAATCAAATTTGATATCAACTACACATGTCTTGTACCAGTGGCAGAGCCACATAAGGCCTCTCTCTCTGTGTGGGTGTGGGGGAGAGAGGGGTGGGTTTTGGCACAGGCAAGTGCCCCCCTGAAATTTGGAAAAAAATGTCAGCTCATAGAGGTGATCCTTTTCCCTTGGGTTTGCTTGAAAGCCAAAGTTACCACCAGGCTCTGTAATTGATTTGTGGTCTATTTTGCCCACCTGAGATAAATTATCATTCTTTCCCTACTCAACTTATTTTCTGACTCAGCCACTGTCATATGCTATAGGGAAGTTCTCACTTATTTCCTTTGGCTTCTTATGACCAGCAGTAATTTTATGTCCCATGTCATTATCCCAGGATTATATGCTTGTAGCCTGAATTTTGTTATGCATCCAAATGTTTATGTGAAACCCATAGTTCACATATCATGATAAACTCATAATATTGAGGCATTACAAAATGCTAGTCAACTTTTAAAACCTATTCCGTTACCAGATATGATAATAATCATTGAATAACATGTATTTTTAACATCATCAGATTACTATGAAGAAATTTGGTTTAGTTTCAAGTTACTACGCTCAAAGTCAGTATCTTATTCTGTGATTTGTTTTCCCCTACTTTTTGTTCTTTTCGAGTGTTCTGGTGCTTATATTGCTTTTTGGAGTAATGTTTTGGTAAATATGTTGCATGGATATGGTGATAGATCTCCATTTAGACACTCTTGAAGCATAGGTTTCTTAGAGGGAAAGGAAGAAAAAATATTTTTAAGATGCCAATAGCTGTCTCCCAAAGTTCACAAAGAAAGAACTCAATGCCTCTCTTGCAATCTTCTAATGGCATACTAGAGTAAAATAAAAATTAAGAATAGTAAACCTGAATTGAAGCACTGAAGGAGCACCAATACCTTGAGAGCACATATGGTGCAAGATGATTCCACAGGAGGATTCTCTGCTGAAGGCATCAAATGATCACAGATCCATGAAATATGTGCTGTAGACCCACTTTCAATCTTGTAAAAGATCTCTATATAAGATGATGAGTGGGTCAGTTCTATCTATAATATGTAGCTAAAATGGTGGAAACTAATTTGAACACCATCAAGATCATGAATTTCTTAGAGAAATGGCAAGAAAGAAGACAACCCCATCGATGGTGCTCACCTGAGCAACTCAAAGTTCTTAGATTCAAATTTATGACTTCTTTGTCCTTCTCAACGAAATCAGAATGCCTAAAATGCTCTTATACTTCTTGAAGATCTAAATTTCAAAATGAGGTTCTTGAAATATATAATCCCTGTTTCTTTCAAATAATATATTATTTTTATGTGATTGAGAGGAAATTGCTTTGTTATTATTTTAGAGGCAATAGATTCTGCAGTCAAGTAGTAAACTACTTGTGATTCATGTATTTTTCCCATTGAATACTTTTCATAGTTCTGCCATATTTGAAATTGCAGACAGGATTTTGCCTGTTGTTATGACTAGAAGTCTAGGCATATTTTTCTGCAAGGTTCTTGATTCTACTTTTGAAGCAATGGAGTTTGAATTAAGATTTAAATTTAGCCTGATGCATCATGGATGGATGTTGTTAGAAAGAAATTAATGGCATGGATTCTATGCGATTTTTTCTTAAATGTTAAGAAACCTTTCAATTGTGTGTAGTTAGGAACCAATCTCTTTCAATGGTGTAAATTATTATTGAGCCATTTCAATTACTTCTAAATTTCTAATTGTGTGCTATTTTTCTTTTTCAAGCTTTTGCCTCCGCTAATGTTATTAATGTAATCTTTTCTAGCTTCTATTGCCTATTGGTTTATACCTGCATGTGTTCATCTGTTTCAGGTTACCTCATGCGGTTTGTTGTAGCTGCAAATCTTCTTGGACTTCCTGCCATTTCTGTCCCTGTAAGCTCTACAAATCTTTTCCTGCCAGGCTAAAGTTACATGGTTATATTCTGTATATGTTTCTTCATATACTCTCAATGCCATATGAATTTAAGCTAAAGAAATCCTTATCTTCATGTTGTAAAATGGAAATGTGGCCAAGACTGACTTCTCCCAATCTTCTCTTTTGCATTTGGCAAAAATGGTCTATAGAACTGAAGAGAAGAAATTCAAAAATGAAAATTGCTAATCTTCTTGATTATTTATTTACTAGGTATGAAAGAGAAATGCTATTAGTTATAAAGAAGAAGGGTAATGGAAAGGATGAAATATTGTTTGGATAGAAACAAAAAAGCAGATAATACCCTGCCCCCCAAATAACTCTACTAAAGCAAACACATGCAACTTCAGCAAACAGGCTACTCTTCAATCTGAGGGAATTTGGCTGGTAGGGAAGCATGCAATTCTTGGGTCACTGAAGTCCAGAAGGATCTCAAGAAGAAGATCTTGTCTCCCTGCACAGTAAAGAGGACTACCCTTAAAAGTTTTGGAATCCTTTTTCTTGATTGGAAAATATGTGCTGAAAAAAAATTCTGGAGTCTTTCCTTTGAAAATACATCTGAAATTTTGAACTGGATTTATAAAGGCCCTATTTCCTAATCTGCCACAATGTCCTTGCAGCAAGTGCCCACTAATTATGCTTACAAGACCACATAAATTCTGTTGCTAGAAAACCCCAATAAGAGCTTTGGTCATGCCACCAAACTGCATATTCTTCTTTTCCCTTTGGTTTATTATTTTTCATTTCATGTACAGTTTGAAACCCAGTTTTACTAGCTCACTAGTGATGCTGGTATCATGGAATTTATGTCTCTCTGCATGGCAATTGTTCAAATCTAATGACACTTGCCTCGTGTATTCTGTTGTCTTCACAACTCTATATAGTTTTTCATCTCATTTCTTATTAGCTCTAGTAATCTTGTTGGCTTATTTCTGATTTACAATTAAAGATCAAACCAGGACCATTCTCACACTTCAATCATTCTGATGACTACATTATCATCTTTTCTTTGTTTCTTTTCTTATCATTTCCCCAATATTCAGGTTGGTTACGATAAACAAGGACTTCCAATAGGCTTACAACTCATAGGCCGCCCATGGGGCGAAGCTTCAATTTTGCGATTGGCTTCTGCAGTGGAGGTATCAATTCTCACTTCCCTCTTCACTTCATAAAATAAATAAATAAACAAAGAGGAACACAAGCAAATGAGAAGAGCATGCTTATAGATCATCCCAACTTCTCATAATTTGTTCACAATAGTCTACTGCATCAACAGCATAAATCACTGGGTTTCACTTTTTTCAGGAACTCTGTGGTGAGCCCAAGAAGAAGCCTGCACAATTTTATGATATCTTGAAGGGGAAATAGGAATCTGCAACACACTTTTGCTGCCTATGACAATTGGTTTCTCCATTGCAGCTCCCTCTCTGCATACTTTGAAACGTCTGTTACTGCTTAATAAATGTTGTCAGAAGAAGCTACTATACTTGTTTAAACAATCCCTGTTTGAAGCAATCACTTGTTTATTATCTTATTTCCACTGGGATGGTTAAACCATTTGGATTCAATATATGTATATACACTGGGATACTCTTCAGAAATTGAAAAAAAATGTCTAGTGTATGAATTGATGGAGGGTATAGTATATTAAAGACCCTTCTGGATAATTTTGTGAGTAATAAAACTATAAATAAATGAAAATTAAAAGTAGAAATAAGGCAACAAAAAAAAAAAAAAAAAAAAAAAGATTATCAAATTATAAGGAAACAATTTATTTAAATATTATATATCCATGTCATATGTAAATATAGTCTGATGAAATAAAAGCATAGGAAAGTGCAAAAGATGAGGGTGATGAGGAAAAATGAAAATTTGTGGTCTAAGGTTTGCTGAAATTCCAAATTTTTTTGGTGAATGACTAATACAAATTAAACAATTAATACGAATTAATAAATTCCAAAATTGGTAAGAAAAAAAAACCAGTAATTAAATCATCTAGGAAAAGGAGAATTTGATTCATTGATCAATCAGCTAATACAAATTAATTAATAAACTTAGCAATAAATTAATAAATAAAATAATAATGATAATAATTATATAAAGGATAATTTTTTATATCAAATATTACCCATTTAATCCAGTTAAATAATAGAAACATTTTTAGTAAGATTTGGAACCAAAACTTGAAATCATTTAAAATGTCTTCACCATAAAAATACCGGAATGTGGATATAGAAACTAAGGACCTGTTTTAAAAAACAATTCTAAAAAATAATATTTAAGAATGGTTTTAAAAATTGTTATATGATGTTTTGTAGAACAAAAGTTTGTTTGAAAATCAGTTCGAGTCCTCTCAGGGTCACTGGAAGTTTTACCCAATCATTAACTTCAGGGCCTGTGGAATTAGTCGAGGTGCGCGTAAGCTAGCCCGAACATCCACGGTTATAAAAAAAAAAAAGTTTGCTTGAAAATCTAAAATGGTTTTAACCTGCTTTTAATATTTTAAAATATGTTTTAAAAATAATTTTTATATCTAGTATTTTATTTATCACTCTATATGTTTTTTTTATAATTATTTTTTAAAACAATCCTCAAAGTGAAAACAACGAAAACAATTAAAAGATGTTCTTTGAAAATATTCTATTTTTTGTTCTTAAGAATATAAAACTGTAAATAGTTTTTTAGTTGTTAAATATGTATAATATATATATATTTTCAAAACAAAAAATTATTCTAAAAAATAGTTATAAAAGCTAATAATTTGGTCAAGAACCAAATTTTTGTAATTTATTCTCATATCTTCATTCAAAAAACTAAAGTTGACCGACCCACTGCTCATATATAACACAATGCTTTGCTGCCATAAAAATTGAAAATTTGAGGAACCAAAAAAATTTATGCTTGGAATAAAATTTTAAAAACACTTTCAAAAATTTTTAAAAATATATTTGTAATGCTTCTTAAAGAAAATGCTTCTAAATATTAAGAAATATTTTAAATCTCTTTCAAAATCACTTCGAAATATACTTTAATAATATGTTTGATTTCGGGAAAATATTAACAAAAAAATTGTTAAAAGAAAAATAATTTTTCTTATATTTAATTTATCATAAAAATGTAAAAGAAAATACGATCTAATTCAGATTAATTATAATTTTTATATATTTAAATTATATAATCTTTATGTATAAAATAAAATAAATTTACAACAAGATAAAAACTTAATTTATTAACTTTAATTTTTTTATTTTCTCTCTTTTATGTCTCTCATTTTCACTCAAATCTTCTCACAAACACAAGACAATGGTTTAATAAGAACTTGAGGTTGTCTGTTGCCTTGTTGGGATTGGAGAATAGTTTGCACATTCTTCTATTTTTTTTTTTTTAAAAATGAAAATAATTATATGTAACAATATAAATTATGGACACTATTAAAAAAAATACCTCTGGCTCAAGTTTGACTCAAGGTTGATCAGACACTTTGCCTCAGCCCAACCTGAATTCATTTCAAGCTGGGAAAAGCCCCAGTCCAACCTAAGTATTTAAAATAATTACAGATTCTAATTAAAGATGAAAAAATCGATAAACATGAATGTATCAATACTTAAATTTTACGGATATATAAAAAAATATCGAATAATATTTTGATAAAAATAGCAATGGGACGAAAATTATTTAAAATTCATAAAAATATTTAAAAAAATTTCAATAAATTAGAATATACACATTAAATTTATTTTATAATTGTAATTAATATAGGCATGATCAAGGATAATAATATCAATAAACATGGATATATCGGTAGTTAAATTTTAATGATAAAAAAATATGAATTTTGGAAGTATACACTTAGAATTAGGATAAAAAAATATTTGATTTCATTCAATGAGAACAATATATATCACATGACAATAGTCCCTTTAGTACCAAAATGAATATTATTGTAGTTTCATCGCATTATTAGACGAAGGGATCCCTTTTAACCTTGGTTGGAATCTCCTTGTGTAAAGTTAAATCATTTTTGTAATTTGATCGAGTTGACCAAGTAGGCAAGAGGAGCGAAGCATGGTTGGAGCATGCTTTGATTGAGTTGACCAAGCAAGAAGGCAAGGAGCATGCTTTGATTGAGTTGACCAAGCAAGAAGGCAAGAGGAGCACGAAAATATCAGCTGAAATATTGAGAAATATAAAAAAATATTGGGAAACATTGGGGATATATTGGTCAATCAATAATCGGTGACTGATTTCATATCGGCCACTCCTGATATCTGAAATTTCACCGATATTTCAACAAAATTTCCCAACATTTTCATCCATGGTTCCAATTATACCCCTAAACACAAGGGAATCGAAATCCTAATAAAAATTTTGATAACCATGATAATGAATTTGTAATTCATATTCTCGCATCTAGTAAGTACTCCATATGTATTTCCCATTCCAACGTTCCAAAACTATTTCCCAGTCTCTACTTAAAATGTTCAATCTCATGATCAAAGGATCACTATTGGCAGGGCCACAATTTTCATGTAACTAAATCTTAAAATGGCCTCATTAAAAGGCACAACAGCATATGTAGTATGAAATAGAGCCTCAACAAGACAGTGTTTCCAACAATGATATTGACAAATTATAGAAATTCACCTCCACATTCCAGTTTGGCTGATGAACCAGACGCAGTTTTTCTATGTCAATCCAGAATTAGGTGCTTCGTTTTCAAGCTTTCCATCAGCAATATCACTTGGGAGGTCAAGCCCAGGAGGAATTTTTCCGGGATAATTAGTTGTTGATGAATCTGACCCTGCCATACTGGATAATCGAGGCAAATTATAATTATACAGCTCAACAATTAGGAACAGGAATTCTCTAATAGGCTTAATGAAAATAACAAGCTCACCTTCTGTCCACAATGATCATCGATCGGAGTTCACAATTTGCAAAGCTGCAAGTACAATGTCCAGGGGTCATTTGTTATGGAGAAGGTAAGATGGCAAGCTTTACTCTTCTAACTGAGCAAAGGTTTATGCTCAATGGATGTTAGTTGAGTATCAAATAATAGTACCAGATAAAAAGGCTCCATCAACACTTACTGCTTGCATATTTCGGTTTTCACCAGAGGGTGACAGTCATTTCCAAATGCATTTAGTGTATGAAACAAGAATCCACTATGGGTGACAATTGCTATTTCCTTTTCTTTCCGTGTCCACAACCTGAAGAAAGGGATAGTAAAGGCATAAGGTTGTGCATCTCACGATGTCAAAATGAACATCTGGATACTAACAGGAAAAGGGAGTTTAAGCACATCAACATCGGATCAAAGGAAACTTCAGTATCTATAAAATAAGCCATGTTGGTACAAATTTTGTGCTAACTGGGAATGACTGGCTCTTTGAACTCATGTTAAATAGAAGTCAAAGACAGACAGAAAGCTATCAATAAATTTTTTTTCTTGTGGAAGATAATTTTTTCCAACGCACTTGCAACCTCAAATGTTGAAAGTAATTAACAAAACATCTTGAATTAGAGCACAGAATGTGATCAATCTGATTTTTGTTCTTAAAATAAAATAAAATAAAAAGAAGCTTGAACTAGAACTTGAGACACCAGCAGGCTAATATCATGTAAAGCCTAAATGCCAGTTAAAGAAACACCTCAGGATCTACAGTAACTATCTTGGTTTTCATCACAGGATAGTGAAATGGGATGATTGGTTAAAATTCAGGAACACTGGAGTTTCACCCTAAAGTTCCCATGCAATTTGCGTTCACAGCACAAGGTACCTAAATTAGCATACTCTTTCAATGTTTGTGAGGGTTGAAAAGAATCAACACCAAAGCTAGAGTTCTATCTATATTATAATAGTAAACAGGGTATTCACCAATTCATGAACTTCAATCCCCTAGCTGCAACTTCTTCTTTGGTTTCTCTAACATTGGCCTTCCACAATATGTCCTCATCACTTTCTATCTGAACAAAATTTCAAAACCTCTTTAGTATAACACTTCACATGAAAATAGCCAGAACTAGACTTCATTGAAGCTACCAAAAGATAGCAAGCATATTATATGAATCCATAACAACTATCTTGCTTGCAAGTATATCATAGATATCTTAGTACTTGCCAGTGAAAAATCGATGGCAGGGAAAAGAAACTGATAGTCGCTGATGCTTCTCCTCTTATCACAAGGATGAACTCCCTGCAACCACAAACAAGTATACAGATAAAAATGCAAAATATACAAAAAATATTACAGTTAAGAAACCTATCCATACATACAATAATATATTTCATTTTCCTTGGATGATAAAAAAATGAAGCACCAAACAACACATGCCAGATTTAAGTTCAAGTAGATTATGTTTTACCGTCTTATGAGTGGATAGAAGCTCATCCCAGATACCTTAATTCTAAGGCTTAAACTCTCATATGGCAGTTTCAAGATTGCACAGGGCTGATTTTAGAGGTTTCTTAGATGTGTTTATTAGCCCTAATGTAGTTGATTTCCATCGAGTCTTACTATCGCTAGGTTTGGCTTTTATGCTCAAAATTACCATGATATCACTGTTCAGGTTATATCAGTGAACTAAACAAGGGCTGAGTTTATATTTGAGTCCTTTTAATTGGTCTAAATTAAGGTTTGAGATTGTTTGACTCAATGGCTAGGATGAAGCTTACAAGTCTATGAAGGGTATCAATTGTCTCATCTGAAGTAAATAAATGATCATAAGAGTTTACAGGTTTGAAGTTCTTCAGAGGCAGGATTGCCTTCTTTTCCAGGTGAGATTGCTTCTCTAATTGCCTTGGTTTGTCCTCCACTTTTCCCTTCTCTTCTAATTTCATTGTAATGAAGATAGCCTTGCCATTAATCATTTAAACCACGTCTAGTCAATCAACCCTAGTAAACTCCCCAAGCCTTTCCCCAGCAAACCCATCATAATGCTGAATGCTAAATTATTTTGCATCACATCTGGTATAACAGCAAAATATCAGCATTATGACAACCAGAAAATGACTGATAAAGCATTATTAAATGGCTGGATTTTCTGGGAAATTTACCCACAAGCTTTTTCTGATTGACTAGCTACTTAGGATAGGTAAATTGACTGATCCAATCTGAAAGATAAAAGACAACTTTTTTTTTTTTTTTGATCAGAAACGAACAATTGTATTAATTGAGAAAAAACATGATAAGGATGAGAAGTCCTCCCCCTGATGTTAATGACAACTTCAACTTTTTGTTAATGAAACTTGTACGACAAGCACAGATTTAGTGGATGAGCATGGGCTTGGTATGCAGGACCAGCCTCTAATTATTAATTGAGAGGAGATGAAGTTACGGTTAAAGCAGAATTAGCTATCATATAATTATTAGGATGAACTTTTTTTCATTACCTATCTTGAGCAAAAGAGCATTGATCATAGTTGAGAACATGTAAAAGTTCAAGAGTCAAGATTTTGATCTAGTGATGTTGGAGACCAATAGTGAACCATCTCCCAGTTTCAATGGGAATAATGGGCAGAAATCCACAGTTAGATGTAATTGGTTTAAAAAATTAACAAAATTTTGTGGCAAGCACTCAGTGAGGTTTCTTTTGCAAGCCAGATCAACAACCTAAAAGAAGTTTAATGAGGCTGGAAAGTTTCCAGATAGCTCCAGAACGGCTTAATAATAAGACAGCAGGTATTGAGGCTAGTACATGGTTGACTTCCAAAGTATAGCACCTATAGTGTTGGAGGAATGACACTGAGGATGGCCCCACCTTTACATATAAAGGGGCTATGTGGCATGACCACACCTGAAGAGAAACCTTTTCCTTTTTGGATAGGCCACGCCTGAAGAGAAACCTTTTCTTTTTTGGATTGGCCACACCTGAAGAGAAACTTGCATGATAACATTTAATCAATCAAGGCACCATAATTGAAAACTGATGACGGTAATGAATCTTCAAATGAGTATGGAGTCTATGGACTCTTGGTGATTCCAAGACCTGGAGAAGGATCTATTCTTTTCTGGATTTCAAGACAAATTCTTGTTGCACTCAAGCCAGAGGAATTTCTTAGTTGGTCATTAAGTATTTAGATTAGCCAGGATAAATGGTATTGTAGGCTCTCTTGCCTATAATATTATAACTTTCTAGAGGTGTGACGTTGTTTTGAGGAAGAGTTTAGCAGATGGAGGAGGTAGAGAGAGAATACCTAGATGGCTATAGAATATAATCATCAGGTTCTATGACTTTCTGGCGTGCTCTAGATGTTTCACTGATGCGGCAAAACTAATTATTTTGGTGGCAAATAGACAACCACAAAGGGTGACAAGCATTACCAAAACCCAACAGGGGAAAAAAAATTTACTTCACCAGAGTAACAAGACCTACCAAATGTTCGCGACAAAGTTCTACTGCAAGGAATGGGGGGGAGTCCAAACTTGAAATTGCAGATCGGTTACATTCCCCTGCATTTGCCACCATCAGTGGTAGCACATCCATCCTATCTTTGTAGCCCTCACCACCAAATACTCCAACAGCTGTCTGCATGGTCCTGCAATGTCAAAGTGACCATACCAAAGTACAAAATGTTTAACCTTCAAGGCATGTGGATCCAAGGAAAAAGAATCTGAATACACTTGTATTCAAAAGGAGAACAGATAAACCTGAATCCAATAACTGTGCATTCGAACAAATGTGTTTTATAATTATGCTTGGAAGTTGACACTTTACATTTTACATTTTCTCTGCAAATCTTATAGATTACATTACCTCTGTTTGTGTATCTGATTGAAACAATGTATGGTCCAATGATTCTCTTTTTAACTAAAAGAAACCAACTCCAACTGAACACCATTTTGACCAAAATGAATACAAAGCAAAATAAAACCTTAATAAGACTCAAACTACGCAAGTAAATGAGCATGCCAACCATGATTGATGTTTGACTGTCTACTACAATAATCAAAGATCCAAAACTATGAGAATCCTGAGTGTTTAACTATCAAAAGCTATTAGTTTCTGACCAAAAGGAGAAAACATTGATCTCTGCATTATCTTCTCTTAGGCTTTGCTCCCTGCCAGAGAATTCAAACTAGAAATTCCTAATTTTCAGAAATAACAGAACTAAGAAGTTGAATTGATCTGTAGGTTCAACAGTCCACAAGACTTAATTCTAAAGCATTCATCTATAGGTAGGAATTGCCATTTCCTGCTTCCCTTACTTGGCCAAGATTTCTACTTTCTTCATTTAGTTTCACTTTTACCTCTGAACATAGGAATATCTTCAGGAATGAAACTAGGCTTAGGTCTTCTGACTGAAGTAGTTGACTGGTATTTATAGGCACTTTGTTCACTTTTTTGGGAACTAAGCAATATGAGCAAAACTTAAGAAAAAAATGGTACAAAATGACCAAAAGGTGAAGTTATTTTGGAATGAATAAGGTTTAATTTATCTTTTGGAAAAATATTTTGTCCTTTGTACCTTCTAATTCATTTTAATGAATTTTATTGTTTCTGAATTAAAATGGAGAAAAAGAGAAGCACACTCTTATTCACCTTCTTTGAACTAAAAACAATGTCAAAGCAAGGAGTATTCTAAACAGTTTGAAACAATTTTTTACCATACAAACACTGCATGGTAAAAAACAAGGGGCAAAAGTTTAAAATGACGGAAATGAGGCCACCAAAACATCCTTAGTAGCAATGTTATGCGCAATCAAAAGTTGGAAGTGCCCCAAAGGGCATGATATAATTTCCCAAAAATAAAGAATTGATCATATGGTTCAAACCTCTTGAATTGATGAGCCACAGGCTTGAAAACTGTTCTTTCAAGACATTTAGGGCAGGCAAGAGAATACTTGTTTGAACATGTTGTCCCCCTTGACTTCTCAAGTAGTGACAAGCATTGCTTCAATTTTTTGATATCTTCTTAATCCAATTCTCCCTCTTGGTTCGCATTATTCTATGCGGGATTTTCATCAGTGTTGGCAAGATTAGCTTGAGGTTTATACCCTTGGTTTCCTTCTCGGCCTATATTTCCTCTTCCAAAAACATTTGGAGGCATGACTCTCTAGTATGTCTTGGCTATTGATAGTAGATACACCACTCAGAATTCTTGTCATTTGACCTTTTGCCTTCATTCCTTCTTGGGTTTGTGGTTGAGGCAACAGCATTAGTATCGGTGGTCTAGCCAGCAGTTGTACCAGTGGTCTGGCCAGCAGCGACAACAACATTGTTTTTCGATTGGACAACAACTAATGCTGAGCCATCCCTAGGGTTCTGATCTAGCCTAATGCCTCCTTATCCTTCTTCCCCTCTAATAATCACAAAAGCTTTCCTTAAGGAAGCATCTCTTTACAAAGAATTTGGACTCTGATCTAATCAAAATCATTATGTAATCTAGCAAAGAAATAGAAAAACTCTCTCCCTTTCAATAAACTCCTAATACATTGTCACATAATTGTCACATTCCATTTTTAAATTTTGATATTGATCTAATTCAAGCAACAACCCTTGTATAACATTATATCATTCAAAGACTGAAAAACTACCTTATTTTGTTTATAAATTCTAATCTTTAGTTCATAAACCTGAGAAACATCTCTAACCATTGAGTCTCTGAGTAAGTCAATGGTCTCCCAAATGTCCCTTGATGTAGAGAGGAATGTATAGGTTTTGCAGATCTCTAGCTTCATTGAGTTCCATAACCAAGATATTATCTAAGAATCCTCCTCATTCCAAGCATAGAATTTCAGGTTTTCCTTACGCTTTTTTTGGCCCGAGTCAATGACTCAATTTTCCTTTTCCCTTCAGTTATGTTTTTATCAACTGCAACCACTCTAAGCAATTGCCTTCAATTTTCCTAGGATCGGAACTGGGTTGTGAGTCTTTATGGCTGTTTGGATAGTAGTGGAAGGGGAATTAGATTTTTCTGTAATCATGGGTTGATTGGAGATAGGATGAGATTACTGTAATGGAGAGGATACACAGTAAGAAACAATAGACATCAACAAATGGGTTTTGAGCTGACACCAGCAATGAAGGCTACTGAGCACAAGGCTCTGATACCATGAAAACAGAGAATGATGTCTGAATAATATTTGTGAATTCACTAGATATATTTACAACCTATTTATAATGCTTACAATGCAAAAAGGTAAAGTACTCTATTCTAGGCCTAGAATTACTCCACTAAACTAACCACTAATTACAGGAAATAAATTAGCTACTATATCAGTCTTTAATTACTAGAAATAATTCAAGTCAACTGCACAGAAAAGAAACAAAGAATTATGGCACCCATTCTCCAACACCAACATTATCAAAGACTTCCATTCTCCCATCACATTGCAAGAGAGTTTCCAAATAAAATACATTACAAGAAAACAATTAAACAATAGTTAGCACCTGAAAGGACAGGTTTTGGACTGACACTACTCTCTGTACATCTGAGAAGGTTCATAAAGCGAACCAAGGAAACTGTGTGACAAATACATATTTCCCTCCTTAATTCTACTTAATTGAATTATTAAAACAAATCTAAGTACTGAGTTAAAAGCTAAATTTATCACAAAACTATGAAAAAAATGTTCAGAGGACACAATAAGTGAGACTAACTTCTCAGTGTAGAAGCATGAGTTAAAATACCAATTTTATAATCATTCATAAGGGAAAATAGAGAATTATTAAACATCTAGAACAACATTCACACTTCAGCGTGAGTAACAAGATTCACCAGCTTCACAATCCTCAGCTAAGATTGCTCGACTTCAATTTAAAAGGTAGCATTCTGTAAAAACTGTTCATAAATACATAATTTTAAAATAAAAATAAAAAAATAAAACAAAACATGTAGTTGGACTTCAAACATAATCAAACTGTAAAAATCTATAATGTGAAAAGATATCCAATAAAGACTGAAACAGGAATGTGAAATGATGGCATCAATACCTCAACAAAGGAGATGTAATAACTAATTCGACCCTCTTAGCAAGCCCACATGCATGAACATGTTTACGCAGATTATCAACCTGTTACAGTAGGCAAAAACCTTTTTATGATATTTTCCTCCAGGGAATACAACACTTTGTTCAGGAATACTAGGAAATCCTATTATGAGTCTTTTTATTTTCAAAACAGAATTGGCATGAGGACATATGAATTGCTTCATACCTGCTGCCAACCTAGGTGAGTAAGTTGTGCATCAAAAAATTCAGGAGACAAGTAGGCTTTGTAATTCTTATCTCCATCTACATTGTGGATCCCTTGTGCATGCCTCACCTGAATGTATGGTTTTATAAGACCACAATGCCTTGGAATTTGTGAGCAAAAGCCAAGAAAGAAGGCAATCTTGAAAGTCCTTCAAACCAAAGACATAGCAGCTTCAAATATGCGGTGCGCATACTATATAAAGTGAAAACAAATTGACACTGACCAGGTGAAGAGTTTTGCAACGATGCAATGGAAACAGACTTGGACCTGCACCGCTGTCCATATCTGCAACTGAACCCAAAATAGAAAATAGCTTTTAAAAGAAGGCAACAAACAAAATAGAATTTAGAGTCGGTTTCTAATAAAAGGTTCAAGGATAGGAAGGGTTTCAATACTGTTTTAGCCAAAATTATAAATATATCACTAATTCAAAACATTTAATCTATCAATAATGAAATTATAAGCAAGTTTGAGAACATAAACTGCCAACTTAACAATCATTACAGGCAAAGTGCATGGACAGAACACATTGGGGGACTCACTAGAAAAATAGTAGACTATGTCAGCATATGATAAAGTACTCGTTTTATTCTGAGACACTGAAAGATTGTTGAAATGATAAAACTTAATAGTGTCACAGTGCAGGAAATGAAAGGGGTTCATCTAAGTCTCCATAAGAAATTTCAATAACAGAGTTGTAAACTTGTAATAGCTTTCTTGAAAGGCCTGTCATAACCACCATGGAGAAAGAAAATTGTAGTTAAGCAAGCTTCATTACAGGGATGGATTATTCTTCCTAGAAAATTGGGGAGTACAATCTCAACATAATATACATTTTGGGCCCAGATCCTCACAACTTAAGCTTAAAGTTGGTAACTAACAAATTTAACAAGTTAACTGATATGGGATTAACTATTAACAATCTTGAGTTTGGAAAACATCAATACTTTTCAGAGAAGGACTTGTAAAGAAGCAAAGTCAGAATCAAACAAATCACAGAACATTGATCTTTTTTGCCTGTCCAGAATCAGGGATAATATGAAGTGGCTTTTAGCTTTGAAAAGGCTAATTGCATTTATTAGTCAGCACTCAGGAGCGAACTGACAGTTTTATTGGCTTGGATGTTAGGATTTTTGTTGCAAAACCAATGGCATAAGGGCCAAGTCTCACAATGAATGGAAGAGAAGCAAGAACTCATCTCTTATAAGGCTTGTAAGGAAAGTCATGCTCAAAGTATACAATATGCAAGGAGTGCTAAACATTATCTTCCCGTTGAAGCAAATTCCACATGTAACAATTTTAAGATGCTAAATATCACAGCTAAGTAAAGCTTCGAGATTAAGTCCACCAAAGATACGTTCAAAGTATACAAAATGCAGCAAGAATTAAACAATATCTCTCAGTTGAAACAAATTCCACATGCAACAACTCTTTTTTCATAAAAAATGAGAATTATTGAATAAAAGAGAAAGAAACAGGAAGGATGTGATATTCATTACAACAGCAAAAAGCAAGACAGAACCAGCAAAAAAGGGGGGGGAGAGAGAGAGAGAAGATGCAAAACAGCAATTGCCAACTAGGGAACCAATACAATGCAACCATTCTATGCCTCAAAACGAATCAAGGAGTAGGAGACTCCCAAATAAACAACTCTAGAGATCTAGCATCTATCTTGGCCAAAAACTCAGTCATCTTTAGGTAATCAAAATATCCTATAAATGAAGACACAGTATCCCTAGAAAGAGCATGATACCTCCATACCCAACAAGCAGAAAGAGAAGGAACTCTGCCTCCTGTGGAGGCCCACAAAAAAATAACCAAGGAATTTTTTTTTTTTTTTTGATAGATAAATTTTTATCCCTGCTGGGACTTGAACCTAGAACCTCCCACAAACCCTCCCCATCCCTTTACCACTTGAGCCAAGCCTCAAGAAAAATAACCAAGGAATCCCCTTCCATGGGAACAACAATAACGTTTTAAGTGGAGTATTCAGTTTTCTGGGATTAAGACTGACAGCCTAGGTGGTTCAATATCTTAGATGTGAATTTAAACAGAAACCTGAAAAGAAGAACAGTGATTAAAAAATGCAATCCTCACATTTTCAAAATCTATTCAAGACTTGAAGCAGGGATCAAAAGCAGATCCATGCTGCATGGTATGAGGTCCACACCACACCACTAGGTCCACACCAATATTTTTTAATTCGACCAAAACACTGCCAAATTTGTTTTTTTTTTTTTTCTTTTTTTTTTTTTGTTGATGAATAAGAGAGTGTATTATAAAAACGCAAAAAACACATGACAGCATATACGATGAGCACTAAAAAAGAAGCAAAAAAGAGGGGACACAAAAGTATTCCCTCCCTCAACAAATACCCAACCAATCTATGAAGTCCACCAAAGGCATATAGCCTCTGACTATGTACACTTTAACCCACATAGAAAAATTGTTAAGGAAGATGCTTTTTAGTTTTTGATCTAACAATTTCTTATTTTCAAGACATCTCTGATTTCTTTCCTTCTAGATAGTCCAGAAAATACACAAAGAAGCAGTCCCTCCAAACCTTAAAACGCCTTCTACCAGTGAAAGAGTCATGCCACTCCAAAAGAGTATCCCTAATTGAACCAAAGATAATCAAACTGCCTTAAATTTCTAGCCTTATCACAATGTAAGAGAATATGATCAATGGATTTTGACTCCTTCCTGCACAAGGCACACCTATTGGCCAACGTCCACCCTCTTCTTTGAAGTTGATCCAACGTCAACACCTTACCCCAACAAGCCTGTGAAGAAACTCACCTCTGTAGCATCCACAAGTTCCAAATAATCTTTAAAGGGAATGGGGTGGCACAACCTATCAACAAAAGAGAATAAAGCCCTCTTATAGAGAAAAACCCTTTGCTATCACCCTTGCAAACTACCCTATCCTCCTCCTCCTCCTCCTCCCTCTTCATTGTCTATCTTTGGAGTTTATGAAGGAACTGCTTCATGTCAACCAACTCCCAATCATTCAAATTCCTAACAAAATGAAAGTTCCAAGTTCCTCCATCCCCTCCTCTTTGCTCCCAAAAGTCAGGCACCCATGCCTCTTTCAAAACAGATAGGGCAAACAAGGATGGGAAAATTTCACATAAGGGCTCCTCACTACACTACCCATCTTCCCAAAACTGCTCCCACTACCCACTGCAAAAGAAATCTTTGTTTTAAGAAAATCCCATTGCTTCCCTATCACTTTCCAAACCCCAACCCTATGGGAATCTCTCACCATACCTAACCTCCAACTCCCTTCTTCCTCCCCAAACTTTCCCCTTATCATTTTCTTCCACAACAAATCACTTTCACTAGAGTATCGCCAACACTACTTGCATAGATCATCAATTAATATCCGCTATAGAGTATGGTTTTTAACATAAAATTTCTAAGAAAATAGCTTACAAGCTCAATATCCTTATCATAAGAGCAAAAATATGTTTTTTCAAAACATCCTCAAAACAGTTCTTTTTTACCACATTATTAAATGTATTCTCAGGTCTACTAATTTTAATATTTGTGGCTGTCCAAAGAGATAGCACCATCACTTTGGCTCTTATCACATTATGAAACTTGTACTCTACAAATTTAAATCAGGCCTGACCAGAAAGGCCATGGGTTCATCTAACAGTATTTGTGTGTGCCTGGGTCGTCATAACTTTAACAACTATTCTATCCATCAAAAGAGTAAAGAAAAACAATTAGGTTTAGTTCAAAGAAGTTAAAGGTTTAACTTTCCTAGTCATACTTAGTTCAGGCTCTTTCTAAGCTTAAGCAATTTTTAACTAGCAAAAGTATATGATTCACTTCCATTAACAGATTACAATTGTTCTTTTTCTTCTTTTTTTTCTGTTATAACTGAAAGATAAAGGAAAAGGATTTGCTCCCCCTTCTTGTCCTTTTTATTACAACATTTAGCATTTTAGGCATGTAACAAGGGCACTAGTATCTCAACAATTTTTATCTTGCTAGATACTTCCCAGCCATTTTCTAGGGCACAAACACTCATTTTGCTTTTTCTTTTGAGGCTGCATTGCTAATGCCTCATGTCCAGGCCAAACAACTGTCAGTTTCCTAGCTATGTGGGCACTTGAAAAGCTAGAAATCTACAAAGGGGACTAGGGAAGACCCACAGTGAACATGACAATGGGCTTTCACTCTTCAGCCCCATTTTCCCATGTATTCCAAATTTCACTCTTCCAAAGCCTCTTAAACTATTTTTAAGTTCTATTACACCAAATTTAAAATCAAAACTAAAGATCGAGGGGGAAAAGGCAAAAAGCCAATTTTTTTGAGGTAAGAGGCTCAATTTTGTCCAAATTTTACCTCATGTTTTGCTTGATTGGGTCATATATTTCATGCATAAGCTAGATCTACCTTCCTTGAAGGTGAAAAAACTATACTCTGTCAGTGAACTCAAAACATCTGTTGCGGTAATACCCATTTAAAGTTCGAGTTTTATTTACAGGCTTCGATAGTTTTGAGCTTGTAATACTTAATCTAAAGATTATAACAAATTTTGGGTTCGGCTGAGTAGGGTATGAGTTAATATATTACATTAGATTAACTATTTCGTGCGCATTAAAAGAACCAAAGAGTATCTATGAATTTCAAATAATGCCGATTTCTTAAAATCCTCAATAAAAATTTGTCAAATTCTACTACGAATTCTTGCTCATTTTCCTAAAATCGACATTTTACTCCTGCCGACTCACCACATCAAGGGATCCACACACGACTAAACTAAAACAAAAAACTACGATTTAAATAGCCAAGAAAGAGATCCGATCAAGCATATTCGAAGCTGCGTTCAGTTCTCGGAAACAGAAAGGAAAACGCATATGGTTAGCGCAAGATTTTCCATTCGACTTCCTAGAGAACCAAAAAAGAGGGATTATTGAGATCGGGGTGATTTATTACCGGAGAGAGAGGAACGGCAGAGAGCGGAGACGCGAGCTCGTGGTGGCGACGGGGATTTGGAGGAAGGGGAAGAGAAGAGGCTTATGCTACAGCAGGTAGGAGAAGTGAGGTTAATAGCAGTGAGCATGCCTCCATCTGCGTGGTATTGGCGTTGTGTGGAGTTCCAGAGTTTTGTACGATCTCAGCTTTCACTCCGGTGTCCTCATCGCCCTCAGATTTCGTCTGTTGTGTCCAAGTGGAAAATGATAGTGCCACCTACACCAATTTTTTTTTTTTTTTTTTTTTAAGAATTATGGGCTTTTTCTATATATATTTGTGAAAAAAAAAAAAAAAAAAAAAAAAAAAAAAAAAAAGACAAACAAACAAACAAACGAATCCACCAACTTGTAATAGTCACGGAATATGATACTAGATAACATTATCATGAACGCATGCGCCACATCAACATTCCACGTAAGGCTAAAAACAAAATAAAATAAAACCTCATTGAAAATGAAATGCAATGCCAAACCTCGCATTCACTCTTCGGAAAACCCAACCCAACCTAATTTTGATCATTGACATGCATGGAAGATCATAGGGAGGACATAAAATATGTATTTGTTTTTTAATCCCCTCCACTCGTATCAATTAGATAAAGAGAGGTAAAAGATATGAGTTCATCAAAATGTTGTTGTCCATATTTCATTCAAAGGAGAAACTCTTCCCAAATAGGGATGACAATAGGGCGGGATTTTTTGGGTACCCGTCTCACCCCTACTGGGACGGATTTTAATTTTAATAAATGGGTTTAGGACGATTTTGAGAATTTTTTTAAAACCCGATGCGGGTTCGGGGCTAGTTTGGGTATTGCCTTGTCTCATCTCACCTCGCCTCAATTATATATAAAATTAATTTTTTAAATTAATTTTATTTTATTTTTATTTTTACTATTTTTAATATATAGATAATAAAAAAATATTTTTAATAAAATAAGTTATAAAAAATATAATGATTTAATTATTTATAAAATATATTTATTTTAATGTAATTAAAAATTTTAAAAGTAATTTTAAAAGAAAAAAATTTTAAATTCAAAAAAAAGTTAAACGAGGCGGGGTTGGGATGGGTTCAACTGATCCTGAACCCGTCTCGTTGCCATCCTTATTCCCAAATTGAATTCCAAGGAAATAAATAAATAAACATGGCAAAATTTCTCATTTTAATGCTTGAAAGGTAGCATTTAGGTCAATTCATTATAAGGTTATTTTGATAATAAGTTTGTCATTGGAAAGGGGTACAGAGATAAAAGTAAACAATGGGGTCCAAATAGAATCTCAAAAAAAATTCCAAGAATTTCTAGTTTTAAGAATAGAACTTTAAACAATTGAAACTAGATCATTATGTTGAATCTAAAACAAATAGAATCGTTTTTAAAATGAAAATATATTCCATCATAAAACATTCCTAATAAAGGATATGAATGTCCGAGTAGGTGCCAAAAATGAAGTTGTACAAGGTGCCTTCTAAGCATAATTGATATTAGTAAGCATCTTTCACATGCTTACAATTATAATTGAAGAACTGAGAATCCAAAAAACTCATAGGTTAAATAGTATGGGGAATCTGAAAACTTCTTACATAAATAGTAGAGAGAAATCTTGTTGCTAATGGGAAGAGAATCGTTGATTCTAAAGAATTAAGTTACTACGTAAAACAACATGTATCCACAGGTAATTAAAAGGAAATATCATGAAATGATGTCAAATCTAAGTGAGCAATGGGTGGGCCATGCAAAGAAGAACATGTCTCTAGTTATATTTAAAAATAATAATAATATCGATGTCCCCTAGATGACCCCCATTGCCTTGATTTTATGAAATAGGGTTAGCAAGTACAACTCCCTATGTAGAAAACACCAAGTTAGGTTAAGGATGAAGTCAAAAAAGAGATTCTATAGCTCCCTATCTTGATAATTTTACATGTTTCATGTTTTTCCATAAATGGATTTAGTCATGCTGTTATTTAAATTTCAATGATGTGACAACATGTTTCCTTTTTTTAATAAGTATATCCTTTTCGGATGGCATGACAAAGTGTTTTCCTTTTTGTCATTAATGCATGTCATTGGTGTTTCATACTAATGATTTCAAATAAGTACATCATTTCCACACTGACATTAATTTGACATTAATCGTATGAGTGAATAGTTATACCTCTAATATTTCATTCCTTTATTATTCAACTATGGTTGTTTAATGCAAGTTTAGGGCAATAAGTCCCCGACGTGTAGATTTTTATCTTGATAGTTTTACATATTTCATATTTTTCCATAATTGGATTTCATCATGTTATGATTTAAATTTCAATGATGTGACAAAATATTTCCCTTTTCATCATTAATCCATGTCATTGGTGTTTCATACTTATGATTTCAAATCAATACATCATTTCCACATTGACATTAATTGTATGTGTGAATATTTATGCCTCCAATATTTTATTCATTTATTATTGAAATATGGTAGTTCAATGCAATTTTATCATAATAAATCATCGATGTCCTAGTCGTAGATTCTGTGAAACCAAGGTTTGGTTAATCTAGGTTTTGATGATAACAAAACAAGGTTTAGAACTAATGATTATATTTCAAGTGTAATTAGGCAAGATGATTTCCAAAGTGGCAATCACAAAGACAAATCAAGCAAAAAAAAAAATCATGAAAAAGAAGAAAACCTCAAAGAGAAGTGTTTTTCAAGACCCAAGCTTCATAAGATCTCTTTGTAAGGTTGTTGGTGCACTAGGATCTTCATGCATTACATTCTTTACTTACACACCAAAATCATCCAAGAGTTATTTTGTTTTAAATTTTATAAAATTGGATGATTTCATGTTTTCAACTAAAACCTTGTGTCTAATGTTTTTCATACTTGTTTAAAAGGTTTTAAGTTGAAAAAATTAGTTGTTGAGCCAAAAACAACTCAATCGGTTGAACCGGATGAGGAACCGATCGACCTCCCAGCTCAACTGGTTGAGGGGTGCAAAAAATCTTATCTCTCTTCCAAAACGCTTGTTCAATCGGTCAAGGTGTGAATAGTAACCGGTCGACCCCCACTTCAACCGGTCAAGGTGAGAACAGTAATCGATCAAGCTCCAACGGTCACCTGCCAAACATTAAAAGCTAACGGCTAGTTAACCAATCAACCCCCCACTCGACCAATCGAACCCCCAACAACTAGTTTGGTTTTTTTCCTCTATAAAAAGGCTCTAAATCTTCATTGTTTATGAGCTTAACCTTCCTAAACCTTTCTTGAATATATTTGAGCCTTGGAAGAGTATTTTGAGTGCACCATTGTTCTAAAACTTGCATATCTTTAGTGCACCATTCAATCCTAATTTTCTTATATTATTTGAGCCTAAAGTTTTGTACTAGGATTTTGTGAAATTATTTGTAAATCTTTGAGAGAAAGAATCTAAGTGTGAGGTATCACTTAGGGATTCTCAAGTGTGGGGTATCACTTGAGAGTTTGTTCAAGAGTGGGGTATCTCTTGAGATGTGTAAAGGGTACTTAGAGTCAAAAGTCTAAGAGGGTGGATTGGAACTATAATCCAATTGTATTGCTTGAAGACTTGGTTTAGAAGCCTTGAATTAGTGGAACCTCAAGCTTGGGATTAAAGCTAGAGAAGAGTGGATGTAGGTCGGGTTGCGTCAAACCACTATGAAATCTTGTGTTTGCATCCTCTCTTCCCTATTCTTTTAATTTATATGCAATTGTCTTTATATTGTTTTATTATATACTTGCATATAATTGTCTCCTATATTCATACAATTTAAATTTACAAAAAGAGACCATCACCCTTTTCACCTCCCCTCTAGGAAGATTACCTTAGATTGGATTAGCCTAATTTTTCTAACAAATTCCTTACCATAATCTAAATGATTTACGATGTTAAGTCAGATGTCATACGAGAAATGGGTTTTGGTGGGTTATTGGAATTGTCTTACCATGAATTGAATTCTTCTTTATTTCCATGATTGTTGCGCAAAACGAACATTGCTTGTTACCAACTTGAGTTGTTATGGCAAAAGACCATTCCATTAACATCTTATGATGTAGATATCGTGATGGGAATTGTACACAATGAAACAAACTTGGTTCTCGTGGAGCCGAATGCTAAACCTAGTTGGGTGCCTGTATTAAATGATACAACATCTACTGCTACAGCGGTTCCCTTTTCCTGCGCAGACTGTGTTCTTACTGAACCGGTATATTTTCCCATCAATTGATCATCTCAAGGATGAATGTCAAGGGTTGCCTCATCTTTGTTTGCTTTGACATTTACTTGTGCTTGTGGAGGGGGGACTGTACAACCATGTTCTCTTCCACTGGACCATGAATGTAGTGTGGCTATGTCTTGTGCCAAAGATGAAGCCAGGCTTAGCAATTGTTTTGATTTTCCCATCACTCGTGCTTCAATAGTTTAGTAATAGGCACATGGAGTATCAATTACCAATGTCAACTACAATAATCATGGTGCTCAAGTTTGTGTGTGCATTTATAAAGTTTTATAGCCATGGAATACCTCGGTGGGGTCATCAAAATGTGAGCATGTGGCCTCATGTGGAGGTGCATCCATATGTGCAGCTAGTTGTTTTGGCTGTAGAACCTGCCCATACATCAAACACACCTTTAATGATTATGTTTGAAACATAAATGATTGATTAAACCAATCTACATTTATGGAGTTGCTAAATTTGAGCATACTTGGACATTACCATACTTTCCATAAGTCTGAATTTCTACTGCTAATCAACACTTAATTTGGTCATCTGTCCATAGTGGGGTTCGCACTTTAACTTGAACGGACGACATGTAGAACTTGGTGATATAGAAAAACTAAGTAGTGGAAAGCAAATATAAGTTAATTGGAGAAGCCTTTCAAAGATCAACAACTTCACAAATTAATATGAAAGACGCATTTGACATTTGTGTGAAAAAAATGATAACGCACTACCTAAAGGAACAACACACAACCTCTAATGTATGTCGGGTGACTATTACGATAGTCACTTATTCCATCATCTATATATTATAGCACAAATTTTGCCCAATTTTTGCGGATAACCCCATCACTATCCCAAATCGTGTCCCACAAGTCATGCATCTTTTCTTGTTTTGAGTTGGGGATAAAGATAGTGGCATAGGAAAATATGAGGAAGGATTTCTTGAATTCGTCCCCAAGTGGTAAATTACGCATATTATCTTCCAATATTTGAATGTCATATGTGCGATTAGCTTTGTCGTGCCTATTATAAACAACAATGTCCACACCATTGTCCAAGATGCCTATCACCTCTCTAACATCTTGGAGAGTAATTGGGACAACAACATTTGTTTGCATACATAATCGGTGGTAGCCAATGTCGTAATTGGCCATTATCCACGTTATTAGTTCATACCACAACTCTTTGCAAGCCAGCAGTAGCAAACCCCCAAATCCCATATCCAGTATGACATTTTTTTTCTCTATGGGGAGGGTCTCAATGACCATCTGATTCGTCCCCAATTGGTGATCTACTTGATTTAGTCCTCAGACGGGAGTTATCAACAAAATTTATAAACCTAATTCACCATATACTAGGGTAGCACTATGTCACAGGATGCTTCAAATGACCCTCCTCATAGGCTTATATAGGAGGAGGGAAGCTTCTGGAGACTCCCACACTTAGCCATTAATGGGAAGAGTGTGGAAGGTTCTAGAAATGTCTAGAGAAGTCCACACATTTCTACACTATGGTAGAAGGCATGAGAAGAGTCTAGGGCTTTCTAGAGAATTCTAGAAGTCTCTTGTACATAAGCTTGTACATAGAATAGTCTAGGGAGTTCTAGAATGTTCTTGAATTGTAAGGAACCCTCCAAGGTTCTAGAGAGTTCCATTGGTGCCTATAAATAGGTGAGGGCCTCATTTGGCCAAGACACCACCCAAAACCACCCAAATCACTTCCTAACCAAGCAAGTGAGCATCCAAGCACTTGTAAAAGCTTCCTTGAGTTAATAAGAGCTTTCATTCTTTAAAGGGTTGCCTACTAAGCTTCTTAAGCTTTCGAATCGCGAGTGTCTTAGCATAGCAAGCTAAGCATTGGGGAGCAAGGCTGACTTAGCAAGATCAAGCGTCTTGACTTGCCTAAGTGCCGCACGAGCTTAGTGAACGACTAAGTCCGTGACAAGTGGTATCAGAGCGCGGCTACGAAGCGGGCATAGTAAAGGAAGCATGTCGGGCTCTAACATGGATGAGACTAGTGAGCAAACCCGTGGGAGGGAGACCGAGCCTACTGCACGGGGCAGAGGCAGGAAGGATAAATCTCGTGATGCCATTTCCAACATGGAGGCAAGGCTAGCCAAGGTGGAGCTAGCCATGGCAGACACCCGGGAGGGGGTGGACTTGATCGAGCAGGGCATGGAGAAGGGCTTAGAGGATCTAAGGGAGCAGATCCAAGACCTTCGTGAGGGGATGCTAGGCTCACAAGTTCAGTCGGTGTCACACGAGGAGTTCAGGTCCTTCCAAGACAAGGTCATGAGCATGTTCGCTAGTGTGGAGTCAAGGATGGAGGCCTTGGCTGCGCGCATGGAGGCCCGAGACCAGGAGATTCGGCAGGAGTTGGTCATCTACAAGGCTGCTGTGTCGGCACAGGTCATGGCCACACAAGGGGCATCTAGGGTGGAGGTGCCGAAGCCACAAGGGTTTAGTGGCAAGAGGGATGCCAAGGAGTTGGACAACTTCTTGTGGCATATGGAGCGATACTTCGAGGCTATCGCATTAATTGATGAGGCGGCTAAGGTAAGAACTGCAACCCTCTACCTTACTGACACAGCTACTCTATGGTGGCGTCGGAGGTTTGCCGATATGGAGAAAGGCATTTGCACCATAGAGACGTGGGATGACTTCAAGAGGGAGATTAAGAGGCAGTTCTACCCCGAGGACGTGGCTTACCTGGCTAGGAAGAACATGAGGCGTCTCAAGCACACAGGCTCGATACGAGGCTATGTTAAGGAATTCTCTTTGCTCATGCTTGAGATTCCTAACATGACTGAGGAGGAGTTGCTATTCAACTTTATGGATAACCTGCAAGGGTGGGCCGAGCAGGAATTAAGACGCCGAGGTGTTCAAGACTTAGCCACTGCTATGGCAGTAGCAGAGTCTCTAACGGATTACAAGAGGGGAGACTCTTCCAAGGTTGAGTCTTTGGAGGATAGCCACACCACAGGTGGGGGAGACGAGGCTTTAAGGGACCATTATGCTCCTAGAATGGGATCAGGCAAGACGCCTAACGTCCGGGAAGGAAGGGGTAAGGCGGAAAGGAAGGAGTTTACGCCTAAAATTAAATGCTTCCTGTGTGACGGTCCACATTGGGCACGGGATTGTCCAAAGAGAAAGGCGCTTAGTGCCATGATCGAGGAGAGGGAGCAGGAGGATGAAGCACATATGGGCTCAATGCAGCTACTAGGTGCCCTCCAATTCAACCCGAAGCCTAGTACGCCTAAGACCTCTTTACTAGCAGGGGTGCAAGTAAAAGAGGAAAAAGGGGAGCGAGCTGAGGTAGCCTGCACACACATGAAAGAAGTCACCAAGGGAAAAGTGAACTTGATGGGTAAGAGGAAGCAGCACTTTAAGCATCAAAAGTGCACGGGTCTGCATCCATCCGTGGCCTCATGGGAGAAGGAGGTGCAGAATATCCTGGCTGAACGGGTCACCAGGAGACAAGGGGTCCCTCCTGTGATAGAATATCTAGTCCGATGGAAAGGACTACCTAAGGGGCAAGCAAGCTGGGAACATGCGGATGCCTTGAGAAGATTCTGGAAACACATCGAGAGGTTTCAGAAAGAGGCAACGACGAGGACGTCGACGACATAGGCGGGGGAGAGTGTCACAGGATGCTTCAAATGACCCTCCTCATAGGCTTATATAGGAGGAGGGAAGCTTCTGGAGACTCCCACACTTAGCCATTAATGGGAAGAGTGTGGAAGGTTCTAGAAATGTCTAGAGAAGTCCACACATTTCTACACTATGGTAGAAGGCATGAGAAGAGTCTAGGGCTTTCTAGAGAATTCTAGAAGTCTCTTGTACATAAGCTTGTACATAGAATAGTCTAGGGAGTTCTAGAATGTTCTTGAATTGTAAGGAACCCTCCAAGGTTCTAGAGAGTTCCATTGGTGCCTATAAATAGGTGAGGGCCTCATTTGGCCAAGACACCACCCAAAACCACCCAAATCACTTCCTAACCAAGCAAGTGAGCATCCAAGCACTTGTAAAAGCTTCCTTGAGTTAATAAGAGCTTTCATTCTTTAAAGGGTTGCCTACTAAGCTTCTTAAGCTTTCGAATCGCGAGTGTCTTAGCATAGCAAGCTAAGCATTGGGGAGCAAGGCTGACTTAGCAAGATCAAGCGTCTTGACTTGCCTAAGTGCCGCACGAGCTTAGTGAACGACTAAGTCCGTGACAACTAGCTAGCATAGTATAGTGGTTCTAGGATCGTCCATAGGGTTGGGTTTTCATAGTACACATGACATTGATTTAGATACTGAAATGGTGCTTTTCCTTAAAAAGTTAGCTTTAAAAGAAAACATAGTTTTGGGTGAGAAAGAGCTGGTTTTAAGTTAACCAAAAATAGTAATTGAGATTAATATCAAAGAAAGGGGTTTCTTGGACTTTTAGGTCACTAGGTTCAGGTTCCTTAAGCAAAGGGGGAGATTCCAGATCTTTCCTCGCGTTGGGGATAATATCATAAAGGATGGATATCTCTTGAACCGGTGTGTATTTAGCAAATAAGATTTGATCTAACTGGTTCATGAAAAACTGTAGTTGCTTCCCTTTAATGGTTTTAAATGCCAAAGCCCTCTCACTGAATCATCTTCCAATGGCTCGTAAATGATAACTACTAGACTACCATGGATTCCATGAAGTCTGCTAAGCTTACCAAGTATCGGCCATTCAAGGTAATTCTTAACCTTGAAATATTCGTCAAAGGCTCATAAATGATAACTACATGACACTCATGGAGTCCGTTAAGCTTACCAAGTATTGGCCCAGGTGATTTTAAGGGATTTTAAGTTAAATAAAAAGAAACAAAAACCATTAATGGGTAACAACTCTCCTCACTTAAAGCAAGGAAAACTCCCACCTTTGTATCCGGATCCTTTACCTAGCTTCCCTCAGTTCCAAGAAACGAAAAGCCTAGCCACTCATCCTCTAGGAAAACATCCTCAGAAGTTGTTTGGCTAGAAAGAAAAAGGTACAAAATGAGAAGGTAAGGCAGAGCAAGGCTCTGTATTTTCCTTACTATGAGAATTTACAAGTGTAAAAACTATTCTGATATATTGATCAATTCTCTGTTTGATATATTTACATATGATGCAAAAGAATATATAGAGAGGTTTTTCCAACCTTCCTAACTAAGCAAACCTATCATTGACTGATTACAAGGAGAGAAAAGGTAATTACACAAAATATCTTGAGATAAAAATCTAACGGAGTCGGTGAAAAATATCTAAAAATTACATAGGAGGATTTTCACAAGCTTGCGAAGATTTCGCAATGGAGTTGCGAAAATTCACTTTCTTCAACCTTAGTTTCGCAGGGGGGTTGCAAAACTTCATTCTCCTCAATCTTAGTTTTGCAAGGGGATTGCGAAACTTCTTTTAGCATTTCGCAATGCCTTTGCGAAATTCATTTTTTTCACTCTTTTGGTTTCGCAGGCTTGCGAAACTTCTTTGGCATTTCGCAATGGGGTTGCGAAATTGTTGGACGTTAGATTGTTCCTCTGACTCTCTTCCTTGCATACTTGAGTGATTTGGCAAAGGCTATGAAGCTCTCCAAAACTTGGATTCTTCATGTATTTGAGCTTCAACTTGCTTTGCCATTGACTGTACAGAATTCTCCCTCATTATTGGCTCGCTTCAATGATCAAAAAGCTACCAAAAAGGCTAAAACTTGCCAAAAATGATTAGAAACACTTGCAAGGGTCTTTAATGTGCCAATTGAATTAAAAGGTAATAAATACTACTCAAAAGTGTTTAAAAGAGTTTATTTCAGGCTATAGAAAATCACTTTTTGAGTAGTAATCACCATCAGGAATTTCTTTCCCGAGCATCGGGATTTCGATAACTTAACCTACAACATGAAATAAGAAAAAAAATATTACAAATATGTCGCAATATTTGAGTTATGCTTAAATGGTAAGAGTTATAAAAATTAGTAAAAGAATTATAAAATCATTTACCATAACAGATCTAGGTGGAACATGGTTTTTCCGTTTCCTTTGTATGTTCTCCATGTTTTTTGCAAATGTAGAGATTCTTTTGATTGACAATTTTCAGCAAGGGCAGAGAATGGCAAAGTGGTGGAAAAATCTACAATAGGGATTTTGCTTGGGGTAATCATCGTATCAACTGTAATAGGATGGGCAGCTACTGTACTTGCACAATGAACATACCAAATTTAAATTTTAATTCGTGATTAAAAGCATAAGAACATTAACTGACCACATTTATAGTGTTGTAAATCTATTAGTTTATCAAAATTGCTTCCAAATATTATAAAAATCGGTTATGAGGTTTCCATTTCCATGCAATGCTCACATCCAACTTGAATCAATAAAACTATGATAAAAGTAGAAAAAAGTGAATTAGTAAATGTATGGTTAGAGGTTGAAACCCAACACTATCATCCTACAATAGAGCAGATTGTGTATCAGTTCTTCATGTGTTCGCTACAAGGCAACACGGTCGATCATGCGATTATGATGTAAATCTGGACAAGTTGGGTAAGGTTCTAGATGTGTATGAGGCCAGATTGGCCACCACAAAGTGTCTAGCATGAGATTTCTACAGCTTGGTTGATCATCACCACCTTTCTTACAGTTACTACTTTATGAAGACACCATTGGCTTTAGTCATAAATAGTCGTCCCATAGTGAAGGCATGGTGGGAGGACAAATCCTCAAGCCCAACTTTGAAGAAAGTGGCTGAAGGCATGACTTTTAGTGAGAAGTGATTGGTTTTTGAGCAGTGTGGTTCTATGTTATGGGGTAATATTAATTTTAGTGCTTGCAGATTATGAGTTGTAATAGTCCCTAAATTAGTGATCTATCATTGGGCGGTAAAAATCTTTAGGTTTATCCCATCCATTTATAATGATTTGCAGATGATCATTCTTTAAAATAATGATGATTTGTGGATGCATATAACATGAGCCAATCATTATTGTTTTACATGTAAGCAGTTAGCAAAACAAGCTTTAGTTAGGTATATAGATGTATAACCAATGGGAACTACGATCAAAATGGTTGTCATTAATAATTGTTTGTGATGCAGGTTGTGAAGAGCTTCTATTATGGTAAAAGAGAAAATGGAGATTTGGTTGCAAGTTGTCTCACCCATGGGAGAATGGATTTATTGTGTTGGTGAAGACAAGTATTTGCTTAAATGAAATGTTGTGCTTTTCAATATCACATATGGTTAATGTCATACTTTTTTTCTATTTCCATTAAGTAAATCTGGTTCTCTACTTGTTCACAATAAATAAGTAATGACTACATAGTTATTTTTCTTATTTCTATTTTTCTCATTCACTTTTGAAGCTGGTTTTAGGTGATACTTTTTAAAAAGGTTTGAGATCATTAAACAAGTATGCTCTAGTTTTAACGTCATAAACTTGTATATTTTGAAGTTGTTGGTTTGGAGGTCCCTCGTCGTTCTGGTTTTTGGGAAGACTGAAATTGTTATTGTTTCATATACTTCAGATGTGGGAAAAAAATATTCTCTGTCATTAAGGTTTTGGTCCCTTCTAAAAAATTAGTGCCCAATTTAGATACATGTGTATTGCATACTGTTGTGCTCTCATTGAGGAAAAGAGTCCTTCTATGCATGTGGTACACAGTTTTTGAAGGCTTTTACATACTACTTTTAGTTCATATCATACATATTTAATCAAGTGTTGCTAGTGACTTTGTACTATTTTTTTTTTATTTGAGAGACTATTTGTTCGCACAATTCTCTGCACCTATAACAATATTTTATGCAGTCTCTCTCTCTCTCAAATTTTCCTTATTACCCCTGCAAAAATGAAACAAAAATTGTGGCATAGATGATTCAACTTAGAGTTCAATGTTTTGTTAATTATATATTGCTAAGACTGCAACTTGGGGGAGTTAAAAGGTTAATTAGTTCCAAACCCACCATGAATATGTTCAACCTGTGCCAAACCTAACCCAAGGTTAGGTTTGGTATTCCTAACTCGTACCAAACCCGTGGACAATTTGAGTTCCAATGGATAATCGCAAGTTCCGCTGGGCTATCAAAAAAATAAAATTATTTTAAAATCTATAAAGTATTAGTTATATGATGAAATAAGATATAAAAGCTAAATATATCAAATTCATAATATAAATCATTAGTTACTAATTTAACATAAATAACCATTTAGATTTAACATAAAATCTAAACTAGGCCAAATGGAGCAAATCAGTTCATGCCAACATTAGAAGATCAATTGAAGAACCATGATCAGGAAGTAGCAGATGGGAAAAAAATGAAGATAAACTTCACTAACAAGAGATAGAACCGCAAAAACAAAAGTTGTCACAATAAACCAACCATTCCCATTGAATAAGCACTCACTGTTCCTCTAAAAACAAAAAATAACTATCAAATGATGATCAACCATTAATTAATCAGAAATGTAGAAGTATCTAGGGTCTCTCATTAAGGTCATTAATATGCATGCAACACAGTTTTTGCAAGGGTTTGTACCATTTTTACTCCATACTTCGCTTTAACTAGGCTTCTGTTGGTGTGTCTAAGGCATAATGCTTTGGTTTTTTAGTCAGTACATAATCAGCTCAAAGTCTTATATACTTGTAAAAATTGAGTTTTGGTTTTTTCATGAAAGAGAATGAAAGGGTAAATTTCTTCACTAGGCATGTAGAAAGGGTTTGCCCTTTCAATTAGTCTTTTTCCTGAGAAACAAACAGAATGTATATCATGTCGTTTTACCCATTGCGACATTTTTCCTTTAAAGAATTTTTCTGCACTACCTATAGGGTCATTTTTTTTACTTGCCAAATGAGGTAAGCACGTACTGTAATGCAACTATGGTTATTTTCATCATCCTGCTTGTCCAAACCAGCTTCACTATTGGAACCTACTTTTTTTTGTTGGTTATATATATATTAAATACTGTAAGTACTTGATAATATTAAATACTGTAAGAAAATTCAAGAATGAACAAGTATAGGGCATGACTCATCAAAAAATTTTCAAATATGTAGCACATTGTATGGTAGTGAATGATATTTCCAAGACTGAAGAGTTTGTTATTTGGGGTATGATGGTGATTATTTAGTTGGCTATGATATGTTATCATCACGTATCGAGCTAGGCCCATCAACTTTTGCTCGGTGTGTTCTATTGGTCTTAGAAATCCACAACATGGAGAACGATTTCCTAGCTAAGAAATGAGCAACTTCATCAGACTTCTATCTATTGTTCACCATCCTATGTTGTTTCTTGGGTTTATGTTCTTTTGGTGAAGACAGTCGTAATGAATTTTATTTTAGAGGGAGCCAGTTCAAATGGGGGTTCCTCTAAATTGTAGAAGGCTCAATTTGGGAATTGGGAATTGTATTGGCAATTAATATGTTATCCTTTTGTATTGCCCCAATATAAGGGAAAATAAATTGCTAAGCATCCATAGAAGTATAGAACTAAAAGCAAGATGAACAGGATGGTAAATAGAGCATATATCATACCTAAAGCAGAGAGAAAGAGAACTTAATAACTCATTGCATTAACAGTCCTTATTGAGTGTATTCATGCTTATGAATAACATAAGCACTAGTAGCTGCCATAAAAAACCAACAATGTGATAATTTGCCAATTAAATTGGAGTTCAAAGATAAGACTTAAACAGAATTCATTATATTCATTTAGGAACCAAGTTCAAAATTACACGTCTTCAGCCTGACATGAAATTGGATACCTAGTAGACATTTTCTTCTTGAGTTTGATCTCGTCAATTCAATGGGCAGAATGGATCCAGTTTGAAGGTCCAACTTTATGCCCTGAAAATGATAAGCATAGAAGCTATGAGTAAAAAGATACTCATAACTTTTTAAAGAAATATTCTCATGGTGGTAAGGTTAGTCATATGATCCCTTTGGATTAATATCTCAACTGGACCGTCACAGTTGAAACTGAAACTTTGATTTCTGAACAGTTTCTATGGTGTTGACAACTTGAATAGGAAATACTAGCAGTAGCCTTGAAAATTTTCAATTAACATTTGAAGCACCAAATTACTCCAATATTTACCATTGAATATTATATGTTATGTTGTCATATTTTTCTGAATAAAAAATAAAAGAAATCTATAACTTGTCAAATTACTGAAAATGGTAAAAAGATGTTCCAATTAAAGGGCAAGTTATGTCTTATGTCTTCACTTATTTAGTAAAACTCGTTTTAGCTAACTTCAGGCTCCTTTAGGTCGAGTTTAGACAAGGGTATAATTCTACTTAAGATGGCTGCCCTACAATGCTCAAACAAATCTTAACAATCTAATGCTAATTTACAATTTGCTTTGTTATATAACCATGTAAAATAAATCCTTAATCAAAAGATAATAACACAAATAATAAGTCATCTAATGTTTTTGATTGACCAATGAAGCAACATTTTCCTTAATTTTTTTTTATTTCATCACAACTAACAAGCTATTACATTGTAATGAATTGCAAAATTCTATTCATGACTAGTGAAGACATATCTATAGATATCTACTGAAGATCATCAAACTTTGTTAAAATGACAATAAGGTTTTCCCTTAAAAAATGAATGGATATATTCTGTCAATAACATGCTTTCTTACATTAAATGCATGAAGTACTGCAACTGCGGTTTGATGATTGAAAAAGGTAATAAATGCAACAACCTACAAAGAAGAAATAAACTGCATAAGTGATAGGCAACAAGCATTATTGGTGAAATTTTGAAGCATCTCATAATATTTGAAAATTTAATAGTCAAAGAAATGTGAAAGAATTTAGGAACACGACAAAAATCATTTTTCAATCATTTTCTTGTTATAAATATTATCTTCTTAGATCATTCTAAAAGTTTGCACAATCAATGAAATAGGACCCTAGTCTGAAACACCTTAATATTCAATCTTAGTAAGAAATGTTATTTGAATGTCAGTTTTCCAATTTGTAGGTTTGTTGTCCATATGTCTCTAAATGATGGATTTTGTTTTTTGTACAGCTATAACTTCTGCTCAAGTATTGTATGACACTTCTGCTCAAGTATTGTTTCTTAATAAACGGGAGGTTGATATTTACCATATAACTTAAATTGGAATTTTGAAATATCCTACTTTATGATTTTCAACAAAATTATCCAACTAAGAAATTAACAAAAGGAATTATGATAACAATTTGGATGTAATATTAACCATTACAACACATCGATGATAAATGTTACAAATTTGTTCTTAGTTGGTAATAGCCTTTAGAAAGTATATTCCAAACATGTAATGACAATATAGTAGAACAAAGTTTCAATAATGGAAGAATGTGATAGCAAGGCCCTTAAGACAAATGATTCTTACACATTTTCCTATTGTGCCCAAATGTATGACATCTTGAGCAATAGATAGTCCGTTGATCTTGAAATTGGGACTTAATGCGCTTCTTCCTTGGTCTTTCAAGAAGGCGTTTGGTATGGGGAGGGTTAAGAGAGAAGAAAACTTCACCAGTGATAGATCGAATCAAACCATCATTATCCACGGTTGGCATGTCATGGGTCCTTATACTGGAGAAGGAGCCTGAGTAGATCAACTTTTACATTGGAAATTTGTACCAATCTTGAACAAAATCAGCAACATTCTGACTGATGGAAAGAATAACGGTCGCCGCATGTTCACAAGGGATTCCCAACATTTCCCAACCCTTACATGTGTAAGTACGCTTCATAATGTCCACATTCAAGAAGGTTATACTGATAGAAACCCTAAATATTCCGTTCATGAAAAGAGTGACCGGATACACCTCACCCTTACCAATTTTCTGCTGCACTTTGTTTTGAATTTTTAGCCTTATACATCCCTTCCAATTGTTCGATTCCTCTTTATGCTTGACAAGCATAGAACCTAACTTAGCCATATGCTCCATTAGAAAGTTACAAATGGAGTGATGTCTTTCATTCCTTAACCAAGCATTAAATAACTCGGTAAGGTTTGTGGTCATTTTATCCCATCTTTGCTTTGGGAATTTTGACATAGCCCAATGTTTGGGTGCATTTTCTTCAACCATGTGGCCAAAGTGTCATTGTATTTTCGTAGTTTAAACATGAAAACATTATAATCGTGCTCTAACCTTGCACAGACAATACTATCAAGGAATTTGAGTGAATTTTCTTTACCTTTGTTCCCTCTTGTGTTATATTTACTAAAAAAAAAGCTAAAATTTTCCTTCAAGTGACAGTAACAGTAGGCGTGGTTTTCAACCCCAAACACTTCAGGAACACTACGAAAGATGGCAGGATGTCTATCCGAGATAATAACGACTTCCTTATCTCCAACAACCTTCTTCAAGTTTTGCAAAAACCAAGACCAACCCTCATAATTTTTTGAGCTCATCACGTCAAAGGCTAAGGGGAACATGGAATCATTAGCATTGTATGTGGTGATCGAAAATAACTCACTCTTATATGGGCCACTCATATGGGTGGAGTCAATAACAATGATTGGCTAACACCCCATTGCAAACCCTTGGATAGATACCGAATGAGCAACAAAGAGTTGCTGAAAATGCCCATCACTTGAATGTCTCAACTCAACAATGCTTCCCGGATTTTTTGCAACCATTTTCTCACACATCCAAGGCAATAATTTGTAATAATATTTGGGTTCTCCATAAATGCGCTTATTCGCCTTCACCTTGATATTTCATGCTTGAAGATACGTCAATTGCATCCCATGTTGCCTTTGGAAGTCCTTACAAATTTAGCGGGGTTAGTAATCGGGAGTAGACCGTATGACATCATCAATAAGTAGTGAGGCATGATTGAATCTCACTAAAGGTTGGGATGCAACAACATCTTCCAAACTATGATTATGGAAGTTTTGAAAAGTGTGAACCTGAACGATGTACGAATCTTGAATTGCACGAGCAGTGACTTTCCAAGGACATTCATTAATTGTGCAAACTACTATTATGTGTTTCGTACTATTCCTCTTGAAGTAATAACGGAATCTACAAGCAATTGACATCAAATACATGACATCACGGAACTCGGCAACATTGGGGAAGGTATGTCCACTACCCATAATGGAATTTTCAAACCGCCTTAAGTCACGTTTTAGTATATTTGATTCAATGCATCTTTGGGAAAACCCATATGACTCAATTGTAAGAGAGTCATTACAAATATCCATTGGCGGATCACTATTGGAGGACACTATGTGTGCCGAATTTGAACCAACAATAAGGATAGGGGCACTACAAATAAAACACAAAAACAAATTCTTCATCCATCTACATATATTTCAATAGTTAATAGACAAAGTGAATGTGATGTTGGTAAGGCTATATGTACCTATTTGGTGCGACATAGGCTGCAGCAACTTCACTTGATGGTGAGACATAGACACGACAAAACATTTCGTTGAATTTGAACATTTTAAGTATGGCTGCGTCATCATGCAATGGTAGTAGACATGATAAGTCAAACTTGACCATGAATTCCAATTTGATAGAATTTCGATCAATGTTCAGTTCAACACACAATTTTGAAACGAAATCACTATGTGACATATGGGGGTTAACAACCATGCATTCGATCCGACCACCTTAATATTCTACGGACCCACTAACACACTTACCTAGTCAACCGCCTTCATGAATGTAACAGAACATGTCCTCTTCCATCTCCTTAATTAACTAAAAACTTGTTACAAACAAAATGACAACAAAAGTAAATAAGGACTATGTATGAATATAATGATGATGGAAAGAGGAGAAGAGGGAGTGAAAAGAGAGGTCAGAAAGGGGTCATCCTTAGGCCATGTGTTGCTTCTCCAACATGGAAGACTTTTTTTTTTAGCGAAACAAAAGACAAAAAGAAAAGGTGAAAGAAGGGAATAAAGACCCACTTTCTATTTTCAAATCCCTAATCTATCCTTGTATTCATAATCTGATGCCATCAAGTTGCTTAAGAAATAAGAATGATGGCTTCCTCCCTACCCACCCTTCCCATGTCCTCATCTCCAATCCATTTTCCATGTTTCTTTCCACTTTCATTCTTCATCATCCTAAAAACATAATTACATCCTATAACAATTATCGAACAATACCTTTTAGCATTGAGAAGACATTATTAATTAAATGATCTCACATATAAAAAAGGACCTCCTTATTTTGCACTTACTCTATCATTCTCACTCTCACTCCCTTGTACGTCAATTCCTATCTTAATTTTATGGGTTTATACCTTGGCCTAATTTGTTTATACCTGGACCTTCATTCGATTTCTATCGTATCCTGATTAAGAGTTCAATAAATCCCACATTATAGATTTTTCCAAATCAATTTGTATAATTTCACAAATTCGTTCATAGAGTTAATAATCAATGACCCCATCCTTTGGAGTTAAGAATTTAAAAGCAATATTGTTGTACCAAGACATACCAAATAGATTTAGTAAAGTAACGAGTGATTTAAGGGGATGACTATAAACTAAGTGATACTAAGACTATATTTCCCAATTTCAGAAGATTCAAAGAACTTCAACGAGTTAAATCGCCTTTCATTTAAACATAAGCAGCAAGCATCAAATAAACTACTGTGAAGTATTAACAAGAAACAAAAGGGTCATTGAACAAAATTACAAATGAAATAATGGATTGGTCATCAATGTTAAATTGGATGATATTTGTAAAAAATAAATAAGTTGGCTATAAAGACTGTGGAAGAAGCATTGAAGAATCTAATTCCAAACTTTTATGCCACAGAAATATTAGAATTTAAAAATTCATCCATTCTTCCAAACCAGTAGCTCAACTCACACCTAGTAAAATATTAATGTCCAGAACCCTTTTACGCAAATTTGATTGTTATAAACAAAAAAAACACAATGATAATCCTAAGCACAATCAAATTGGAAACTTATGCATCTTTGTAATTTTTTTAATTGCATTTCCACATAGTTAATGAATCAAGAAAATAGAAGATGTTCCTTGTTAACAGTCATAGTGGTACTGGAAAACAGTGGCAAAAAAATGGAAATCACAATTCCCATCAAATTAACAACTAGACAGAACATCATAAGCTAAAATAAGAAATAAATAAATATTATTTATCTTCAAAATAATTCATTTTTTTATTAGTTAGTATTCAGTTTCTGAATGATTTTTGCATTAATTCAGAACTCACAAGCTTAGCTGAGTAACATACACGGATTATATATGGGTTTACAACCATGTAAATGATTACAATCATTTGTTACTAAAGGTAATTGCTAATTGGTGAATTTGATATCAAAATTGCAATGCATGTATAGAAATTTTAATGAAAAGCAGTTCACAATTCTTTAGCAAAAACATCATAATGAGAAAAGATAAAAATGATTTTTAATTAAATGAAACTAATTTCTAGTTTATAAGATTTTGTATTTCCTTTCCTATCACTAAGCACCAAATTTCCATAAATCATGAATTTTTATTGCTTGATTTTGGACGTAATGTTTTATCCATAAGGTTTACATTACTAGAAAATATTTGTTTTTAAGAGTTATTCCTTCAATTGAATATCTTGGTCTCATATATCTTACATTATATTGGATAAATTTAAATTTGATTTTTGTACATTAGCTTTGGCAAAAGGAGGCAACAAGCTTGAGGAAGCAACTACAATACTTGCAAGACACCCACAGGCAAAATTGTGTTTCTATTTATAATGGGCATAAAACATTACTTACATTGGCCCAACAATTGTAAAATGAAGGAATGCATGATAAAAAAAACAGTGACTCTCCATGTTTACTAACAACAGTTGTAAAATAATAGTAGAATATCCTTTCATTAATAACATTCCCATCTCTTAATGTCAACATGTATTTCAAAAATATCTATGAAAAACAACCCTTTGAAGACTGAGAATGGTGTAATCAACACCACAACCCTCACCCAAAATTCTTGCAATAGCTCTTCCTACCTCTAACTGATCTTCTATCCTTATAACACTTCCCAAACCCCAGTTGGAGCCCACCTCCCCAATGGGATAATAACTCAATTTATTGGACCTTTTTCTTCAATGATACTTGCATATGAGCACACTTTACATTTCTCAAAAATAGTCCAATCTCTTCTTAGCAAACACCATCCTCGGTTGCCTAGTCAAAGATGCATACGAAGGGGTTTTCACCAGAGATGGCATCCCCATCCTTAACTTTTCCCAGCCTCCGCTTCTAACACCCTTTGGAATGACCATAAAGATAGATCTTCAATTTATTACAAACTCAGATGAACCTTCCTCTACTATCAAAACATACCTCCAAAGGATGTGTCCTTGTTTTTCCTCTGAACTTATTGATGAAACCTAAGGAACTTTCTAACTCAAACGCCTTCTTCAACTACTCCATCAGCAAACCAATCTCTTCCTTTTCAAAAGCCAAAGAAAAGACAACACCTTAACTTTTTTAAGTGACTAAATCCATTGACCTCCCTTTGATGTTGTTGAACCTAACCTCAAAAAGTTTCTTCTCCACCTCAAAGAACTTGCTCTACCTATTCTCTGTCCCATAACTAATGTTCACCACCTATTCTTATAAATATCCAACATAAATGATGCTGAAAGCAATGATGCCACGGACAAAGATTAGAAGTTGAACCCTATTCCTTGGAAAATTCATGGCTTTGCCAAAACCCTAACCTCAACCCTAATTTGCTTTATCCATAAGAAAAAATATATGCCTTTAACAAGCTTGGTAGTGTTGAATATGCCATGAATGTGATTCACATGTGTGACTACCTCTAAATGTCTATAAATTTAACACTTTTTTGGATGTGAATTGTTCATTTTCTAAAGAAGTTTTGGACTATTTTTGCTAGTTTTAAGATAAATAATTTTTTTCCCTCTCCATCATTAAGACACACTCCACTGAGCAGTTTCTTGGGTGTTCACTACACAAGAAAACCCCATAAGGCCATATCTCATATTATTCCAACGCCTCATCATATAAGCAAACCAAGAGCGTCAACTTTGATATCCCTAGATCTGCCTTCATTCCACTGAAAAAACTTCATAAGGTGGATGTGACTGAGTTTTCAGTGGCAATGGTCTTACCCAACAAACTTATGGGGAATATATTGCATGTTTTCAGAAACTGCTCTATATTGCAGTTAACATGCGGAAAGACCTTGTCACGCCCCATTGGCTGAGAAGGTTTTTTTGTTTAAGGCTTGTGCATTAAGATTGATGACGGATCAATAAAATAGGATCCCAAGATGTTTGATGAATAGGCTTTGCTCTTTTCCTTAACTACCTATCCTTTCAAGTGTTAGAGAAACAAGGTCTTTCATGACCTATCTTTAACCCTCCTAGCTAATAGAAGACATGTTATGGAAGCTCAAGCAAAAAAAATTGTTCATTTCTTGATTAGCCCCAACTCCAACACAAAGAGAACAATGTCACATTTCCCAGAACTAGAAAGATTAAGTAGAAACAAGAGTAACGGAGGGAACCTTTTCCTTATAGGGGCAAGGTAGGAACCATTCAAACACATATGTGCATGTGTGTGTATGTGAGTGAAAAAAGAGAGAGACTTTTGGGTAATTTTTTTAGGCCTTCAGTTGGGTGAGAATCTTGGATCCGATCAGGTGATTTAAGGCTGCCATGTGGCTGCTCTTAGAGCAATCAACAAGTGTGACCCAAAGAGACACATCATAGCCATTTCTCAAAACTTTCTAATCCATTTATAGATTGCAAGGACATAATTTCATAACTCTCTTCAAATAGGAATGATTGTTCCTAAGAATCCTCATCTAAGAATATACCCTTTGTTATGCAATGACTTGACCAACATAATTTTGCCTTGTGTTTGTCATTAGCAATTGGGACTTAATCTACCACTAAATCAAAATTTCAAAGAAACATTTCTCTTAGTAAACGAAGATTTTTGTATAAAAAAAAATTTGAATCAAAATGATTTTCATGATGTCCATGTGAATCTTTATATTGATCAACCACAATCATATGATCATAGTGATTTTGAAAAATAGACGATCTCTTCAGCTAGAAAATTTTATGGTGTTTCCTACACCTTAAACATGCTAAGCATCTAATTGCATGATTTGACAACTCATGCTTCTTAAGCAATATCTTCAGCTTGTGCTATATTTATTTACTAAAAGAGTCAAGTAGATTTAAGCTCCACTTCAACTAGATTTTTATGTGTCCACATGGCACAAGCTAAGTAGAGAACAAGATTTTCTTCATGCATCCTTTCAAAATTAGCAAACACTCAAATCCTCATTACCATTTCAAATGGACTGAAATTAGAATCTTAAACTCATAATTTCAAAACCAGTTAGACTAATCATTGTGAATACCATATTCAATCTCAAATAATATTGGAAAGAAGATCGGGAAATTTACTTGCCCTGGAATAGTTCGACGTTGAGCCCTACTACTAATTCCAATCAATATGTGTTTTGCTGAATAACACAACTTAGTGCTATCCAGTTGTGTCACCTCAACTTCATTAGGACCAACAATATTTCCATTTCCTTCATACAGTTTCACCCTAGCATTTGTCAGTAACCGCTTGTAAATTCCATTTAACCTCATTATTTCATTTGTATGCAATTACAGAAAAATAGGGGAAAAACCCATTCTTAAACTCATTAGCATGACTAATTGTTAAAAAAGTTATGAATAACAAAAAAAAAAGAAAAAAAAGAAATCAAAAACAAATTGTCTGTAAAGAAACAAAAAGAAAGAAAAAAATGCATTGCATGGAAACCACTAATACCCATAAGAAGATTTCAATTGATTTACACTAGTTGTTCCAAACTCATGAACTGTCATCCAAGAATTCTAGGTATAATTGAATTCTATAAATGTCTAGATCTAGCAGATTCGATAATTGGTTACCAATTACTTAAATGAAGATCAAGTGCACTTCCTTTAGAAATGCCAAGCCCAACTAGAAACAACAAGAAGTCCTGTACTTTTTTTTTTTTTATTTTTTTTTATTTTTTATTTTTTATTTATCAGAAACGAACAATTGTATTAAAATAGAAAAACATGAGAAGTGAAAAATGCTACCAGCAAACCCCTTGAACCGAAGATCACTCCAAAACTCTTTAAAAGTATTGGTAGAACCGATTAAATACTAAAAGTGAGGCTTACAAGCAAGTAATTCTAACAATACAAGTGAAAAAACTTGCACCAACATCCTCCCACATCAACACATTGATGTTTATGGTGTTACAATTACTTGTTACATGCACCAAACATACATGCCAGCAAATAATAATTACCTTTCCTTTCAATACACACTGTGGAAACATGTATCTTGCAGAATCATGGAAACCAATGATACCTTAGTTTGTTTAACCAGAATAACAACCAAAATATATCATTTATCAAGGATGTTTTCACATGGATTAGTTAGTAGTTTTTCCTTAGATTCACATGATGTTCTAGCATAAAAATGAGATAGAAACACACACACACACACACACACAGAACAAAGAAGAAACAACACAAGAAAAATGGAATACCTCAACAATAGTTCCCAGGTAATCTAGGACTTCTGGAATCTTGCCTTCTACAGAGTCCGTATATATCTATAGTCCAACAAGGAGAATGAGAGAATGGTAAGAGAAAAGGGTGCAGGGTAGGATTTTCAAAGCTTAGATCCATTACATAATGAAAAAGCTAAAAAGGAGTAATGACACAATATTTTAAGCAAACTGAATGAACATGGTGAATCTATGAATATATAAGAAAAGTCATGAGTGTTTTAAATATGCTACAAATCCAAATACATAAGCAACAAGTACTAAAATAAAATGAATTAAAATATAAATGGAATATATATGTATTTATGAAAACAGTACGCCAAAATGAATAAAAAGCCCAATTTAGAGCAAAATTATTGAACAAAAAAATTGGGTTTTCTCTAGGAAACACCTTACAAATTACAACTAAAGAATTGAATAGGTAAACCACAATGTTTAACAATAAGCTATATGTTGGAATAATAAATTTGATTTTCTATATTTACTGGAGTTGTAACTCTCAAGATAGCCTGCAATCACAACTCAAAGATGACATTAAATTAACAAATTAGCTGACTTGGACCCACTTAACCTATGTATTAAATAGGTTGTGTTTCATCATGTATACTTTGGGTTGCTTTTAATACAATCACTTTTACCTATCCCAAAAAAAAGGTCATGTTTAGATTAGGATTTCACCATGTTTTTGTTCTGTTTAATTATGGACTCGGTTAGAAAGGATTACAGCTTGTCTATTTTTAAAGTATAAAAAAAAAAATGAGAACTTTTATCAATAATTTATATTACTTTGTTTTATTTTTTTATAATCATTTGGAAAAACAAGTTAGATTGTAATTTTAAAGAGGTTAAGTGGATCATAGAGATGCCAGATTAATGCTTAACTTAATGAGTTATGCAAGTCAACTTGAATACAACTTAACTCTACCTGTGTCTTAAATATTTCACATGACTCTTAAGTAGTTTCTTTTTCGATGCTCATGATAAACTCAATCAATCTAAAAGAAAAACTTATAAATGTGGAAACAAAGCTACTTAACAGGGAATGAAATATATTGCCCATTTCAGTAACATCATCTTTCAACCAAGGAAATTGGATATGGTTTAGACACACATGGTAGGCAGGTAACGTATTGTGGACAGTTTGGAGTAATAGTTCCTCATTGAGGCCCCTCAATTATACAACACTATAATGTTTCAGTTTTGGAACCAATGATTTAGTAAATACTTTTTCTTAACCACCTACCATAGTAATATTGTTGAGTGATGCAGAGAAGCTTAATCATAGAGTGCACTAGAACAGATGTTTTTGCAAGCATGATAAATGGACCATAACTGTCTTAAATGGTTTTTTTCAACAACTACTACCATCATGAGGAGTAGTTGGTAGGCATTTTAATTTGTGAGTGATTACAGAATTGTAAAAAATATGGGAGTAGACTTCAATTGAATTCAACTAGCCCCTTTATCTCCAACATCATATTAAAATAAATAAATAAATGCCAATGGAACAAAATTTCAAATACAGTGCTATAGTGAACAACCAAATGCAGCCTTATAGCATTTAAAGTGTAACAAACAGGTCTTTTTTTTTCCTAAAAAATTCTATGAGATGTCACAAGATATAAACAACATCTCTAGCAAAGGACTAACAATTTTAACACATCATATAAAATATAAACTTTTGCATCCTCCTATTCTTCTTTTCAAGCGAAAGACTAACAATTTACAGGAAGAAATGATGAAAATTCAGATTAATAGGTGAGGAATTTCAAAGCTTCGGAAAAAAAAAAAAAAAAACATATATTAAACATGAGGAACATGTTTGCAACATTTGGTCACAACTTCAAGTTTTAGACAAGTACATGTTAGCAAACACATACACAAAGAAACATAAAAATAAGTAAATAAATAAAAACTAAAATTAAAATTAAAATTGAAATTAAAAGAGGAAATACACATAGAAATTTACAAATTACAAATCATGGTTAATTGACCAAGGAAAAATCAACTGAAGTTGCAAGATACAATATCAGTGATCAGAGGGCCTTATTTAAAGGTTCCAAATACTTCTCATATTCAAATGTTCCAAAATATCTTGCTACAGGTATTAGAATTCATTTTCCAGGGATAAAATTAATCAATATGCAGCAAACCTAGTCAATCTAATAGCTGAAAGTTTATCCATTTTTTGTTCTCCTGTAGTGAAATTATAAAGCATCAGCAATGTGAGGCATTCACATAAGCATTAGAGAGGTTTCATCAAGTTCTAAGTAAATATTAATTAAGAAGAAACAAGGAAGGTCCTTCCAAAAGGTTCAGAAACATCTTATTGGATCTCATTGAGCCAAAACCCTTGTAGCTTAAAGTGCTTGGTTGCTAACCAAGCACACTATGAAGCACTTTAATGGCCATAGCCCTACTGGTGCCAATTTTTTATTACCTATAAGCTTAAAATGCTTTCTAGCAAAGTATAAGATGTTTAAGGCTTAGAATCTGTTCTTAGTACAGTGAGATAGTTTTCCAAAAGAAAATTAAGCAAAAGAAATTGAAAAAAAAAATTTCCAAAAAAAAAAAAGAGGGAAAACTAGGTGGTTTTCAATTCATAAAGAACCCGATTCAAAAAGAGGTGGGTGCATCTAAAATTTTCTTTAACCAAAAATTTTTTTTCCTCATCTTCATTCATGCAAAAATTAATCAAAATACAACAAACCCCAAAATATAACACCTTTGGCCCCAATATTTTCTCAACAGCCAAACGAATCCTTAAATGAAAAACTCACCTATGATTGATTGAGGAAGCTCCACTTCAGTTTCCAGAAACCTTAAAAAAAATTCAACCTTTGATGAAGAAATATGAAAATATGCCTTGACTTTGCCTTCGTTGAAGGTTTTTAGAAGATACCGATCAGGTTTGGGTGGTCAACTCGTGAAGAGAGACACGCTAGGGTTAGGCCAAAATTAGATGAAGACGACTTTCGAAGGATGGGTATCCATCACCTGCTCAAGACCTTAATAAACAGATCGGCTGTATCAAACGAGATATGAAAATGGAAATTTTTTTAGATTGAGTTAGGGCAAAACGAGAGCAAGTGACAAAGAGAGTTCCCCAACTTTCAAATGTTTCTCAGGTCGGATGTTTTGTGGGTTTCAGATTTCATAACTTCAAGTTTCAGATTTTAGTGTTTATTAAATTGCGCACCTGCTTGCTGACAGGGAAAATTAAAGGGCAATTTTGGAAATGCTTACCTAAACAATATATAGGGCATGAGTAACATAATATTTTTCTCATTAACGGTCAAATCCCATATTCGAATTTCTTTTAGTTTGATTTCCATATTACTTTTAAATAGCTGGCTCTAAACACAACTTTCCCTAATTTCTAAGCACTAATAAAACTTTTTAAAATTTTAATATTTTTTAATCCACATTCAAATGGAACATACGGTCTAAAACAATAACATGTGTTCAATTGCCACAAGTCCATAAATATATAAATTTTATTTTATTATTTTGAGATTTTATCATATTTATTATTTAAATTTTAGTATAAATATATTGATATTTTTTTTAAAAAAAAAAAAACATTGTCAATAAATTTTATATTATACAATTGATCAATTCGAGTCTAATCCAACCTAACTTTAAAAGGAGTTCAAGTTAGGTGGTTCAGGTAAGTACAACATCAACTTAACCCATCAAAGTTTCTATAATCATCACAAGTTATTTTAAATTCATTTCAAGTTTTTTGAGCGAAAAGTTTTAGTAAATAAATTATTTAATTTTTTTTTATGAAAAAGAATAATATATATTGATAAAATAGAAAGTTCAAAGAGATATGAAAATAGAAAAATAAGAAAAATAAATAAATAATTTTAAATTGTCTCTAAAATTCAGTAAAATATATTAAAGAATAAAGAAATGTGAAAAAAAAAGGTTGAGTAAAATACAAAAATAGTTTAAATGTTTAAAATTTAGAGTAATGAATAAGATTATAAAGAAGAAATGTATAATATATGGTAATGGAAAAATAAAAATATAGAAAGAAAAGATAGAGTGAAACGTGAAAATAGAAGGTCAGAAAGTCGACTAAGTAGGGTGAGAAACGACAAAAATATCATGAGACGTGTAGCGATTAGTGAAGAGCCTATGTGTAGCCAATGGGTCCTTGGATTCAAAAACATGATATAAGTAAAGGTGGTTTCGATGTTGTTTGCTCTACAACTTTTAGCCTCATCATTGTATGTGTTGATAATAATGATGGTGGGTTTTATTATGTTATAACTAACTTTGCATTTTTAGCTGTGGTGTTTTTAATTAAAGTATTTTTAGAAAAATTACATTTATGTAGAAAACATTTACAAGTAATTTGTTAATATTATAAATAATTTTTAAAAAATTTTAAATTATTTTTTAAATTTTCATAAATACCTAATTTTTTAAAAAATATTTTTTAAACTAAAAAACGTTTCATAAAATCTCTAAATTCTAAGACTGTATTTGACAGTTTTTTTTATTCAAAGTATTTTCAACGTTGAAAATACTTTTAGGAAAATCAATTATAAGGTGGTTTTATAGAAAAAATTATAATTGATTTTTTTTAATATTATAAGTGATTTTTTTAAAATTTAAAAATATTTTCTAAATTTTACTAAATATATGTTTTTTCTTTTAAAAAAAATACCTATTAGACTAAAAACCTTTTTTGTTTTTTAACCATAAAACAAACTCTAATTTACTCAAATTTGTTTTGAATATTCTTTGGTATTTAACCCAAAAAGATTATTAAAAATATATAACAACATGCAAGTAACTACAACTCTAAGGTTATGTTCGATTTCGAAAAATATTAAGAAAAGAAAAAAAAATATTGAAAAAATGATTTTATCATATTTGATTATACTATAAGAAATAAAAATAAAAATAATTAAAAATAATTAAAAAAATTTACATAATTTTAAATTATTTAATTTTTATATTAAATAAATAAAATGATTTTGAAATAGAATATAAAAATAATTTATTCACTTTATTTATTATTATTATTTTTTCATCTTTTCTTTCCCATTACATTTTCCTTCCTAGGCAAGCAGATGTTAAGGCACGTGCCCATGTATTGCAGTCAGTGGCTCTTCAATTTCTTTTCATCGCAATGGATGCAGGGAAAAACAAGATTACACCCCCAAAGAACAAATCTAAAGCAGGGATCAGGGATGAGCCCAACATCGGAAGAATGTAAATGGGTCGTCGGATCTGATGATAAGCAATGGATTTGACCTTCCACATAGAGATATACATACACTAAAGACCTGGCCAATATTCCATTCCCACCCACAACCTACGAATCACGAAGAAGCCACTTAAAAGGTAAGAACTTTTTCCCACAAAGATTGGGTTGTTCCCTAGATCTGGGGCAACCATCTCACCCTCTCTTGAAAAATGGTTTCACATGGTTTGTGGTGATATGGAGATGAAGATGGTGACGATACAGAGGGTGTCGTGCCGTGGAGTGTGAGGCCAGCCACCCTTGCTTTTTTGACCAATATGCCTTGCTGTTTTAATGTTCCCTCATTTTTCTTCTGTTTCACTCAGGTCCTCTTCCATTCACAAAATGGAGAAACACTGCAAAGCAAAGGGGAGTGAAAAACAATCGTTCAAATTTTAAATAGTTTCCTCAAGAAACATCAATGTTCTAAAAACAAATTGGCCTGTCCGATTGATTAAACCGTTGACTAGAGCCTGGTCTGGTTTAGTCCAAGCTTTAGGCTGGAGGAAACTTTGAACTAGCCTTGAATCAGATGGACTGATAGTTGAACCTCCATTAAACAAGTCTAAAAAAGTTTGTTGTTAAAGTAGATTGGTAATTTTTTCTATGCACTAAAATTGTTTAATTTAATGTTTTGAAAATATAGGAACGCTTGAGCAGTGGAAGTAGCACTTAAGTGCTTATTCAACGCTCAAGCACTTCAAGTGCTTGAGTCATGGGTAAGTGCACTTAGAGCTAGTCTTGAATATGCCAGAATATGGTAGATTATTTTTTGAAATTTTACAAATTTAGATCTAACACTCTGGCAATGGTAAATTTAGGGTCAAGTAAGTGATTCTTCAACCGTGTCTCATCCTTTGTTGATTTTTTTCTCTTTAAAGGCTTTTGAAAGGGTCACGACTCACAGGTTTGTTTCAAATTTTTACGGGTTTGTTTTTTTCAAACTTGTTCGTGAATCACAGATTTATGAGTGTTTTCTTTTACAGAGGAATCTCTAATTTCTCTAAAAATTTTGATTCTTGTTGTGATGGGAAAGGAGAGGGAATTTGTTGATTGGTTTTTTTTATCGAGTCAACCGAGTTAACTCGGAATATCAATCGAGTCATCCAAGTTCAACCGATTCAAGGCCGAGTCTAGGTATAAATTTGTATCTAGTATCAGACTCGTCGCGACCGGCGTCGAGGCGAATACGACTCGGTCGAGTTGTACTAGACTCGGCTGATTTTTTGAACCCTGAGTGTGAGGCCAACCACCCTTGCTTTTTTGTGTTGTTTGACCAACATGCCTTCTTGTTTTAATGTTCCCCCATTTGTCTTTTGTTTCACTCAGGTCCTTTTCCATTCACAAAATGGAAAAACACAGAAAAGCAAATGGGAGTGAAAAACAATCGTTCAAATTTTAAATAGTTTTCTCAAGAAACATCAATGTTCTAAAAACAAATTGGCCTGATTGAACCATTGAGTAGAGCCTGGTTTGGTTTAGTCCAAGCTTTAGGCTTGAACTAGCCTTGAATCAAACGGATTGATAATTGAACCTCCATTAAACAAGTCTAAAAAAGTTTGTTTCATGACAAGTTAGGTGCTCAAAGGGTTGAAGTAGATTGATAATTTGTTTTATGCACTAAAATTGTTTAATTTAATCTTTTGAAAAAATAGGGACACTTGCAGTGGAAGTAGCACTTAAGTGCTAGAACCACTCAAGCGCTTATTTAATGCTCAAGCACTTGAAGCGCTTGAGCAATGGGTAAGTGCACTTGAGAGCTTGTCTTGAATTTGCTAGAATATGGTAGATTATTTTTTGAAATTTCATGAATTTTCTTTTTAATAAATTCTAGATGTCAATCTCCTAGGGTCTATAGGCTTATCTAATCCCTTCTTTAACCCTTTTAAGGTTGGACATTTTCACGAATTTTCTTTTTAATAAATTCTAGATACTGATCTCCTGGGGTCTATAGGCTTATCTAAACCCTCCTTTAACCCTTTTAAGGTTGAACATTTACAAAGAAATTTTGCCTAACTTGTTCTACCATTCACAATCTCTCAAAAAAGATTCAAATATTGAATTTTGGGTTGTTGGGAGATCGAAAAATATCGTTGAAATATCGGCAATATTTTGGATATTTAGGATATCAGGTGGTCAAAATGAAATATCGATTGGGGGATTTCGGTAAAAAATCGAAATTTCGTCGAAAAATCGGAAGTGGGGAGCACATGTGGGAGGAAATTTTTCGTCATTTTATCACTAATTTATCGGAAACTTTTAAAAATTGCCGATTTTTTTGCGATTTATTAGCAATTTTTTTGGGTGATGCCATTTTTTTCCCTATGTTTTTTATTTTTTAATTTATCTTTCATTTTAAATTTATGTTATCATTTTATTTTATATTAACTACTTTTCATATTTATCTTATTAATCCTATTTTTAAAAATTATTATGACTTCACTCTTAATTTTTTTTTTTATATAATTATCCTTTCAATTTTATTTAAATGTTTTTATTTTAAAATATTAAAAATATAATTTTATCCAAAAAAAAATTGCTATAATATAAAAAATTAAGGAAGTTCTAATATTTTATAAATTAAAATTAATTTGATAAGATAAATTATTAATAATTTTTATTGTTTAAATAAAATAATGTTAATAGAAAAAGTTGTTACCACATATTTTTAATAAAATTTTAGAAATTAAATCTCAAATAAAATATTTTATATAAATTAATTTAATTTAATTTTTCATTTTAAAGTGTAATAAAACATGTTTTAATAAAAGTGTTTTAAAAATTTTAAAATAAATGAATACAAATATATTAAAAGAATTTAAGCTAATTTTTTTTTATAAAAATTTGATAAATATTATCTTTAATTGGACTTATATCAATTACATTTACAAAATAACTTTAATATGTGTATTATTTCTTATTTGATCATTTTTTGAAACATTTCTAAGCATTTCCATTAATTTTGAATCATTTATGTTTAATCGATATTTGTGTAAAAATATCAATGGATATTTTTTCGATATTTCCAATATATCCATAAAATCAAGTACCAATATATCTGTATTTATCGATATTTTAAACCTTGGTTGGGAGACATGCATCCTTTGAGCGATGTTGAGGAGAATTTATTAGAGCAACAGCAAATTGTTGCATTACAAACGTGGATCAAGTTGCAGGTTTTAGAGAGTAAGTCTTAGGAGTAAGCAACTAGGTAATTTTATGTGATTTGATCTCAAATAGTGAATTTTAGATTAGAGGTCTTAGACCCCGTGATTTTTTATTTATTATTATTATCTCCACAGTTAGTGGGGTTTTTGCATATAACAATTCTTGTGTCTCATATTCATTTGTTTGATTTTGGTTATTCTGTTTATCCTTGATATCGCCCTGAAATTAATTTGGGTTAATAATTCAACTCTTAAATTATAATCTTTTAAAATACATCCATTCACCCCCTTTGGATGTTACCCTACTGGACAACGGTTTTTCACTAATAAGTATATATATATATATATATATTATACATAGAGGAGAAACAAGCATAAATATTTTAGACCAATTTTGATTCATGAATTTTTTGCTTCATTTAGCGTCTATTTATTTAATGAGAAAATATGAGTACCAAGAAATTATTATTATTTTCTAACAAGAAACAACCCTTAAGCCTAGAATAAAACATATTTGGATATGGTTCTTCTATTATTTGAATCTCCTTCAAATCATTGTATGTATCTACTAATGAGACTTACATAAGATGATTGATACTTCTACTTCATGGAATCCCAAATATGCTTGGAGGTTGCTTTGTAGAGGGAGGATTTCATGACTTTAGAATAATGATTATGTATCTCTCATCCTTTGACCCAATTCTTTCTTGAATTTTTTTTTAATGGTGAATAATATTTTAATTTTGGATATTGCACCACTATATTATTTATAAACATAATTTGTTTTTGATTCCCAACTAAGATAGTGTTTAATAAAATCGAGAATTATGTACTAAAAAAATACTTAGATATTTGTTTTTTTGGCTAAATAGAAAAAGTTAAAATATTTGACTTTTTCTTTTCAACTAAAAGTAATATGCTGCTATCAATCAACATAATTAAAATGGGCTTGTTATCAATAAGTTCACTCTAATTATATTAGTTGATATTAAAAAATTACTGTTAATTTAATATAAAAGGTAAAATATTTTAATTTTTTCTAATCAGTCACAAAACAAACTCTATCTTAGTATTAAATTGTAAGTGTTGAACTAATAGAAGTGAAAAGTGTTTGATATGGTCTCGATTTAAGTGTTGAATGTAATTTAACGGTTTAATAAGGAAAATAGTTCATCAAAAAATGATACTTTTTTTATTTTTTTTTTATAAATTTAACTTTATACGTATCTTACATTTTTAAAATTTAAGCATTGTGGACACTAATCTCATAGAAAGTAAAAATATATCATTTAAATAAAATTATTAAATCTTTATTTAATAATACAATTTCACACATTGTGGTTAAAAACTTAAAACTACAAAATTTATTGTCATTTTAGCTTCTATTTGGATAGATTTTCTATATTTTGTTTTTAAAATTAGAAATTTCTATTTAAAAACATAACACATGGTACCAAAAGTATATATTCACCTTATATATTTTAAAATTGCTCTAAAAAGTTTTTAAATTTGAGATAGTAAATTTTTTTTGATGCCTCAACTTTTTTAGATAGTTTTTAAATTCATTACTTTTTCAATATAAATCTTTAAGAGTTCTTATATCATATAAAAGTTACTATTATTTTCTAATTTTAAAAATAGAAAAAAAAATGGAGTGTATCCCAATAGGCGCTTAATTTCTTAATTAATTTAATTATAAATAAAAAATAAAATTTATGTAGTTTTATGATGAAGCATAATTTAATATTGCCCTAAAACTGTTTGATAAATAGCAAATAAAAAAAAACAATGAATTATTTAATTTGCTTCATTATAATAATAGTTTTTAGGATATGTTGGGTTCTCGAAAAAATGCTAGAAAAGGGAACAAATATGAAGGAAAATGATTCTGTGAAATCAGGGTTTAGTTAATCTCGATTTTGATGATAACAAAATAAGGTTTAGAACTAATATTTATATTTCAAGTGTGATTAGACAAGACAATTTCCAAAGTGACAATCATAAAGACAAATCAAGCCAAAGAGAAATCATTAAGAAGAAGAAAATTTCAAAGAGAAGTGTTTTTCAAGACTCAAACTTTATAAGATCTCTTTATAAGGTTGTTGGTGCATTAGAATTTTCATGCATTACATTATTTACTTATGCACTAAAATCATCCAAGAGTTTTTTCTTTTTAAATCCTTTAAAATTGGATGATTTCATGTTTTCAACTAAAACCTTATGTCAAATGTTTTCAAACTTGTTTAAAAGGTTTTAAGTTGAAAAAGTTGATTGCTGAGCCAAAAATGGCTCAACCGGTTGAAATGGATGAGGAACTGGTCGACCCCCAGCTAAACTGATCAATGAGTGCAAAAAAACCTTTTCTTTCTTCCAGAATGGTTGTTCAACCGGTCAAGGTTGAACCTCAATTGGTCAACCCCCACCTCAACCGGTTGGGGTCCAATCAAGGGGCGGTCGAGGTCCAACAGTCACCTGCCAAACATTAAATGCTAACGGCTAGTCAACTAATCAACCCTAGTTTGACCGGTCAAACCCCCAACGGCTAGTTTGACATTTTTCCTCTATAAAAAGGCTTCAATCTTCTTTGTTTCAAGAGCTTAACCTTCCTAAACATTTCTTGAGTATATTTGAGCATTATGAGAGTATTTTTTAGTGCACCATTATTCTAAAACTTGTATATCATTAGTGTGCCATTCAATCCTAGTTTTCTTGTATCATTTGAGCCTTAAAGTTTTGTACTATGATTTTGTAAGATCCTTTATTATCTTTATTTGTAAATCTTTGAGAGGAAGAATCTAAGTGTGAGATATCACTTAGGGATTCTCAAGTGTGGGATATCACTTCAGGGGTTATTCAAGAGTGAGGTATCTCTTGAGGTTTGTAAAGGGTGCTTGGAGCCAAAAGTCCAAGAGGGTGAATTGGAACCATAATCCTATTGTATTGCTTGGAATTGAAGGTAGAGGAGAGTGGATGTAGGTCAGGTTGCATCGAACCACTATAAAAATCTTGTGTTTGCATTCTTTCTTCTCTACTCTTTTACTTTATATGCAATTGTTTTTATATTGTTTTATTATATATTTGCATATAATTGTCTCTTACATTCATACAATTTTAATTTACAAAAAAAAAACCATCACCCTATTCACCTCTTAGGGTGATTACCTTAGATTGAATTAGCCTAATGTTTATAACAGATTCTTTTCAAGGAAAATAAAATAAAAAAAATAAGAAAGAAAATATTATGAACAATTTTAAAATATTTTTCAAAAAAATATAAAGAAAGTTTGAGGAATTGCATTTGTTAACAATTTAAATTAATTTGTCTCAAAATTTGTTAATAATTTAAACAAATTTTCTCAAAGGGTTTAAAATATTTTTAAATAGATTCAATGTTTTTAAGTAGTGTTTAATCTTAAGGGGTTTAAAAAATGAGACCCACCATTTTTTTTTCAAATTTTTAAGTAGTATTTAGATATATCTTTTGTATTGTTATGAAACTAAATCCTTTTTTTAAAAAAATAAATTTAAATGTATATTTTGATCTCAAGATTGTTAAGTTCATCCATCCCATTTCCCACCCATTTTTCTTTTATTTTTTTAAATAACTTTTTATATATAAAATGACCAAACTATCCTCTTTCTCAACATTCCATTGCCATCCATTTATTTTCCATTTTCTTTTCTTTCCTTTTCCTCCCTTTCTAAGGGGATTGGAAAGGAATGAAGAAAGAAGTAAAGAAGAAAAAAAAATAAAAAATAAGAGTGTATATGATGTTAATTTTAGGAAGTTTTTTTAATCTTTTTAATATTTGAAAATTTTTATTTTTTAAATATTAAAAAAATAAAAAATGCTTCGTAAAATCACTGTCAAATACGTTTTAAGAATGAAAAAATTTATAGTTAAAATTTTGAATCGATGAATGTGAAATATTAAATTATAAAATTTATTTTAAAAAAAATAAAAGGAAGATAGGTGAATGTATAAAAGATTATGTGAATGCATTAAAATTTCTCGTAAATAGAAAACTAATACAAAAGGGTATTTAATTCCAAATCAAATTATGTTTTAGGTATGTTTGGAGGGGAGTAGTAAGAAGAGATTCATTCCATTTTGGGTTTACATAAAATTCAAAACATACTTTAATTTTTACTTTTTCTCTTATGCATAGTATTATAATTAATGTCCACCTATGTTCTTGTTCTATTCTTATCCCAGATACAAAATATCGTCAAAATTCTAAAGAGGTAAAACAATAAAAAAGAAAACTTTTTATAAATAACAATGATATTAAAAAAAAATTAAATTTAGTTAAAATATATATACCAATAAAAATATATTTTGGATTATTTCTTGTATTTTTTTAATCAAATATTACATAAATAAATAAATAGATAGATAATGTCACTCAACAAGAAATCTCAGAATCGTGTGGAATCTAACAGCATCAACTTATCATCAATAAATTAATTATTTTTAATTAATTAATTAATTTATTTTTACATAGGAAAGAGAGGTGGGTTTGCCTTCAAACACAAGGCCAAAAAAGCAATCCATTCAGCCACCCAGAGACCAAAACCCTAAAAACATCAAAACCTCAACCTCTCCAAAGACCCCCCCGGTTAAAGAAGGGGAGAAAAAAAAGGAAAAGAAAAGAAAAATCACAATCAACTAATGGCCATGAGGGTAATCAACATTCTTCCCCCAAAAGGGCCAAAACTCCACCCACCCAGTGCCTTTTTCCTCCCCACCAACCTTCCCAAACCCGGACCCAGAAGCCTCATCCACTGCACCAACAGCATCAGTGATGCAGAGCTGTCATCAGACTTGGCCACAGAAGTGAAAAAGATGAACACCCATTTGGTGCTGAGGAAGGAGGCCATGGAGAAGAGCAGAGAGATGCTGTTCACAGAGATGTGCCAGTACCTTGGGATGGGATCAGAAGAAGTGAAGAGGAGGTGGAGGAAGATGGGTGAGGAGGAGAAGAGGGTTTTGCTGAAAGGGTTTATTTCAGAGTGGGGTGTGAACTTTCATCCATTGTCTGCAAAGTCTGTCAAAGAAATGGTTGAAGAGTACTTGCATGAAGATGACCCATCTCCACACTCTTCTTCTCTTTCACTCTTGTTTCCTGGTTTGAAGAGGATGTTTATGGTGTCTCAATCAAACGAGTAAAAAGAAGATTTGCAGATGGCTTGTAAAATTTATTTTTCATTTTTGACAATTTTTTTTTAAATATTTTATTGGCTTCTTGGTGTTGGATATTTTTTTAGTTTTTGAATGTCAAATATATTTTCATATATTTTTTAATTTTAAAAAATAAAAAATTATTCTAAAAATTATTTATCCAATAGATCTTATATTTTTTATTTTCTAATTAATTTTTTTTTTTATTAAAAGGACTGCATTTGGCATTTCAATAAGTAAAATACTAAAATCTTCAAAATCATGTTAAAGAAAACCCCAATTTCTTTTCATCTTGCAAGTTCTTTTGAATAGGTTGGAAATGCCATAGTGATGAGCTGCCTTGCTTTCCTGATTTGATCGTGAGAATGAGCACATAAGTTGTCCTGATGTGATTTTCCATCCAAACAAACAGAGGTTAATAGCTGCAACAACCCAACAAGCAAAAGTTTCCTTTGCTAATGATATTTAACACATGCTTGATTTGACACATGGAATCGTGATTCCTGCACACAAGCACACCCTCAATGGTAAAACCACAAGTATAGCATGAGGAAAATATCTGCACTAGTGGCCAGCAGAAGGTTCCTTCTTTAAAGATTGAGAAATCTATTTTCTTTCCACTAAAAGGCACATTTTTCACACTTGGTTTCATGGTAAATGAGGCAATATCGTCAGACCAATATCACAACACCTTGGTTTCATGTGGAAACAAGTTTAGTTTTTATGAAACGGAAGTGTACTTGAAGAATTAGAACATGAATTTAGAACGAATTTCTATTTACATACGAGTAAAATCCACGCTTACCAATACACCCAGACAACTTGCACCACCAACACACCTGCCAGAACATATTTTGGGAGTCCATGAGAGACAGAGAGAGAAAGCGAGAGAGCCCAGAAAGGGCACTGGAATCAGAAATAGAGTTGCATGCACTGCCCAACAGTAGACTCAGCCGGACAGTATGGACACTTAAAAGCGCGGGTGCTGCTCTTCGACAGCTTCATGATTGATTGCTTACAGAGAACATGGCTGCACGGCATCAGCATAGGTGGGTTCTCATCACTGCCTTGATCTCTACTCACTGGGCAGACGAATATAGAGTGGAACTGGAATTCCCTACCCAAATCCACTGGTACTGGCAACTGTTTCATTGCCTGCCACTCCTGCTTCTTCGCAGCCATTACATTTGCCAGCTTCAAGAGAGTAGGCAAGCCTTCAATCCCAGCAGCTATTGCCACACTCAATGGACTCTCATAAGACTGCCCCAAGAGACTGCAGAATTGGCGGGTCAGCTCCTCAGCCAATTTCTCCCAAAGGGATGGAACCATTAACTCGGCATATGGGGAGCTGTCAAGCCTTCCTGCCCATAAGAGGCAAGCCATAAGCTTCTGGATCTCATCCATGTGAAGTGATGCAAAAGGAGCAAGGTAAGTTCTAGCGTAGTTGAGTGCATCAGCTCGGCCTCCTTTCTGCAAAATTTCCACAAACTGCAGCCTGTGAAGCTTCAGCTCAAGATTTGAACCATTCTGCTTTAGTTTTTCCCGATTATTGGACACCCAGTTCAGAGCAGGCTCGAGGTCCCTAGCTTTCATAGCATCAAGTATTTGAAACATTTCCAGAAATTGAGATTTTAGGGCGGTGTCCTCTGGTTCACCAGCCTCATTTATCAAGCACTCCCCAATATCAAACAAGCCTTGTCGGTAAAAATGGCTTGCAATGATCTGATTCACTGTATGGAAATCGAAGTCAACATTTCTGTATGCCTTAGATATGTCGGGATTGAAGGATTTCTCGAGGAGTCTGGGATACTTGCTAAGGTTCATGTTGAGCTCCTTCTGTGACCCTTCCAACTGGCTTTGTGAGCCAATTATGCTAAGTTTGGTTTTAAGCTCCATAAGGATGGATTTCTGATCCACAGGAGAGGCAGGGTCAGCCTGGAGTTTTGCCAGTGCATCTTCAATTTCACGGCCAACTTGGTCAATTACTTCTTGGGATTTGGATGATGATAATTTTTGCTTCTTGGCAACACGATCAAATGCATCTTTGATGTTACTCAGCTCCATTTTTTCAATTAAAATGACAATGCTCCTGCAGGAAAGTGACAGACATGATTTTCATGATTGTGAAACTGCATGAGAAGAGTTGCGTAAATTGATTTCCTTAAATGGGGAAACTGTCAGACACTCAGAAAACGTGGGACTTTATACATTACAAATTTTTTCATGAAGAAAGATAATACAATATTTAATCTAATGCATAATCTTAATGACTATCAATGTATCGTTGAGGAAACTGGACATCAAAACACCAATTAAAAGATTCATATAACCAATGTGGCTACATGGCTTTTCTACATTTGCTTTTAGAGCATCTCCAATGCATTGCCCATTGGAGCAACAATGCTAAATGCACATACTATAATTTGAGGATATCATCCTCTTTAGCACTCCATTGGAAATACTCTTATATTTCTCAGGAAAAACCTTCTTTTTCCTTTCTATTCTACAGGGAAGCTCTTGCCTACAAGAATAAAGCTGCTTGGAAACCAAACAGGTTCTGAGGGTTCATGTATGAACTAAGCTTAACCAGGCTAAGTCCAACTTTTCATTCAGGCTCATCTTTTGCTTATTAGGTAGAGTCAAATTCAGCTTTGGCTTGGATTGTTTAAGCTCGCCAAATATGATGATCTCTATGTATAAGAGGCCCAAAGTCCTCACTATCAATAGGTTTTGGACCCCTGTACCTCTAACTCCAATACATAATTCTCCAACTCAACTTGCTTTCACTGTTGGGGGGAGGGGGTGGGGATGGGACACAGGCAAGTGTCATGCATCAAAACTGACATGAGGTGATCTAAGATCAAGACCTGAGGACCAGGCCATATGCATGAGTATGACATGCTTTATATTTTAAAATACTAAATTCCCATTATTATCTACTTTATTTTCAATCTTTTCCTCATTTCCATATACTTTTTACAGCAGACTGGTGACCTCCTAAAATCAAGATATGAGGTCAAGGCCATATGTATACGTATATTTTTAACTGTATATTAAAGTATAAAATTCCCATCATAATATATTTTATTTTTTAATCTTGTCCTAGTTTCCTATACTTCCAAGATCATCAGGAGATGGAGAAAGATGAGAGACACAGGTAGGATGTCCTAAAATCAAGACAAAATTCCTGCCCTAAAATAAAAAACATGAGGACAAGTTTATGTCCCGTCCAAGAGACAGCCATATGTCCTGCCCCAAAATTGTGTCTGACCTCCTAAAATCAAGACATGAAAGTTTCAAGTCCTAAAACCAAAACCTCCAAAAATCAAGACATTAGGACCAAGGCATATTTCCTGTCCTAAAATGAAGGACAAGAAGAAGACAAAGAAGCAGGAGGAGGCACACTGGTACAGCCCAAAATCAAGACCCTGAGGACAAGGTCATATACACAGGAAAAGAAGAAAAAACAGGAAGAGGAGTGAGACATGAGGACAAGGGCAGATGTCCTGTCAAAATCAAGACCAAGAAGAAGAGGGAGGAGGCACACTAGTATGACCTCCTAAAACCATCACTTGAGAACAGGGACATATGTATCAGGAGAAGAAAAAACAAGAGGTGGAAGGAGGAAGTGCACAGTGTGAACCCCTAAAATCAAAACATGAGAATGACACCATATATAGAAGAAGACTTCCTAAACTCAAGGGATGAAGGCAGTGATCCTCAAGAAGAAGAGGACAAAGAAATAGGAGGAGGGAGGAGGTGACACACTGGTGAGAATGAGGACAAGACAATTTGAAGCAGGAGAAAGAATTTGTCCCACAAAACATGACTTTCATTTGTGTTCATCAAGGTGCAGCTAAAGGTTTAACAGTAGCTTTATAACTGTCGTATAATCCCATCAAAGTTTCCTACTTATTTGCATGGGTGCGGAAGAAGATGTGAGAGGACTACATGGCTTTCATCAGTATTTATCGGGTGCAACTCAAGGATTTACAGTATCTTTGTACTACCTGAAACCCATCAGAATTGTTCTAATGGTGTGTGCACCCATGTAATGGCAAGCAGAAAGGGAGATGGCTTACCTCAGTTGTATTGTTCTGAGAGCATGGCCAAGGGTCAAAGCCTGGACCTGCAAATCTTTTTTCCCAGTTCAAAACCCGTGTGTGATCTGATCAATAAAAGTCTTGAAATCTTATTATCTTCTGTTAATAAAATTCGACAAATTATTCCCTTGCAGAGGGTTGGAAGGCGGGGAAAAGAACTACTGATGCTTCCTTGATTCCAAGCATCTAGGGATTCTCTAATCTCAATGGACACAAATCATTAAGATTTAAAGAAATCTTATATTAGTAGATGTTCATAGTTTTCTTTTTCTTTCCCCCCAAAACAGACCAGTGGCACCCCTGCACTTCCCCTTTTTAGGGTTCTGGATTTATGTGTGCGCAGAATGGGGAGGGGTTGTGATGATGTTTGTTGAAGAGGACTTCAAAGAGTTAAATGTGAACCACCTACAGTGCAGAACTAATGTGTGAAAAGACTAGATGAAATTTTCAATTGATGCAATGGGCTAAATATGGAGTACCTAGAGGATATAAAAACAGTAAGTTTTTTCACCAAGAAACTAGCAGCAAGTTAATGGAAATAAATTGTGCCAAATCACTAGCAAAAAGAAGAAGGAACAAAATTTGCATTGTATCTGGATTGAAGAAGGCTTGAGGGGATAAATGAGAGGCATCTAAAGTGAACACATCTACGAGACTTTCTGAAATTTCCAATTGGTGCAAGGAATAAATGTCAATCATGTAGAATGCACAGAGAAACTCAACCAGCATTCATACAAGGACAGTAAATATTTTCACCAGGCAATTAGCACAAGTTTATGGAAATAAAATCAAATTGTCAAACCACAAATAACCACAAGAATGCACAAGATCCACTATTATTCTGGCTTGAATAGGACTCAAAAGGGATGTATGAGAAGCACAGTGCACAAATAATGTGTGAAAGGGACTTCGCAAAATTTTCAACAGATATAATGGGCTAAATATCAGACACAGAGAGTATGTAGATAAATCCAACCAAGGTTCAAAGAAAAGATATTTTTTACCAAGCAACTAGCAACAAGTTTTCAGAAATAAAATCAAGTCCCAAACCACAACCAACCACAAAAGGCACAAAATTCACAATGGTTCAGATGGAAGTCCTAGAAGCAGAGGGTTTTCTCAAAATGAATGTGTTATGGATGCTCGAAAGAATAACTGCAGTAAGGGTTCTTCAGTGGTTATGAATGAAAATCTGGCTAAGCTCAAGTAAAGCTCCCTTAGATCTGGTCTTCTAGCTGGAGAGAAAAATTGCAAACAATTGGGGTTAAATACCCTACACCATGCATGTGCTAATGGAAACGTGTGGTAGACACCATAAGGCTGATCAATCCAAATCATGATGACTATGAGAAGGACAAGAAGGGCAGAAATTTAAATTTGAGGGAGCAGATCCCAATCGACTACCCATGTGCACTAAAGCCTGCAACTAAGAAAAATCAGAGGGCTAACTACAAGATTGAGAAAAACCAACACTTTAACAATGCTTTATCAGGCACAGTTGAACACACTAGAGCATCAATTATACTAAGCTTGGACAAAAAACCAATTCTTCATCACACTCAAACTAAGACATGACGAAGGGCCTTCAAAGTGTAGCTTAGGCATGTAAACAGGCTAGGACAGGTCAAGCTTGAGCCCTCTTGGTTTTCAAGCTGGGCTCAGCTGCCCCTAACAGGCCCAAGTGTGCCTTTAGGCCAGGCTTGGACTGGGTTGAGAATTTAATACTAGCCAAATCCCAGTCCTAAGCCTAAAAATTTAATAAATATAATTCGGTTTATCAATAAAAATAACAAGGCTTGGTCTAGTCGTTAGGTAAGACACAATTCTCACCCCTTGGAGGGGTTCAGATCTCATACTATTTTGGGAATTTTCTTTTAGGCTTCTTAATGCTTGCATTAGGATCAGGCCAGCCCATGTGCCAAGCTCAGGCTTAAAAAATCAGCCTCAGGTGGGCCTTAAAAGGTATTAGGCTTGGCTTGAGCTAGGCTTAGATGTGGTAGGGGCAAGGCTTTGACCAGAAATTTTTGAGTGGACAAAACTTAGGCTTCGGGCCTACAGGCTAAAATTACATCTCTAGCCTTGCTAAACTTGATCTTAGTAAAACACCAATTAAATACACATTTAAATACAAGAGTCAAACCTCCAAGAAGAACCTCATGAAGGCTTGTGGAAATAGGGGCTTCATCTTGAGTAGAGTTGTTCATTATCAAGAATGCAAAAATCTTCTCCTTGCTTCATCTTCATATAATAATAAGCCAATTCTTTAAATCTATATATATATATATATATTGACCATAAAAAGAAGGAATGTTTAATGTTGAAATATTGTTGTAAACCTTTTAGACTAAGGGATGTCTTGCAAAAGGAAGATGGTGAGCCATTGTAGATATGACAAATAAAGGTCTAGAAAAATGCTAAGAAAGCGATTGCTAGGGAGCCAAGCAAGTAAAAAAGACTAAGGGGGTGTTGCATTAAAGAACTAAACTTTGAAAAGTGGAAAAAATGATGGGTCACACTTTTTAAGTGCGTTTGATAATGCAAATTTTAAACCACTTATTTCATTTAGCAGTAGAGATCTAGCTTATCACTTATATCAAAACAAGGTCAGTGAATTATGAATTTTTGTAACTTTTTTATTCCCTCCTTATCCTTTTTTTTATACAATAATGATTTTTATTGTCAAATCCATTTTATATCAAATTTCACTTATTTTAAATTAAAACACTTTATTATTAGTTCCTTAATACAATAAAATCAAATGCCAAAAAAAATATTTATTTTAATTGATTTATGAGATTCACTTCTAGATAATTTCTTTTAAAATAGAACCTTTCATTTTTGTTCATTTTTAAATTTTCAATATTACAAAATTAGAATCCTAAATAATCTCTATTTAATTAATTAATAAGAATTATTTTTCATGTTATTTATTTTTGAATTTTTATATCATATATTATAATATCATTTTTTTTAATTCTTTAATATGGTAAAATTAAAATTCTAAATAAATATTATTTAATTGATTTATAAGAATTATTTTTTCATTGAAAGGTTCCAAGATTTCTTGTTTTGTATGGTTACAAAGAATAAGAAAGATTATAAATTTGTACTATGCATTTGACTTAATAAATACAAAAAAAGAATCCTATTTCTCCTTATGGTATCGGAGCACTTTAGGGTTCTAGGTTCTAGAGCCTGTCCTCTTCTTGTCAATGCTATGCTGGATCCAAACGACCTAGGGTTTGCAATGTGGGATGTAGATAACTTCATGTTGATGTCATGGTTAATTAATTCTATGGAACCTAACAACAGTTAGGGGCATTCATTCTTATCCATAGCTAGAAAGATTTGGAAGGCTATGACGCCTACCTATTCCAAAAAGGGGAATGATGCTTAACTCTATGAATTGAAGGGTTTGGTGCGCAACACAAATCGAGGTAATGACTGTGACTGCCTATTTTGATGTAATGAATAATATTGAGCAAAAGATGAATATTTATCAAGACTATGATTGGAAGTGTGTAAAGGAAAGTGTAAAATATAAGTAAGTCCAAGAGAAAGAGAGAGTTTGATTTTTTGGCGGGTCTAAATGGGGAACTAGATCAAGCCTGAAGTCAAGTTCTTGGAAAGGATCCAATTCCTTCCATGAGGGAGGTATACTCCATTATTAGAGAGGAAAGCAGTTTGCCATTAATGATAAGAAGTCTTAATCTCCAACAACTTATAGGAAGCTTCAATACAGAGAATTCAGCTCTAGTTACCACCAAATCAGAGTCTGCTCCTTATGGAGGACAGAGAAATGCTAGGAGGAAGAATGATGACAAAGACAAATTATGGGGTGACCACTGCAAACAAATCACACCACAATAGAGAGATGTGTGTTGGAAGTTGCATGGGAAGCTGTAAGGATGAAGCAAAGGGAATAAGTTCTTGCTTAACAATAGCCTGGCTTTTCAAGCAACTGCCAAACCACCAAAAATTCAAGCTGCGGGAAATTCAGGGAATCCAAAATCTCCTCTCTTCACCAAGGAGTAGCTAGAGCATTTGTATAGGTTTAAGAGTCAATCACAAATCAGTCCTAATCCTTCCTCATCTTCTCACTTGGCACAAACTGGTAATATTCTCACTACATTTCATACATCAAAATCAGACCCTTGGATCATTGATTCAGTGGTAACAAATCATATGAGAAGTTCATCAAATTTCTTCTCCTTCTATAACCCATGTTCTGGTCATCAAAAAGTCAAGATTGCTGATGGATCCTTGTCTTCCATTGTTGAAAAAAAGGGTTTGATTCAAATTTCAGAGAACCTAATTTTGAACTTGGTTTTGCATGTTCCAAAGTTGTCCCACGATCTTGTTTCAAAAAGAAAACTCACTCAAGACCTAAATAGTGTGGCTAATTTTATTCCCCAATTATTGTGAATTCTAGGACCAATGTACGAGGAGAAGGATCAGCAATGCTAGAGAGGTGAACAACCTATATATTCTTGAAGAACCTAAAGCTCTGGGAAGTTTGTCTGAGGTATAACAATCAGTGGTATACTTGTCTTGTGAGGATGAGATTTAATTATAGCACTATAGGTTAGCACATCCAAGCTTTGCTTATCTGAAATTGTTTTTTCCATCATTATTCAAAAAACAAAAACATTTCTGATTTTCAGTGCAAAACATATGAAATATCCAAAGACAATTGTGCTCATTTTCCTTCACAAGTTTCTGAACAATCTACTCCATTTGCTCTTGTGCATAGTGATTTATGGGGTCCCTCTCAAGTAAATAGCCTCATAGGTTCTAGATGGTTTAACACTGGGAAGTATTACCAGTGTTGCTAATTTCAATCCATAACCTATATCTCCTACTAAGGAAAAAAAAAAGGAAAAAACTTCTAAAGATGTGGGTTAAATAAAAGAGGGGGAGAAGGGCCAGATTCAAAATTGCAAGGGGGAGAATGTTCCTACACCATCTATGCCTATGCAAATTCAAAATCAAACCTGTGGGAATGAGAGTTAAAAAGAAACAGAGACAAAGTTGCAGTTATTATTCTGGAAAGAACACAAAGATAGAACATCTTCCTTACGTCCAATCCTCTACTCTGAATATGATGAAACCAACTAATTCACGTAAGTCCAAATCTGATTCTCTTGTTCAAGAATCTTCATCTGATCTTGATGTGCCAAAACCCTTCGAAAAGGTGTTAGATCCTACTCTCATCAACCTACCTCCAATTTTGTCTCCTATCACCAACTTAATTCATCTTTCAAAACCTTCACTACAAATATTTCTTGTGTGTGTACTCCTCAAACTATATAGGAACCTCTAGAAAACCAAGGTGGAGAGATCCAGTCCTAGACGAAATGAAAGCCCTACATGGGAGCTTGTAAAACTACCACAAGGAAAGCAAACAATAGGTTATGAATGAGTGTTTAAAGATGATGGATCATTGATAGATACAAGGCCAAACTCATTGCAAAGAGACTCACTTAGACTTATGACATAGACCATCAAGAGACATTTGCACCAATCCCTAAAACAAACATAGTAAGAGTTCTCTTGTCACTTGCTGCCAATTTAAATTGGTCATTACACTAATTAGATGTAAAGAATGCATTTCTCCATCGTGATCTCGACAAGGAAGAATTCATGCAACTACCTTCAGATTTTGAAGAAACTCTTTGAAAGGAGGTGATCTTTAAACTAAGCAAAATCTCTCTATGGTTTGATTATCTCTAAGGACCTGGTTAGAAAAATTCACGTTGACAGTTTATGTATTGGGAGATGTGCAAAATCAAGGTGATCATACAATGTTCTACAAACATGGAGATGGATGTAAAGTTATTGTCCTCATTGTTTATGTGGGTTACATCATCTTGACTGGTAATCTGATGTTGAAATTAAAAATTTGGATGACCTTTGATGCTTGGAATCAAAGTGGCAAGATCAAAGAGAGGAATTTTCCTACCACAATAGAAGTACATTTTGGACCTACTTAAGGAAACTAGTATGCTAGGATGCAAACTAGGAGATCTTCCAATGGATGCTAATTAAAAACTTGGAGATTTAGGATGCTAATTTAGGACTTCAAAATTTTTTATCCATTTAGGGTTGATTTTGAGATTTAGGATTTGATTTAAGATTTTTTTTCTTTTTTTTTGATATGTTTGATTTAAGAATTTCAATGAGATTTAAAAAGAGATTTATGTTAAGCGTGCTTTCTCTCTTCTTAAAGCAGCACACCTTTGTGTCTTCATAAAGTGGCATACCTTTCTTTCTTCATAAAGCAACGCACGTCTTTGTCTAACACATGGTGTACATTTGCCTTCACTTATTCTATGCACTTTCCTTCAGCATTCTTGGCACACCTTTCTTTTATTCTCAAGTTGGCACACCATTCTTCTTCTCACTTAACCTTGGCACACATTTCTTTCTTCTCACTTAAATGGCACACTTTTTCTTTCTTGAACTGGTGCACTTTCTTTAATTCTCAAGGTGTGCACCTTTCTTCACTTAAATGGCGCACTTTCTGAAACCTAACACACTTTTGATCTTCTTTTCTTCTTGTTAAAGTGGCACACCTTTGCCACTTGACACAACTATTTACCTTAGGGACTTGGCGCACCTATGAACCATGGGACCGTGATTCAACAGAGACCTTGTGAACTTTTCTGATGAGGTTGTGCCAGAGATAGAGCAAGTTGTGAGAGAGGTCAAAGGTTCAAAATGGGTGAAGTGAGGGTTTAAGGTGGGAACAAAGAATGAGATTTGATGAGGATCTTAACAATAGTTTACAATTGGAAATTTAGACTTCAGATTTGGGGGTAAAAATATTTTCCCCCAATTTAGGTTTGAGTTGGGGAGTGCACAAAAATTAAGAACTTTAGGGGCAGAATTGGGGCTTCAGATTTCTTATCTAATTTAGGGTTTGATTTAGGAAGTGTACAAAGATTTGAAATGAAATTTTAGGATTTAGATTTTTTTTTTTTCTAATTTAGGATTTGATTTGGGAAGTACATGAAGAACATTATTAAAAACTTGACAAAAAAAAAAAAAATGATATTTTAATTTTTATTTAATCTTTTGATTTTTATTATCTACAATTATTTAGTTATTCTAATTAATGCTATTCTAAGGTTAATTATATTAATATATTTAATTAAAATTAATTAGAATTAATTATATATAAAATTTTTAATTAGGATTAAGGGTATTTTAGTAATTTTTACTAAATCTAATTAGTAATAATTTGAACATAATTACAAGTCAATTATTTTATAGAAGGTTTAATAAAAATTAATTAAATTTTTATATTAAAAAAACAAGTTAAGATTAATTAGATAATGAGGTAGGATGTGTTAGATAAATAAAACAAAGGTATTTTAGGCATTTTGTTAATTCTTTTACAATGACATAATTAGTCAACTAACAATCAATCTTCAAGGTTGGTCAACATCAGTTAAGGGAGTGGTCGTGTCACACAATGATCGGTCAAGGGATGTCAATGAAATTTCAAAAACTTGAGGAACTGAAGTGTAATTGTCAAATACTGCAAGGGGTGTCCATGTAATTTTCCCTTTTTATTTTTATTTCTTTCTTTCTTGGAAGGGGGTTTGGGGGTAAGATCCTAATCATCAATTTCCTTATGAGGGGAGGATGGCCGATGATAAACATATGCAATTTTTGTAAAGACATATACACACACATTGCCTATCATTATACATGCATATATATATACACACACATATATAAACATACACACACGCATACTTCAAAGAATATTTTATCATTTTACAAGCATATATTATGAAGAGACTTCCATTGATGCTTTCTAACAAGTCAAAAACCTTTTTCCCCCTGAATCCTAAAAAAAAATACTTCTCTTGAGAGGGAATTTGATACTTTTTTAGCTTGGATAGTGCCAAAATTTTCCTTTGAAAGGGAATTTGTTACTTTCTATGCTTGGATAGGGCTAATATTTTTCCATGGAACAAAAATTTTCTTTTGATCCTTCCAAAAATCTAATCATAATTTTTCTTGATAAAGTCATTTAGCACTAGGAACAAGTTTAAGCTAGCATGGTTTTTTTTACTTTGATTGTCCCACCATGATACATAGAGAGATGTCACTGAGAAAAGCAAAATGAAAAATAGTAAATTTTATTTGGGTCCCCCCGGGGAGCATCTCTGACATGTTGTCTACCAATTTTAACGGTGTTGGATTTTCCAAGAGAGGGATTGTTTTATTGCAAGCTGCGTGCATCGCTTTAATTTAGGTAGTGTGGCGGGAAAGAAATGCAAGAATTTTTGAGGATAAAGTAAGGAATTTAGAGAACCTTTGGGATTCTATTCATTTCCTTGCTTTTCTTTGGGCTTTTTGTTCCAAGGTTTTTAAGGGGATTCCCCTTAACGTGTTACAATTTGATTGGTTAGCGGTATGTAATTCCAATGGGTTGGTCTAACCTAGAGAGTTTGATTGTTTTTACTTTGTATTTTCTTGTATTTGATTCCTTGTAGTTTTGTTTTTCTTTGGTGGGAAGATTCCTCATCTTTCTCTTGTACTTCCTTTTTATCAATATATCCCTTTGTTGTTTCCTATAAAAAAAAAATAGTAAATTTCGCTTTTCTTCTCTTTCCTTCACTTCTCTCTCCTATTTTCCCTTGCTTCTTTTAGGTATCAAGTATGAACCATATATGGTGGAAAGCAATAAAAGTAGGGATTAATTTCTAATCCATTACTACTTGAGAAAACCCACTATCAGACATTATTTCACTTCGCTTCTTCTCCTTTCACTTCCTTCCCTTATTTTCCATTGCTTCTTTTAAGTAACAAATCAAATATAATGAAAAACAACAAGAGCAAGGACTACTAATTTCAACTTAACTATTCTCTCCATTGCAATTTGAGAAACCCACTATCACAAACTTGTTCTCTAATAACTATCTTAGGCAGACAATAAAGAAAAATCGATGCATCCAAAAAACCATGCATTTTGGTATAGAAGACACAAATGCCCCATGGGAAGCACAGGGCTTGTTTGAAAACATTCTCAAAAAGAGTTTTTTGAACAATTCCAAAAAACAGTTCTCAATCGTTTTCAGGAATTTGGAAACTCAAACTTGAAAAATTATTCTTCATGAAGGTACTATATTCTCCATTTTTTTTTTGGTAAGATTATTTCTTTTATTTTTATTTTTTGATAAATAAACACGGGATATATTAATACAAGGCCAAATAACCACAAAGCATACAAGGGGTATACAAGGCGGCTAAGGCCCCACAACCAAAAAAGAAAGACAAAAAACTCACCAACCCTTAATTGGAGGCTAACCACTCCAAAAAGCCTATAAGGGAGCGCGACTCCACTCCACTATACAATTTAGCCCAGCCCCACAAGTTACAAATAAAAGAATTTTTAAGTTTCTGAATTGCTAACACCCCCCTTAAAAGTTAGTCTATTCCTCTCCTTCCAAACCGTCCAAAAAATGTACAACGGAATTGATCTCCAAATTTTTTTCCTTTTTTTTTCCCCACAAAAGAGCCCTTCCAGCTAAATAAGACCTCCTTTACAGTTTTTGGAAAAACCCATTGGACACCAAACAATCCAAGAACAATATCCCACAACACTTTGGCCATTGTACAATGTATGAGCATATGATTTACATTTTCCTCTTCGCAACCACATAAGAAACAACGATTAAGGAACTGTCACCCTCTCTTCTGGAGTCTATCAAGGGTAAGCACCTTCCCCCAAGCACCTTTCCACGCAAAGAACGCTAATTTAGTTGGAACTCTATCCACCCAAATGCCATTTTTTCAATTTAGTTGGAACTATATTCTCCATTTTTTCAATTGTTGCTTAGAAAACTCTATAAAAAACAATTGACAACACCTCAAAATTATTCTAAGAAACAACTTATTTTCAAAACAAATTTTGGAAAAAAACTTTTATTTATTAAAAACTTGCCAAATGTGTTTTCTAAGCAAGAAAAAAGTTTTTTAGAAAACCGTTTTCAAGAATAGTTACCAAACATGCCCCTACTTTTGTACCATAATCAACTTAAATCAGTTCAAATTCTTTTTGTGACAAATGCTTTCTTTTTAGTCTGAATTAAGATTCAAGATTACCACTTTCTATATGTACCATTAACCCAACTTTTTGACTAATTCATGCTTTAACCCAAAGATCCATGTTTCTATTTCACCAACATACCCCTTATTTTAGCTAATAGAATTAGACCAGATACACTTGAAACAACATCTATTGATGCTCTAGGAATTTGAACCAATGCTTCACCTAAATACCTATTTTGCAATGGAAAAGATGTCAATTTGGCCATATTTTCTTGCTAAACTACAATTTCCCAGATATGTCCTCACGACATTAGGCTTTTTGTTTGGGGTGGTCTTGGGCCAGGAATCCAACCCTTTGAATTTGACCTTGCCTTTGATACTTTTAGGCCAAAAGAGACTTCAAATATTGGAATAAAAGTTTAATATTTTGTGACAATATAGGAAAAACAATACTCAAATTTTTATTTGTTTACTTTCTTCTTTCCCTGTTTCTTGAAAACCAATAGAGCCAATCCCCCAAGAGAGATTTGGAGCATATAGCATCCCATAGTGTTCAACACAAATTACATTAACAATGATCATATTAGAGTTGCAGCCAGCAATATAGCATTTGGATAACCATTGGATTGGTCATTTCTGTGATTGGAGCTAGCTTAGAATACGACTCAGTCTAATGTCATTAAGCCTCAACCCATTGGAGAATACAGTAGGCAGTCTCTTATTTGGTTTCCAATGGGCTTTAGATCATTGCTCACTTGCCTAATGCATGCATTCAGATGTATTAAATCCAGCCCTTAACTGGTTTTAGCAATCCCTCTTTGATCTGATGGCAATCAGCAGTCAAAAGGGGCATGGATGCAGATGACAGCCTATTAATGTCCTGAAACAACTTGGATGAATTGCACCTTTATAACCAAAGTTTTCAGCCTTTCAAAAACCAAGAAGTGCATTCTAGGGTCAAATTCTAAAACTAAAGCACAAAGACCTATTATGCTTAAACTCCATCTGGCAAGTACTCATCTGCAAATGAGTATTCCTCCTTCCACCCCATTCTCTAGGTTTATGAATTGCATGAACCCAACTGACTGACTGACTGATTGGCGGGGGGGAGAGAGAGAGAGGGAGGCTCAATTGAGTTGGCAATTAAATGATCCAGCATCTCTATACTGATATTTCATTTAGTAGAATAGAATAGGGTTTGGGCTACTGAACAAACTCCCCAGACCAAAATTGAAAGAAAAGAAAAGGAGTTAAGCTTAGCAGAACTCAAGCTCCTGCACCAGCCAGCATTTGATTCTAATTCCACCCAATAGGTGGGCCCCACGTGGAAACATGTAAACAAAATTTAATCTCAAACTCTCTTCCTGCCTTGAATGTCAACCACCTATTATAAGGGACCAAATTTGATTTTCAGGGAGAATCAGCAGACGGTTCTCTGAACTGCAGAGTAGCAGAATTTACCTCTTGACTGTCATGGCACACCGACAATAATCAATTCTTAAGAATCCATCATTCTTTTGGTTCAACTCTTGCTTCTAAGTTAGCAATCACCAAATTCCTAAACTTTCCCGGTTTAAAGTATCAAAGGCCTCAATTTTCCGTGATCAATATAAGAAAATTGTGTTCAAGGGCCCAAAGTTGGTCCCCATTGAGAAGGAACAAGATTCAGTGGATAGCCAATCATTCATCAGACAGCAAAGAAACCAATATGTCCACCCTAGACAAGAACATGCATAGTATCAGTCCATAAGACCCTTATCACTGGAGTGTCCCCTCGCTTTGAAAGGGGCATAAAACAACTCTATTCTAGGACTTAAACTTCTAAGCAGATGATATAAATCCATGACCACAAAAAAAAAGGTCCCACAAACTGAACCCAGATACAGGGGAATGACACTTTCCTCAATTCAAAACCAATCTATTCGGGGAAGATCCCTGGAAACCCTTGACATACCCACCATGCCTTTCATAGCAAGAAAAGCAAGGCCCCCTTGAAGCTTTGATCAATCTACATATGTGTATAGTAAATACTAAATATCACCCAATGCCTAATATAAAACTAAATTCCATACTTCTTTGATACAAATATGCAAAGATTGTTTATGATTTCCAACGTTTATTATCAAATCCAATCTCAACCTTCAAAAATCCATAATCATTTTCTATACGCCATCCTTGTTTAATTACACTTTCCAAAGCAAATAATCCAATTAAAATCCAAAAACGCAAAATTTAACAAAAACAAAAGCAAACAACATCCCAAATTCCCCAATCAATCCCAGAAGAAACACCTTCATTTCAATAAATCAATCTTGAAAACCAAAAAGAAAACAAATAAAAGAAAAAGAAAAAGATAACAGATTACAAAAATAAAAAAATAAAAAAATATAAAATTGGGGATCAAAAAGAAGTACCGAATTCGGTGAAATCAGATGCGAAACCCTAGTTACTGTTCTTCGCTGACCTGAGAGAGAGGAGGGAGTGTTTGTGGGGTTTGTGCAAGTTCGAGAGAAATCTTGTTGAAGAAGACGCACACGTGTGGAGGTTGTGTTCTCCCCAAAATGACCTTCAAATGTTCCTTTGTTATCATTTATGCCACTTCCTACCTTTTCATTCCCTGACTCATCATCGAAAACAAAAATATTAGGGAACGCACGTCAACACATAGATTATAAGGTTAATAATAGGTTAGAGAGGAAGAGAAAAACCTGGAGAGTGAAGCGACGGCGACAGTGGATGTGGATTGGAAGCCGATTGCAAATCTGACCTGTCTTACCTAATAGCCTCAAAAAATGACTCCTCTCGGACAAAAATACCCCTTTCAACTCATTTTCCCCTCCCTTGGCTTTTCTTATTCTTTCTTCCCCTTTCTCACTCCCTTTTCATTGTCCTGATCATTCTGGTTTCCTCCACTTCATCACGTTTCTTCAATTTTTACACAGATTCTCTTCAAATTTCCTCTGCTTAAAATGTTCAAGTTGTGGTTGGATAAGGGAATTTTGCAATTTTAAGGGAATTTTGTTCCTTTTAATCAGTCATCCTGACTAAAAATGGTATTCTGTTTTTCTTCTCCACAAACTGTTGAGCTTCAGGCCAAGACTGCTAGTAAACAACACTAGGAGCTTTCTCGCTGCTGGCGGAGACGATGTGGTCGCGGCTGAAGCCGTTACCCACAAATCATTTCAAAATAGGATCATTATCAAAGCCAAAATGCGGAGATAGAGTAATGATAGAGACGTGAATCGGGCTTGGTGGCGGGTTCAGGGGTGGAGGAGGGATCATCAGGGGAGTGGAGGTGGGCAGTTTTGGATTGGAAGCGATCCATCAACAGCAGTGGCTCCACATGGACAAGGACAAGGACTAGACTAGAGCGGCCTTGAAGGAAAGAAGCAGCGAAATGGGGACACTTTCGAGTGTTTGGGGCGAAATATCAAGCGAGTGGTTGCAGCAGAGAAAGAAGAGTGAGTGGAAAAAAGAAAGTAAGTAAGAAAGTGAAAAGAGAACAGACAACGAAGGATAGAGAAAGAAAGTGAGTGAAACGAGAGAGAGAACAGAGAAGAGACAAGGGAGTAGGAGTTAGAAATGGGCAGAGAGTCAGGGGTGGGTTGGAGGGAAAATGCACTGAAGGGTATTTTTGTCCTGAAGGGATCATTTTTGAGGCTATCAAGCAAGGGAGGTCAGATTTGCAATTTTAAGGAAATTTTATCCCTTACCACTATTAGTTGCTCACGTGCCACTCCATATCGGACACTTCCTCACGTTAGAATCCTCTCAGAACCTATGACTCTTCCTTGATCTATCATTTTCTCTTTCTAAAACTCTCTCTCCTCCACCGATTTCGGTTGATTATCGCAGTTGAATTTCCAAACTGGTGAGTTGTTGAATTGATTTAGGCTTCAGTGTATGAATTATAGCTTCGATGGCGTCCCCAATAATTCAAATTTTGGTTAATTTTCTCAATATTGGAGGCTCTTTCATTTGTCGATTTTATTTGAGATTTTGAATCACTTGCGTGTGTTTGGTTGTGGAGAAAGTGTAGGAAAATAATATAAAGCCAAATTAATATAGAGTGTCCTCATGGAATAGCTAGGTGAGGGTTTGATCAATATATTTTGCACAGAGTATCTCATTATGGATGAAATTTAACAGTGTGGGTTTTGGGTTGAAATACTAGGTATTCATCTCCAATTAATGCAAATTTATTACTTATTTGATTTCAAGTTGAAATGCTGTTCGTCACTTTCTTGAATAATGATTTGGAACAATGCAGAAAAACTGCTTTTCTTCATATCTGTGAGTAGTGATTAGAGCAAGACAAACAGCTTCTCTCTTGCTGCTGCTGTCATTGGCCCTAATTATATTTCTCTTTCTTCTTCCTTTCTTTAAATTTGTGTTTGGATTTGGATTTTATAGCCTGAAACTCTCTCAGTTGTGGGTACACCAATTTCTGTCTTATCTCCAATTTTCCTTTCAATTTATGTGCTTTTGATCAATTAGTTTGATCTTTTGACTGATTTTATTTGGGTTTCTTTTGAATGGGAGCTTTGACTGTTCTGAATTTTGTTTCTTCATGTGAGTTTTGTCTGAGTTTTGGACTGTGCATGCAAGTTGTTTGATGAGACATTCAAATTGTACCAAATCGGTTTGATGGAAAACCCACCAAATTGTTTCTGGAAAACTTTTTTGTGGAGTCGTGCATCCTTCCATTTCATTTTTTCATCCAAACAGGTGAATCTCTCATCCTTGGATTCTAAATCCGAATCTGTGTTTGTGGATAATGACCTTACAATCACAGATAAGCAAATGTGCATGTAAACTTGCCCCTTCATTCATCTACCTATTTGTTAGGTTGTGAAACCCGAGTAGGAGATCATTTCTGGAACCATTGATGAGTTGGGAAGTGGGTTGAGCCGTCGTTCCCTGTTTGTGGGTTTGACCTTTCTGTCTATCTCTGTTCCTGCATTATTGCTGTAGTGTAACATTAACCTTAAAGATTTCATGGAGATAATCACCAACAAATAATTTTCAATAGTGTTTTGTCTCCCTAAAATTTCAAAAGAATTCACTTTCACCATTTTTTCAGGTGCTGAATCAATTTATTACATGCTCATACATCAAGCTTAGACAATGATTGTAGAGGATCTTGGAATTGAAGCCAAGGAAGCGGCAGTTTGTGAGGTTGCCAAACTTTTGCCACTACCTGAACTTTTGCAGTCAATTTCATCAATTAAGGCTGATTACATTACGCGCCAACAGGTGATCCTTCTTTGTCCAATTTAATTGTCAAAATTTCTATTTCAAATTGAGTTAGTTTCAATCACATATGTAGGTGAGTGTGTGTGTTAGCGTGCGCCTATCTTCACACACATGCAAAATTTTGAAATTATGCAGGTGTTGCTTTAAGACTACACTGATTAAACAAGATAAATTTTTGGTTTTGGGTGACTGGAATGAGCAATCATCTTGGTAATCTCTAGATACATGGGAATTGAAGTGTGAGATCATGTTGGATGAGTTGCTAGCTTGTTTTATTTATGAAAGTTGAGTTAATGTGCTAGGAATAAGATCTCTCAGGTTTTGCTTTCTTGGGATTGCTTTTACTCTGTTTCTGAAGTGAAAGATTTTAAGATGGTCCCCAACAAGGAGGAGTCCAATTTGGCTTGTAAGAGGATTTAAAACTAATATGGAACTCAACCATTCTCGACATCCGATCAATAGGGTTCTCCATCGATTGACATGTAGAATCTTTATTGACAATTGATTGAGAAAGAAAAGCCTTAGAGCTAAATTTATGAAGGGGCTCAACCTATCAATTCTCAAACATGCTCCTAGCGTGTGTGGAGATCCAATTCCCCATGTAATGAGTTAGGGCATTTAAAAGATTGGTGGGGAACTAAAAACCATCCAAGTCCTATGTTCTCTAGGTCATTTGGCATAGCCAAAAAGGTGTGCTGACTGATCCTGATGGTCTTCAATGATGCATTCAAGGATCGAGTTCAGAGCATGCTGGATCACATTGGACAGCTGAGGGAACTCTGACTAACCTAACTAGATTTTTTAATGGATCATAAAAATGCTAAATTCCTAACATTTCTTATATTAAATTTATGTAAAACCTTCATGTTGCCTTCTGAATGTTGCTATGTTTTTTTAATGTCAGGCAAATGATGCACAACTTAGTACGATGGTTGCAGAGCAGGTATACAGAATCTTCTATTCTAAGCTTCAGGGAAATTATTATGTTGTATTAATTTTATGTGGATGCTGTTATGTCTCTTATGTTCTTCACTTTTTTCTGATGAGTCTATGGTGCTGAAGAATCCCGGGCACCTTAATTGTACTACCATATCAATGTGTTCTATTGAAATGTTACTCTTGAATTCAGGTTGAACAGGCACAGGCTGGGTTGGAATCAATTTCCTCATCTCAAAAGACGATAAACCAGCTTCGTGAGAACTTTCTCTCTATTGAGAGGTATGTTCTGCTTATGATTTTCCTAGAGGATTCTTCTTGTTTTCTATGTATACAGTTATTAGGCTTTTTGACTCAGTGTTAAAGCATTCAACTTTAAGGACTAATGTGTTTACTTGCTTTTGCCTCAGGCTATGTCAAGAGTGCCAGAACTTAATTGAAAATCATGACCAAATAAAGCTCCTTAGCAATGTGAGGAATAACTTAAATACCACACTGAAGGTGAATGCAATGTCTGAGCTTTGTTTTCATCAACTTTTTCTTTATCATGATATGTTTCTTGCTTATGCACACACAAACATACATAAGTTCTTGTTTCTATATATATGCACATGTTACTGTTCAGCTGCAGCTTGCAGTCCACTAAATAATATGTCCTCTTTTTTCTTTTTCTTTGTCTGTGTGTCATTTATTTTCCCCCTTTTTCTTTTCTACCTATCCAAGGTAACCGAACAAATGTGGCATCCTAAAATGCTGCCAGAAGCTATAAGCCCAATGACGATTAATGTGGGGCAGAAGAGCTTGGTTGGACTTGATTCAGCCTATTCCTGTAGAGGAATAGGAGTACTTTTTTCTGTTGTTTAACTGTGATGGTTATTTAAGTGAAACAGGCTTCTATCACCACTTTTTATAGCCTTGAAACTTATCACTTTTTGACCTCGTTATCTTCTATTAATGCTGCATGGTGACTATCTAGTTGTCTTCTTAATCTTTTACAGGATGTGGAAGGCATGATGTCAATTTCTGTTGAAGCGTCCGAGGCTCGGGATTCTTTGAGTGATGATAAAGAACTCATCAACACGTATGAGGTATACATAATTTTAATCATCTTAGTCAGTTTTTAGTTGAATGAATCACAGTGCATCATAGTTTGATTTTTCTTGTTTCATGCTTAATTGTCATAGAGGTTGACTGCTCTGGATGGAAAACGGAGGTTTGCTTTAGCAGCTGCAGCATCTCACAAGGAAGAGGTTGGCAGACTGAGGTCTGTATCCTCCACTCAAGTTCACTGTGTCATTGGTCATGCTAAGAGTAAATTTAGTGTAGCCAGAAATCCTGTTGTTGTGTTTTTATTTGATCTAATAAATCAATAGGATCAGGAATAAACTTGTATTTTCGGTCCATGTATCTGTGTAATAACAATATCCAACTTGTAGCACCTGGATTGGAATTTGATTGTACAGCTGGGTCAGCGCAGCTCATCCTTGCTGTGGTGTTGACCAAGTTACTTACCATAATGAAGTTTTTAACAGTTAGAACTCCTAATTCTCATTTGAACGAAGTATTAAGGGTTATTTGATTAAAAGGGTCATTGAAAACCCAATTTTGGATTTAACCCTCCATCCTTTTTTGGCCTCATTTTGACAAAAATGCCCTTATTTTTTTCTTGTAAAAATAACCCTTTCTTTTAAAACCTAGATATAAATACTTGAAATGGTAAAGGACATTTATGTCAAAAATGATTACTCTTCAAGCAAAAACATGGGAAGAGTTAAATTCACAGATATAAGGATTATTTTACCCTTTTTAACCAATTAATTCAAGTATTAATTACTTATTCAGTTGATATATAATTTTGATTCTGCTTCTGTTGTAATGGAACTGAGTGGTGAGAATATTTATTTTGGCAAATTACTGTTTATCAGGCCTTGATAGTGTTGAAAAATGGTAAACAGGTTTGGATGTAATGATGAATACACAACACAAAGGATAGTTGATGTCTGTGGGCTTTGTTCTTATGATTTGAGATTGAAAAGCTGAATATACACAGGGAATATTTTGAAGATGTAGATCGAACCTGGGAGACATTTGAGAAGACGTTATGGGATCATATTTCGAACTTCTATAAACTTTCTAAAGAAAGGTATGTTTATTTTTATTTCTTGGAGTGTAGGGGTTTCCATCATCGAAGACATATATAGACATTTTTTGGATTACCTAGGACTAAATTGAGTACAACTATGGTGGTCCTTCAATTTAAACAATGTACCTCTATCAACATGAAATGACATGAGTGTAGGTATGTGATCCTTGTTAGACACTCCTATTATACTTCGGTTGTGGCTATGTGATTTTTTCATTGATATGCTTTTATTTGCATTAGAGAAAAAGGAGAGTTGGCTAAAAAGTGATTTTTTATAAGAATATTTAGGAATAAGAGGAAAAAAAGGATTAGAGGGAAAATACAAGAGCTTTTAAAAAGGAATGTCTTCACCTCCAATTTATTTTTGATTGACTTTTCTTGTATTATGTCGTATTCCAGTAGTTGTGCCCCTTTTTAGCTCCTTTTTAACTGTGTCCTCGTATCCTAAAATTTGATTTGTGACAGATTAGACACTTAAGACATACACCCACATCCGACACTCATACCTAAACCCATGCAACATTGGAGGATTGTAAAACTTCGATAAATTAATAACCTTGCTTAAATAATAAAATATTTTAATTGTAACTCGAGCTAATATACTAAATTAATAACCTCATTAAATGCATAAGATAATTTTTTTTTTTTTTTTGTGCAAATCCTTAAAGGCTCAAGGAAATATAAATTAATAATTGTTGAATTATATAAAAAATTAGCAAGCAAAAATTCACAATATAATATTGAGTAACTTTTTAGAACTTCTGTTTTTCTCAATTCATGACTTTCTTGGAACGATCGGTTAATTGAAACCTCTTTATCTTCCAGGGCATTAAATTTCTTATATCTTACTTTTTTTTTTGATAAGTAAATTTCTTCTATCTTCTACAATTAATAGGCATCTCTCTCTCTTTTTTTAAAGCCTCCTAGCCTTCCATTTATTATCTTTTAATCACATTCATTATTTTTGGATTTATAAGCAATGTATTTTTTTTTCTTTTTTTTTGATAAGTAAGCAATGTATTAACATGATACTCTCTAAATTAATAAAAATATTTGTTCATCGATAAATTAATAAATTATTCACTTATTGATAAATCAACCCTACTAAGACAATAGTTTCTCTAGGTCATAAGTATTATTTTATAGGGGTTTAACCATAATTCTTGTTTGTTAGTTTGAGATGGTGTAAAATTTTGGCTGAGATGGTGTGAGATTTTGGCTTAGCCTCTTTGTTGAAGCATTTTTATTACTAATCAGTTTCATATTATTATTATTATTATTATTATTATTATATTATTATTATTATTAGTATTATTTTAAATTTCTGAGTATAACACATGTATATTTTTTCTTTTTTCTTTTTTTGCAGTCCACAAACTCTCGTTCGTGCTTTGAGGTATGTTGCTGACGCACATTTTTGCCTATTTTTACTAATTGATAGCAATGAATTTGTTGCTTTTGATTTAAGGGGGTAAAAACGATTTTAGCCTCTTGCCACCCATATCTCAAAAGGGGGTATAGTTTTATTTAGATATTTATTCCCAGAGTTTAGTCATGCATCTTTGAGGTATAGTTCTTGTTTGGTTTGTTCAATCAAAATAAGATACTGGTGATGGATATTTAGTGATGTGCTATTTCCCTTGGAAGGCTGTTCTTGTTTCGTTTATTTTTCTTGTTTTACTAGTTTTTTCAGTTAGTGATGTTACAAAAATGGATTTTTGGAAGATATTTGGTGGGGTTGATCAACCTCTTTGTGCTCAATTTCCCAATCTTTTCAGGTTTGAGAACTAGAGACTTTCATGTTTCTTCAATTTTAGAGCCCTTCGCTTACTGAGGAGCTAGAACTTATTATCTCCTCTTTGACCCATGTATACTTATCAGCTTCATCCTCAAATGTGATGGGTTGGTCTTTCACCTCCTTTGGCTTGCTTTTTGTTAGTTCCTTCTTCTTAGCTCTCTCTAAAATTGCACCACCTGAATCTTTCCTTTCCATGTGGTTTCATTTGGAACTCTAATGCCCCATCTAGAGTGGTGGCCTTTGCATGGCAAGTGGCAAATAAGGTCAAAACCAATTAGTCATAGGTGAGAAGGCTTTATAAAGGTCATAGCCCAGATCATTGTATTATGTAGTCGAATGGTGATGAGTCCATTGATGAGCTCTTCCTTTGTTGCCTTATTGCTTTAGGATTTTGTCAGAAGTTGTCAAGATTTACTGGGATAGTCTATATTCATCCTAAAAGTATCAACAGATATGATGATTGTCTCATTTAGCAGCAGTGGGGGTTTTCCTACTTGGTTGATTTTTTTGGTGCGTTGTTTGTTGCACCTTGACATGGACAATTTGGAGGGAGATGAATGCTATTATATTTTAAGGAAATATAAAGATCCAAAGAGGCTCTTTGGGACGTGACTTATATTTTTCTCTATGGGTTTGTGTCTGAAGTGTTTTGAAACTCCATTGAGGGGTAAAAAACTCAACAGTCACTTCATCTCCAGTAGGATTAGTGAAGCTAACTTTGATGAGTGTTCTTTGGGAAATACAAGTCGACCAGGATTTAGAGGTGTATGGGGAGATTATAGCAATAGTGTCAAGAGTTTCTTTCAGACTTGCAAGAGAGGATTTGACCATCAAGTTAGAGATTCTAGCTTTGTTGGAAGGTTTACATTGACTGGTGTATTGAGAGCTTTGGACCTTACTTTATTTGATGTGCAGTGGTGCTTCTTAATTTGATTAAGGAAGCTATTGCTAGTTAGCATGGGAAGTTTATGGAAAAGGTAAAGGGACAAGTATGGAGAGTGACTCCCTTATGTCTGTTTTCATGCTTTTGGAAGGAGCAGAGCAGAAGGGTCATCAAGGGAAAAGAAAGAATAATATTTCAAATCTGAAAGATAAATCTATCTATATCCTTATTTATTCAAACCTTGTTGTTGTTGGGAGATGGGAATTTTTCTTTCTGAACTTTATTTGATAGACTTTTTTGTTCTAGGGTGGTCTGATCTCACTTTCTGTAGTTTTGTTTCTGCTTCATAACAGGTATTTCACTTTTTCCAATTTTATTCGATCATTTTCCTTTTGCAGGCCTACCTTCAAGCTCTTACATACTCCCCATGCACTGCAGTTCACCCCTTGGACTCCTCTCTTATATACCCTCCTGGAACTAGTGTTTACCCATTGGTCACTTCCATTTTTATGAATATGACATGCACTCTCTCTAACAAACTAGTAAATGAGAAACAAAAGTCTGCATGATAGAAAAGCTTTTAGGAAAATATACTTGAGTACAAGTAAACGAGAAACAAAACTCCGCATAATAGAAAAGATTTTAGGAAAATGTCCATGAGTAAAAGTAAAAGAGAAACAACAGTATGCATAACTGAAAAGTGTTTAGCTTCCCACTATAAGGAAACAAATCACCAACGCTTAAGGGGGTATGAAGGTCTTGAAGTCAACAAGAAAAGAGGTGCCTCTTCTGGCCAGCCTCTTCTCTATTTCAAACTCTTTTGGCAAGAGAAGAGTTTGGAATAGAGAAGTTTTGGGTAAGATTGAAGTCCGGAAAGCTTTGAACTAAGTGGCCTTTTGGGATATAAAGGAGAGGTGAAATGTCCTGTCTGTAGAGGAGGAGGAAGCAAGAAAGGATGCAAGGGAGGACTTAAAAAAATGGGTCCTTTTAAAAGAAATTTCTTGGAGGCAGAAATCTGGGGAAGTGTGGTTGAAGGAGGGGGATAGAAATGTTAGATTTCTCCACAAGATGGTTGACACTTATAAAAGGAGGAATTTGATGGCCAAAATTAAGATTAATGGAACTTGGTTCGCAAAGGAGAATGAAATCAAGGAAGGAGTGGTTAGTGCCTTTTTAAAGCCTTCTCACAGATTTAGAGGAGTAGAGGCCCAATTTAAACAGGTTGTTGTTTGAAGGGTTAGAGGCTCAGGAGGCACATGGTTGGAGGTGCCTTTTTCAATGGAGAGGTTTTTGATGCCCTTTTGGGTTTTAGTAGGGATAAAAACGCTAGGCCTAAATGGGTTTTCTATGGCCTTTTGGCAGTTTTCTTGGGAGTTTGTGAGAGATGAGGTGATGTGTTTCTTCAAGGAGTTTCATAACCATGGTCATTTTGTTAAGAGCTTGAATACAACTTTTCTAGTTTTAATTCCAAAGAAAGGGGGTGTTGAAGATCTGAGGGATTTTAAGCTGATTACCTTGGTAAGAGGGTTGTATAAGTGGTTGGCTAAGGTACTAGCCAATAGGTTAAAAGTCGTGGTAGCAAAGGTGATTTCCAAGGCCAAAAATGCCTTTATTGAGGGAAGACAAATTTTGGATGCAATTCTTATTGCTAATGAAGCCATTGATTCTATTTTGAAAAGCAATGATTGTGTGATTCTTTGCAAACTTGATATAAAGAAGGCTTATGATTATGTTGATTGGTCCTTCTTGCTTTCAATTATGGAAAACTGGAGTTTTGGACAAAAATGGATTGGGTGGATGAAGTGGTGCATATCCTATGCTAGGTTCTCAGTTTTGGTCAATGGCACCCCTTCAGGCTTCTTCCAAAGCTCTAGAGGATTGAGGCATGGGGATCCCTTTTCACCCTATTGATTTGTGATTGCAATGGAGGCACTTAGTTGTCTCTTTAAGAAAGTAGTAGCTAGAGGTTTTTTGTCGAGTTGTCAGATGAGGGATAGGGGTGGTGAAAGGATTCTGGTATCCTATTTTTTATTTGTTGATGATACGCTTGTTTTTTATGAGGCCTCCTAGGATTAGATGACCTATTTATGTTAGTTTCTTTTGTGGTTTGAGGCCATTTTGGGTTGAGAATTAATTTGGATAAAAACGAGTTAATTTGGATTGAGGCAGAGGGACTTTTTGTGGGTAGGGCTCTTAAGCGGAAACCTTATCTAGTAAGGTGGGCGATTGTTTGCTTAGACAAAAGGATTGGGGGATTAGGGATTAAGTGTCTCTTTACTATCAATAAGGCTCTCCTTGACAAGTGGTGTAGGCGTTTTGAAAATGAGAAGGGAGCCTTTTGGAATCAAGTAATTAGTAGGAAGTATGGGGAAGAAAGAGAGTGGTGTTCTCGGGAAGTGAGGGAGGGGTATGGGATCGGGTTATGGAAAGCGATAAGGAAGGATTGGGACCTTGTCAAGCACAAACTTTCCTTCTTGGTGGGTAATGGGAAGAGGGTGAAATTTTGGAGGTATAAGTGGTGGCTATACCTTTGTGTGTGTCTTTCATTTCTCTTGTTTGCCTTGGCTGTTTCCAAGGAGGAGTGGGTGGAGGATGTTTGGAACTCCTCAGTAAAAGGGAGAGTTGGAACCCTAGATTCTCTAGAACTTTTAGTGATTGGGAGGTGGATGAAGTGGAAAGATTTTTATTGTGTCTACATGGGAAGAAAATGCTTAGGGATAAGGAGGACATGGTGCTTTAGATAGAGACTAAGAGCAACAATTTCATAGTCAAGTCTTTCTATAATGCCTTAGAGTCGGGCATTTCGATTTCTTGTTCCAATGAAAATCATTTGGAACCCTTGGGTGCAACCGAAAGTGAGCTTCTTTGCTTGAAAGACAATGTGGGGAAAAGTTCAAAGCTTGGATCAAATTCAGAAAAGAGGATAGTCCTTAGTGAATAGATGTTATCTATGCCATTTGGATGAAAAATCCATAAATCACTTCCTTTTCCACTGTGTAAAGACAAGGGTTTTATGAGAGATGCTCTTTGCTTTTTTTGGGGTGTTCTGGGTGCTTCCCTCATTGATTAAAGAGACTTTGTTTGCTTTGCATGGTTCTTTTGTGTGCAAAAATCTCTGGAAAGTTGGGAGAGCAGACCCTTTATACATATTTTGGACAATTTAGAAGGTAAGAAATAGAATTTCTTTTGAAGATGATGTACTCTCTATCCCATGGCTAAAAGTCTCATTTGTTTTCTTTCTTTGGTCGGAGACTAAGATGTTCATAAATGATGGTCCCTCAACGCTAGTTAGTTTCATTAATTAGGTGGGCTCTCATTGAGGGTGGGGTTGTGGTGCTAACTCCTTTTTTGTAGCTTTTTTTTGTTTGAGCTATTTGGTTGGGGTAGGTGTATCTATCTTGTATGTCTTGGGTAGCTCTTTTGGCGCCTCTTTTTAATACATATTCTTCTTTATTTATTAAAAAAAAAAATGGTATTCCCTTGGGTTATTTTTGTTTGAGTTTCCATGAGAAAGGGCAAGTGAATTCCTTGCTTGGTTCCATAGTCCTCCGCGTCCAATTATCTTATCTTTAAGACCCTCTCCACGGTTAGTCACCTAGGGTAAAAGCATAGTTGTGAAAGGCGCGACTTAGTGCGCCAAGGCTCGGGGCGGCGCGACACCACCCTTCGGCGCCTCACCTGAATGTAAGCGACTTCCCTTCATGAAGGCGCCACTTAGGCGCGCAAGGCGCGACGCGGTCGCCTGACTCGCCTCCGGCCAGGTACGCCCTTCGACCCTTCCTTCTTCTCCTTCTCCTTCTCCTTCTCCTTCTTCTTCTTCTTCAATCCGTTGGGTTGCAGAGAGCTAGGGCTGAGCCCTAATTTTTTATTTATTTTGTGGGTCCAAAACGATGCCGTTTTGGCCCTGTTTTCCTTTCCAGCCCCCTTTTTTGGTATTTTTCAACCCGACACCACTCCCAATCATGCCCTAGCCTTAGCCGTGCAGTGGAGAAGTGAAGAAGAAGAAGAAGAAGAGGAAAAATAGGGGAAAAATAAGAGAAAAATAGAGGGAAAATTGAAGCTTTGGATGATATTTGATGATTTATGTGTTTATGACAAATAAATGATTGTTAAATTTGATTATGTTATATAAAAATATATATGCAAATTAGGGTGCGCCTCACTTCACTAAAGCCCGCGCCTTAGGTGCGCCTCAGGCTCCAGGACTACTTTGCGCCTTGGTGCGCCTTAAGCCTTTTAAAACTATGGGTAAAAGTATCACTAAACCCCCTCTACATTGGTGATATTCAACTATCTCACAATTTTGAGACTCTCAAGTAAAGTAAGTATCTTGGCTTCAAAAGTTAGCCCAATACCAACTCCCTTTGAAAGTTTGAATAGTCCTACTTTTGCAATCTCTTATAGGCCTGCTAATGCCCATTCACAAGAAGCATCTGATCAAGATTGGGCTTTAGAATACCATATGTTGGAGGAACTGGATGGCTAAAACTTTGCAAATACATCAGAAGAGTTAACGGATTTTTGATTTCTCGATCTAAAATGTTCCTTCAAACTTGCCTCTGGCACAAGTTGTTCAATCTAGCAGGGTTGGTTTGGGTCACTCCAAGGAGTTTTGAGGACATGTTGGTTATTGCTTTTAAAGGCTTGGGGAAATCATTAAGAGGCAAGACATTTTGGCAAATCGCATGTCTTACTTTGGTTTAGATGGTGTGGCAAGAGAGAAACAATAGGATCTTTGAGGAAAATGGGAGAACAGAAGAGATGTTATGAGATTTGATTTTGTTCTATTCCTCTCTATGGGCTTCTTGTACTACAGCTTTTAGAGGAGTTCCTCTAAGTGTTTTATAGCTCAATTGGACTGCAGTGTGCGCGTCAAAAGTTTGAGTTTGTTGGGGTTTCTTTGTTTTTAGATTTCTATTGTTGGGTGTTTCCTCTTTTGTTTAATTTGTGTAGGAAGGACCTCTCATCCTTCCCTTGGTTTCTTCTCTTTCTTTTGTATCTCTTCTTTCTCCTGTATCTTTTCTTCTATTAATATATTTTTCTTCGTTTCTGATAAAAAAAAAAAAAGTAGTCCTACTTGGTTAGAGATCTTCTTCTTAGCTCAAAGGGATGCTTTGTTGGGAAGAAGAAGAAAGCTTGGAGAGCAACTTGTTTGTGCTTATTTTGGAACTTATGGAAAGAGAGAAACAAGAGAGAATTTGAAAATTCTAAAAAAAGGTGGATTAAGCAATTAAACAATCAATTTATGTACAACTTTTTGGAGTGGGTTAAAGTGTACGTAGCAAAGTTTTTAAAGGCGAAGGCGTAAGGTGAGGCGTTTTTGTACCCATGTGGCGAGGCGTAAGCCTCGAAGCGTTGAGGCGTAAGCCTTTTGAAACCCTCATTTTATAATTAATAAATATTTTACAATATATAAAAAATAAAAATAAAATAGTATAAATTAAAAGCATGAAAACAATCCATTAGAATTATAAAAAAACCTTACTAGTTCCATACTTTCACAATAGAAAATAAAGACAACCATACTAATAGTTCCAAACATGAGGCCAAAAATTTGGATCAAACAATACTGCACTTCGAGCTTTTACACCTTCTACCTTTTTGGCCCATGTACTAGAACACCATTTTTCAGAGGAGAACATTGCTATAAGAGCTTGTTTTTGCTTATAAAGACTTTGGAGAGTAAGAAATGCAGTAGCAAATTGTGTAATTGCTGGACGAATAAGTTCATGATTTTTTGTAAATGTTCTCATCAAGCTAAGAACCCAAGTATGCCCATATATGAACTTCACCACTTGTGTAGCTCGCAAAAGTGTATTAGCATGAACATTTAGCTTCCCAACATCCTCCAACATCAAATCTATGCAATGAGCAGCACAAGGAGTCCACCACAATCTTCTCCTTTTTTCCATAAGCCTCATTCCGGCATTCACATAATTAGATGCATTATCAGTAATAACTTGCACAACATTCTCCTCTCCAATTTCTTCAACCACCTCATCAAGATGCTTGAACATCAATTCTCCATTTTGTATCGTATCAGATGCATCAATTGATTTCAAAAACCATGTGCCAACAGGACTATTCACCAAAAAATTTATAAGACATCTATTCTTTCTATCTGTCCAACTATCTGACATAATTGAACATCCATATCATTCACCTCTTCTTTCAAAATCCATGTCCTCAATTCATGCATAGATGGAGGCTTAAATCCGGGCCCAAAATTTGCAATTGCATCAACCATAGGAACCCAATAAGGATTATTCATTGTATTAAATGGGAGACCTTTTGAGTATATAAACCGACTAATTTTTCTACACACTTCCTTCCTTTCTTCTAGCTTCCACTTAGAATTCAAAGTACTTTGTTTAGGTTGTGAAATGGCGAATTTATCCATGGGTCCCCTAGGTATAGGTTCCCCACTCCTATTTACACTCCCATTTACACTCCCACTACCACTCTCACTACCACTACCACTCCCACCCCACAATGTCCCCATTGTTTTAGAAAAAACACTCTCATTTGGACCCACACCAATTTCTTAGAGCAATTCATTTCTTTTTTTATTTTTGTTCCTTATAATTGCTCAATGCCTCTTTGCATTGCAATCTAACATCTTCACTGACTTTGGTACATGGTTTCATACCATGATGAGTTCTGGCTAAGTGATGTTTGAGTCTATTCACCCCTCCCAAGCATCTTTGATTACAAAACTTACATTGTATATACTTCTCCCCGGAGACTTCAATAACATATTTCTACACAAAATCTTTTCGTAAAGCTTTCGAATCGAAGGAACTCATTCTAAAAAATAATAATAACAATAATAATTAAATTTCATTATATAATTGACCTTAAAAATAATTATAAAACATAATTGAAATATCAAATTAACAATTAAAAATTTAAAATAAAGCATGAAAGAGTGAAAAAACAGTGTTGGGTTCACTGTTTAGAAAAGCACTGCCATGTGCCTTATTTAAAAGATATTGTCAGGTGCCACTTTAGTATTGTGCATGGTTTAAAAATGGTGCAGTGCACCATTTAGCTTTATTGCACAGTGCTGCCAGGTGCAATAAATTCTGCTGGTGCAATAAAGGCTTTTGCAGGTGCAATAAAGGCTGTTGCAGACTTGTAGGTGCGATAAAGGCTGGCTGGGATTTATTTGACTTTGTTTTGAGGAAAAAATAAATAAAGGGGAAGATCTAGGCTGCTGCAATAAAGGTTGCAGCTGGGATTTATTTGACTTTGTTGTAAGGAAAAAATAAATAAAGGGAAATATCTAGGCTGCTGTAATAAAGGTTGCAGCAAGGATTTATTTGACTTAGAGAAGAAAAATAAATGTCGTTGAAGGCTTGAAGCTATGAGAAGCTGGACACTAAAAAAAGTGAAAAACAGAGAAAGAGAGAAGAGGAGATGAGTGAAAAATAGAGAGAGAAGAGGTGATGAGAAGAGTGCGACTGTGTGAGACTAAGAGATGGTGAGTGACAGAGAGAAAAAACCTACCTATTGAGAATCGAGATGGAAGATGCAGTTCTTCACGTTGTGTTGCTGTCGAAGGAGAACTTCAGTTGAGATGAAGTTGTCGGAGTGAGAAAGAGGAGTAGCACTTCAGTGTTTTTGCCCAAGAAGAAGCCGATCTTCAGGTTGCCGAAGAAGAAGCTGATCTTCAGGTTGCCGAAGAAGAAGCTGATCTTCAGGTCGCGCGAAGGTACGAACCATGAAGAGCTAGGGTTAGGGTTAGGTTTCTCCCCCAACTCGTTCTTTTTGTTCCGTCTTCAACCTTCAATGTGTTTGTGGGGTTATAAAGTCTTCAACGGTAAGTTATTTCTATGTTTTTTTTTTTTAGCCACCTCAGCAAACCAAAGGCGAGCAAGGCCTGAAAGACGTACGCATCGCGCACCTTTTGTGTTCAACGTTGTTGTGCCAATGCCTTAAGGCGTTTTCTAGACACCTCACCCTAGAGCGCGCCTCCAAGCGCGCCTCAAGAGCGCCTTTCAAAACATTGGTACGTAGGAAATTGCTCATTGTCCATGAGTTCTTTTATTGATTGGTTGAGCTCTAAGTAAGGCATGGGTGTTGTTTTTGTGTAGCCCTTAGTTGTGTTTGGCCTTTTGGCACCATGTAGGTGCTTCGTGTGCCCCTTTGTTAGGCGCTTTTAATATATCGATCTTTGCTTGGAAAGAAAAAGGGAGATTTCAAAAAGAGTCATGCACAAATGAGTAAAGCCTAGCAATAAGTAGATCCCTCAAGTTTGAAATCCCAAAAAGTACCTTGCCAAGGACACACATTTGTCTATCTCATCTATTCTTAAAAAAGGCAGCATTTACTCTTGATTGCTGAATCCTGTTATGACCATTTTTCCTTGGAAATCTTTTACTGGTGCCTAACTCCTCATTGGATTTGAGCCTTCAAACCAAATATCAATTAAGCTAATTGAAGTTTCTTCATGCATTTCCTCCCTCCTTGGAACAATGGAGGCCCCCATTATAGTTTTTTAGTCTATTAGCAACCTTAATAGCGTTTAAAGAGAGAGAGAGAGAGAGAGAGAGAGAGAGAGAGAGATGACAGTTGATGATGAAAAATAATCTCCCATATTTTTTTACATTTTGATTTGCAATACATATATACAAAGAATGACTTATGAGATCCCTTAAATTAGGCTACTTATAAAAAAAAATCCCTAAAATCAAGCAATCTGATTGCAAGGGTACTATATGGAATTTACCTAAGGTTCCTATATAGAATTTACCTAGATTCTTGGTACAAGAATCATGGGTCAGCTTTTACAAGAAAGGAAAAATATGGTAGGAGAAATCAAATATATATATATGGAGAAAAAATCTGATTTTTTGGCCTATTCTTTTAACACTCCCCTTCAAGTTGGTGCAAAATATTTACTAGCTTGTCTAAGATTGTATAAAAAGTTGAACTTGGTAGGCCTTTTGTTAGTATATCTGCCAACTGTTTAGAAGAGGGGACATACGCAGTGCAAATCAACCCATTATCAAGTTTTTCTTTGATGAAATGTCGATCTATCTCCACATGCTTGGTTCGATCATGATGAATAGGGTTATGGGCTATATTTATAGCAGCTTGGTTATCACAATATAACCTCATGGGTCCTTTCAAAGTGGTGTCAAGTCGATAAGAATGATAAATATCCAGAGAAGCTCACAAATCCCTTGGGCCACGGCCCTAAACTCAACTTTTGCACTAGATCTAGTCACCACTGGTTGTTTTTTACTTTTGTAAGTAACTAGGGGTTTGTTTGGTAATTGTTTTTGAAAACAATTCTGAAAAATAGTTTTTGAAAACGGTTTTTAAAAATTGTTCTTTGATTTTTGTAGAACAAAAGTCTATTTGGAAAACTAAAATATTTTTAACCTGTTTTTAATATTTTTATATATGTTTTAAAAATAATTTTTATATCTTGTGTTTTATTTTTAATCATTTTACATATTTGTATAATTATTTCTTAAAACAGCCCTTAGAAAAAAAATGAAAACAATATAAAACAACTAAAAGATGTTATTTGAAAACACTTTATTCCTTGTTGTTAAGAACAAAAAACAGAAAACAGTTTTATTTTTTTTTTGTTCTAAAGAATAAAAAACTATTCTAAAAAACAGTTCCCAAACAGGCCTTGGATTTCCTCCTAAGAAGGTTCAATATCCAGAAGTTGACCTTCTATCGACAGTTGATCTAGCCCAATCAACATCACTGTAAGCTTCCAATTCCATATTTCCTATCTTCTGAAATAAGATTCTCTTGCTTGGTGTAGACTTTAGGTAACGTAGGATTCTATATATTGCCTCCATGTGAGATTCATGTGGTGAATGCATGAATTGGCTTACCACACCTATAACATATGCAATGTCTGGTCGAGTGTGAGATATAAGTAAATTAATTTCCCCATCAATCTTTAATAAAGGTTGCGGTCTACCATATTATGCTCTATTTTTCCTCCTAATTTATGATTTTGTTCAATCGGAGTCTTTGTTGGTTTGCATCTTAGCATCCCTGTCTCCCTTAGCAAATCGAGAATATATTTTTGTGGGGAAATATATTTTTGAGGCTTCTAGGGGTTTTATTCGGAAGATAAGGGGCAAGAATAGGACTCATTTGATGGAGATTTGTTTCAATAACAGAGGGAGATTTATGAAAATTACAGAAATCGTTGAAAGGAGAAGATCATTAGTTCTAATTGTTCCTGAGGGTGTTAAAGGTAATGGATGGAATACGCTTAGGAAGGCGATTTCTTCAGTCCAAGACTTGTCTGTTCAAGCTGTAAGAGCCACGAAGGAAGTGTTTAAAGAGTCTTTGATGTATAAAGGTCTGTACAAAGAAGGGCGGACCTATGCAGGTGTGGTTGCAGAGAAGGGACCTAGGAATGGAGTTATGATGCCGATTGGTAAATGGGCAAGAGCCGTAATCTGTGAAAGTAAAGTGAAAGTTTTAGATTGGTGCGAAGTAGGAAAAGCTACAGCGAGGATGATGGGCATGAATGGTATGGTGTCTGTAACCCCTTTTTCTGATTACAAGGGCTGTTTTTTCGTGGATTCTGTAAAGAGAGCCAATTGGTTTCAAAATCAAGGGAGCGTAACAGTGAGGGGAGAGGTAGTTGCTCTGAGGAGATGGGCGCCAAAAGAGAACTCTGTTGTTTTTGGAAAGTTTAGAAGGGGATGGTTAGAACTCAGAGGCCTTCCCTTTCATCTGTGGGACGAGGTTCAGCTGAGATTCATTTTGCAGAAGTGGGGAAAGGTCACGAAGGTGGCTCGGGAGTCTCTGAAGCTCGTAGATTTGACGAAGGTGAAGCTGTGGGTGGAGATGCTTCCAAACGTAGTGTTACCAGCGCTGCTAGAGGTGGAAGATGGAGATTGTTCTTTTACGGTGGCAGTTACAGTCACCGGAGAAGCTGCAGGAGACGATCTTCTCAGGCCGGAGTCAACCCGCAGCAAGGACGAGCTGATGTCAGAGAAAGGTTGCGTCTTTCAGAAGCCAAAAGTCGTTGAAGAGCTACGAGCTACTGCTAGGGACAATGAGTGCCATAGCTGGCGGCCTCGTCATCGTTCCCGTTCTCGCTCTTCAGATTCAAATTTGGCGTCTAAAATGGAGAAAGGAAGGGGAGGGAGAGCTTTGGGCCCAACGTCGGGAATTGATATCGGGCCAACAAAACCAGACGCCTTTTTTAAGGCCCGTTTGAATAAGGCCCAGGCTGGAGAGAAGTGGTGTGGGCCTCCCGCGGGGCTAGCCCAAGAAAAAGGAATAGACCTTTTTAATGGTGGCCCAACGGAGTCTTCGTCCTCGAAGCACCAGAGATCAGGACCTTCTGCAAATAAGGAAGAGCCGAGTGCCCTTCTCCAACAGTCGCCAAAGATGAAAGGCTCCCCAGTCTTTGCAAGGCGAAAGGCGAGAAGCTGGCCGCCGAGCCTAAAGGTGTTGCCGTCTTCCCCAAAGCGTAACCTAGAAGGGGATGGTTCTTCGGAAGTAAATCGAGCCTATCTGAGGGGAAGACCAGTCCCCAATAAGGAAGTTATCCTTCCTGCTCCAGAATCCTTCCAAGTTTTCACCGGGGAGACAAAGGGAGATGAAGGGAGTTCGCGTTGCTGCTGGAACAAGGTGCGCCATCCTTTCTCGGCCCTTTCTGAGCAGGGTCTTTCTTTGGTTGGGGCTTTTGAACCTTCTCCTCTTCCCGTCTCCCCTGTTTCTTCAGTTCTTCCTTCTCGATGTCAGCCTTTTCTGTCGATTCCGGTGGAATCAAGCTTTGCTTCCCACCATGGCCATGTCTTGAATTCTCCTGTGATTGAGCTCAGTCGTCATGTTGGAATGTCCTGTCCTGAAGGTGTGGCGGTTCTTGTAGAAACCTCTAATCAAAATTCCAAAGACTGCCCTTTCTCTAAGGAAACACTTAGTAGCCCAGAGAAGCTTTATGTCTCAGACAAGGTTGCGTTTCCAGAGCCAGAATCTCCCACTATCCCGTTGGAAGGCTTTCAGGTTGAGGGCCTCACGCCTAGGAAAATGGTCAAGGTGCAGTCGGTTTTGGATAGTCTAAGGATTAGAGTTGTCAAAGATAATGGAAAAGGTGTGCAAGCTGAGAGTATGTGTATTCCATTTGCGGATAAGGTTTATTCCAGAAGGAAAAGGAAAAATGGTTCTGGTACCAGAGGACAAGATTAGGTCTGCTGTTGGTTGTGTTGGGCTGTTTTTGTTTACATGAAGATTTTAAGTTGGAACACGAGAGGATTAGGTTCCAACAAGAAAAGGAGGACAGTTAGAAGGTTTTTAAGTTCTCAAAGTCCAGATGTGGTGATGCTTCAGGAAACGAAGAGAGAATTTTGGGACAGGAGGTTTGTGAGCAGTGTCTGGAAAGGTAGAAGTATGGAGTGGGCTGCCCTTCCTGCTTGTGGGGCTTCAGGGGGGATTGTGATTTTGTGGGACTCAAATAAGTTTAAGTGTACAGAGAAGGTGTTAGGATCTTTCTCTGTAACTGTGAAGTTGGATTCTAGTGAAGAAGGGTCTTTTTGGTTAACTTCAGTGTATGGCCCGAATAAGGTTTTGTGGAGGAAGGACTTTTGGTTGGAGCTTCAGGACCTTTACGGTTTGACATTCCCAAGGTGGTGTGTAGGAGGGGACTTTAATGTTATCAGGAGGATATCTGAGAAGATGGGTGATTCTAGGTTAACTCTCAATATGAGGTGTTTTGACGAGTTTATAAGGGAGAGTGGCTTACTGGACCCCCCTCTAAGGAATGCGGCTTTTACCTGGTCAAACATGCAAGCTGCTCCTATTTGCAAGAGATTGGATAGGTTCTTGTTTTCCGCTGAGTGGGATTCTTTCTTCTCTCAGAGTTTTCAAGAGGCGCTTCCTAGATGGACCTCAGATCATAGCCCAATTTATTTGGAAACCAATTCCTTAAAATGGGGTCCGACCCCTTTTAGGTTTGAGAATATGTGGTTGCTCCATCCTGAGTTTAAGGAGAAGTTTAGGGATTGGTGGCAAGAGTGTTTGGTTGAAGGTTGGGAAGGCCACAAGTTCATGAGGAAATTAAAGATTGTTAAATCAAAGTTGAAAGAATGGAATAAAGTGGCCTTTGGAGATTTAAGAGAGAGGAAAAACCTCATCCTCTCAGACTTAGGAAGAATTGATCTAATTGAATAGGAAGGGAATTTGAATTCTGATTTGGTATCAGAAAGGAACTCAAGAAGAAGGGAGCTGGAGGATGTGCTATTAAAGGAAGAGGTTCAATGGAGACAAAAATCTAGGGTCAAATGGATTAAAGAAGGGGATTGCAACTCTAAGTTCTTTCATAGGATGGCCACTGGAAGGAGAAGTAGAAAATTCATTAAGTCTCTGATTTCTGAGAGGGGGGAGACTTTAAGCAACATTGAGGTTATCTCAGAGGAGATTGTAAATTTCTTTGGGAAACTTTATTCCAAACCTGAAGGTGACTCATGGAGGATTGAAGGTGTGGATTGGGTCCCTATTCAAGAAGAGAGTGCAGTGTGGCTGGATAGGCCTTTTTCAGAAGAGGAGGTCCGAATGGCAGTGTTTCATTTGAATAAGGAAAAAGCCCCTGGTCCTGATGGTTTTACTATTGCAGTTTATCAAGAGTGTTGGGATGTGATAAAAGAGGATCTTATGAGGGTGTTTAGTGAGTTCCACACCAATGGGGTAATAAATCAAAGTACAAATGCAACTTTCATTGCTATGGTGCCCAAGAAAAGCCAAACTCTTAAAATCTCAGATTATAGACCTATTAGCTTGGTTACAAGTTTATATAAGATAATAGCTAAGGTCTTATCAGGGCGTTTACGCAAAGTTCTTCATGAAACAATTTCTGGCTTTCAAGGAGCCTTTGTTGAGGGGAGACACATCTTGGATGCTGTCTTGATAGCCAATGAAGTGGTGGATGAGAAAAGAAGGTCAGGGGAGGAAGGTGTAGTCTTCAAAATTGATTTTGAAAAGGCCTATGATCATGTGGATTGGGGCTTCTTGGATCATGTGCTTCAAAGAAAAGGATTCAGCCAGAAATGGAGATCTTGGATAAGGGGTTGCTTGTCATCATCAAGTTTTGCAATCTTAGTTAATGGGAATGCAAAGGGTTGGGTGAAGGCCTCTAGAGGTCTGAGACAAGGAGACCCCCTTTCTCCTTTTCTTTTTACTTTAGTGGCAGATGTGCTAAGTAGGTTGATGATCAGAGCAGAGGAAACTGGACTAACTGAGGGGTTCTTGGTGGGGAGGGATAGGACTAGAGTGTCTATGCTACAGTTTGCAGATGACACCATCTTTTTCTCTAATGCCTCTTTGGAACATCTTCAAAATCTCAAGATTATTCTTTTGGTTTTTGGACAAGTTTCTGGTTTAAAAATCAACTTAGAAAAAAGCTCCATTTCAGGTATTAACATTGGGCTGGAGATGTTGTCTAATTTGGCCTTGGTTTTTGATTGCAGAGTGTCAGAATGGCCTTTGACTTATCTAGGCCTTCCATTGGGAGGGAACCCTAAGACAATAGGTTTTTGGGATCCGGTGGTTGAGAGAATTTCGAGGAGATTGGATGGTTGGAAAAAGACCTTTTTGTCTTTGGGAGGGAGGATAACTTTAATTCAGTCTTGTCTATCTCACATCCCTAGTTACTTTCTATCCCTCTTTAAAATCCCAGCTTCAATTGCCTCAAAAATTGAAAAGATGCAAAGGGATTTCCTTTGGTCCGGGGCGGGGGAAGGGAAGAAAGATCATCTCATCAGATGGGATGTTGTTAGTAGGCCAAAGGAGTTGGGAGGTTTGGGCTTTGGGAAGACTTCTATGAGAAATATAGCCCTATTAGGGAAATGGCTTTGGAGGTTCCCTAGAGAAAGGAATGGTCTTTGGCATAAGGTTATTGCAAGTATATATGGGACACATCCCAATGGATGGGACGCCAACATGGTGGTTAGATGGTCTCACAGATGTCCTTGGAAGGCTATTGCTCAAGTTTTCCAGGATTTTTCCCCGTTTGTTCGCCTAGTGGTGGGCAATGGGGAGAGAATTCGTTTTTGGGAAGACCTCTGGAGGGGAAACCAAACTTTGTGTTCTCAATTTGCTGATCTCTATAGAGTCACTTCTGTGAAAAACCTCTCTGTTTCAGATGTACTTGGCAACTCCTATCCACTGTCTTGGAATTTTAATTTCCGTCGCAATCTAACTGATTCAGAAATTGAGCTCCTTCAGAGCTTAATGCTCTCCCTTAGTTCAGTGCGTCTCTCTCCTTCTTCGGCAGATTCAAGAGTGTGGTCTTTGTCTTCGTCAGGCTTGTTTTTAGTGAGATCTTTTTTCTTGGCCTTGTCAAAAGTCTCTAATCCTATCTTGTTCCTCCCAGCCAAGTTTTTGTGGAGTTCAAAAGCCCCCTCAAAGGTTAAGGCCCTCGCTTGGGTAGTAGCACATGGGAAGGTAAACACCAATGACAAGTTGCAATTGAGAAGACCCTACAAATCCCTTTGTCCTCAATGGTGCATTCTTTGCAAAGGAAATGGGGAGTCGATTGACCACCTTTTTCTTCATTGTCCAGTTACCATTGGACTCTGGCACAAGTTGTTTAATCTAGCAGGGTTGGTTTGGGTCCCTCCAAGGAGTTTTGTGGACATGTTGGTAATTGCTTTTAAAGGATTGGGGAACTCTTTAAGAGGAAAGACACTTTGGCAAATTGCGTGTCTTACTTTGGTTTGGATGGTGTGGCAAGAGAGAAACAACAGGATCTTTGAGGAAAAAGGGAGAACGGAAGAGATTTTATGGGATTTGATTTTGTTCTACTCCTCTCTTTGGGCTTCTTGTACTAAAGCTTTTAGAGGAGTTCCTCTAAGTGTTTTACAGCTCAACTGGACTGCGGTGTGCGCGTCTTAAGTTTGAGCTTTGGGGGTTTCTCTTTGTTTTCTGTTTCCTATTGTTGGGTGTTTCTTCTTTTGTTAAGTTTGTGTAGGAAGGACCTCTCATCCTTCCCTTGGTTTCTTTTGTTTTTCTCCTTTTTCTTGTATCTTTTCTTCTATCAATATACTTTTCTTCGTTTCTGATAAAAAAAAAATAAGTATTCCCCCTTTTGAATGTGCCACTTCAATCTTGAGGAAATATTTTAAACTCCCTGGATCCTTGATCTCAAATTCATTAGGCAAATAAGTTTTGAGCCTTTGAATTTCCCCCACATTATTTCTAGTAACAATAATGTCATCCACATAAACTATTAATGTAGAGTCAACTTACCAGAGGAGCTATGTTTGATAAACAATGTGTGGTCTCCTTGGCTTTGATGGTAGCTCATTCTTATCATTGATTTTGTAAATCTCCCAAATCATGCTCTTGGAGATTGATTGTTTAATTCCATAAAGAGATTCTTAAGCTTGCAGACTTTGTTCTTCGAAGCCTTGTCACCAAACCCCGGTGGAGTGTCCGTGTATGCCTCTTATTCTAAGTCGCCATGTAAGAAAGCATTCTTCACATCAAATTGCTGGAAGGGCCAATCAAGATCAGCAGCTAAAGACAATAGAATACGCATAGTGTTCATTTTTGCCACCGGTGCAAAGGTCTCTTGGTAGTCAATGCCATAAGTTTGGGTGAATCCCTTAGCTGCCAATCTAGCCTTGTACCTTTCTATTGTCTCATCAGCCTTATATTTTATTGTGAAAATCCACTTACAACCTACTGTTTTCTTCCTTGGGAAAGCTCAACCATATCCCAAGTCTTATTTTTTTTCAAGGCTTGCATGTCCTCATTAATTACTTTCCTCCAATTCTCATCTCTAAGTGCCTCTTGGATTGTATTTGGAATTTCAACGGAAGACATTTGGATAATAAAGGCTCAGTATGTAGATGATAAAACGATGTAATGAGGTAAAATTTGAAATAGGGTGCTGAGTGCATTTTCTAGTGCCTTTCCTCGATGCAATGGGCCAATACAAATCATTATAGACACTAGAATGAGTATTTTCATTACCTGATTCAAGGTTGGATGATGGGATATGTGAGGATGTTGTAGATTTTCCCTTCCTCGAATACACTTTTGGTTTGGAGGTGTTTGCTGGCAGCATGTGTTCCCTTTCTTTGAGCTGAATCTTAAGTTCATTGGCTGGAATTTCAGTGGGCAAATTTTCTACAATTAGCTCTTCATTGGGAGTTTGCTGGAATTTCTTATGTTCACTAGCTGATTCATTAGATGATTCCAAGGCTGGAACATTTGGAACAACAGGAACTGTTGGTGTAGAATCTGAAAATTCTGGGGCTGAAACATCTTGGACAATGGGGGAACTTGATGTGTTTGAGGTAGACACATTTGGCATATTAACCAGTTGTGGAAGGACACCCCCACCATTCTCACCATTCCTAGGAAAAATTCCTGACAGCTTATCTTCTAGTCCTCCAATCTCCCCCTAAAGATAAGTGTGTGAAATATGGTTGGCTCTCAAAAAAGGGAACATCCATGGTGATATATGACCTTTTTGTGGGTGGATGGTAGCACTTATATCCCTTTTGATTGGAAGAATATCCAAGGAAGACACACCTAAGATACACACCCAAATATTTGTGGAGGAAGTGTTCCAATACCCTTAAGTTAGGAAAAGACGTTGAAAGTACATCAATGGAATTTAAAGTATGAGACTTGAGAAGGCATTCGATTTATTAAAAATGTAGCAGCCAAAACGGCTTCCCCCCAATATGTCTTTGGAACACTCATTTGGAGAAGTAAAGACCTAGCAACTTCTAAGAGATGTCTGTTTTTTCTCTCTGTTACCCCATTTTGCTGTGGTGTATCTACATATGAAGATTGATGCATAATACCTTCATTTTGGAGATAGGTGGTAAGATTATGGTTGAAGTATTTGTTCCCATTATTTGACCTTAAGGTATGGATTTTGGTGCTAAATTGGGTACAAACAAATTTGTGGAATATCGTGAAAATGGAAGTAACTTCTTATTTGGATTTTAGGAGATAAAACCAAGTGGTATGAGTGCAGTCATCAATGAAGGTAGCAAACCATCTAGAACCCGAAATGTTTGGAATTCTAGAGGGTCCCCAAACATTAGTATGTATTAAACTAAAGGGAGATGTTTCTTTTTTATTTCTTATTGGAAAGGGCACATGATGGTGTTTTGCAAGCTCATAGACCTCACAATGAAAATCACGGGATTTAGTTTTGCCAAACAATGTGGGAAACATTTTTTCCAAGATGAAGAAAGGTGGGTGTCCCAACCATTTGTGCCATAGCCATATTTGATCAACTTTTGAGGGATTGTTGGTGTTAATAAAAGCTTGTGGGATAGAATCACTAATCTTCCAATGTGTATTGAGGTAGTAGAGTCCACCTTTCCTCTCACCATGCCCAATCATCCTCCTTTGTTATTTGGTCTTGAAAAACATAATGGGAAGGGGTAAATGTTACAAAGCAATCCAAATTTGGAACATGTAACACATTTTGCAAGGTCAAAGGAGTGATAGAGGCTATGCCTTGACCAATTATGGAAGAAAAAGTGCCATCAGCAACCTTCACGTTTGGCCTACCGGAAAGAATCGTATAATTGGAAAAAAAATTGGAGTGACTGGTCATATGGTCAGTAGCACCAGAATCAATGATCCAAATGCTCAATAAACAATCCTTGGAGGCACTTAAAGCTCTGATATTACCTGTTTGGTCGAAAGAGCATGAGGCTGTTTTTGCAATTGGAATTTCAGCACATGTGTCAAGCTGGTTAAGAAGTGTTTTCAGCTTTTCATAATGCTCCTTGTTGAGTAAAATAGGTTCTTGTTCAGTGGTAGGGATATTTTTGTGAAACACGTCAATGGTGGCAGCTTCTTGCGCCTGTCCAGATCTTGTGACAGGCTTTCCTCCTCTATTGCTTCCCCCTTTGCTTCCTAACTGAGGCTTGTCATGAAGTTTCCAGGAAGATTCACGTGTATGTCTTGGTTTGTGACAATAATTACTTCAAAGCGAATCTTTATCATCTGGTTTTCTTCCTTATACTTTGGATCCCATCGACTTGGAATTTCCAGCTGTAGTTAGTGCCGAATTTTCTGCAGTATAGCCTCCTAGCATCACAACTCAATGACTTTCTTGTCCAATCACATAGGCATAAACCTCTCGGATGGATGGAAGAGGTTCTTTCCCCAATATTTGTACTCTTACTTGGTCTAATTCAGGATTAAGACCAGCCAAGAATTCAAATACTCTCTCTTGCTCCATTATCTTCTTCAATCTAGTAGTGACTGCAACAACTACCATTTCTATGTGCTGGTGATGATCTAATTCCAGCCATAGGTTTCGCAATTTATTGTAATATTCAGTGACAGACCAACTTCCTTGCTTTGTAGCATGAATTCGGCACTTCAACTTATGTACTTGTGCTGTTATTCCAATCTTGGAATAAGTTTGACTGATGGCATCCCAAATCTCTTTGGCGGTGGAGAGAAACAAGTATGTTTGGCTAATCTCCGGCTACATGGAGTGTAGTAGCCAAGACATGATCATGGAATTTTCCTCCTCCCATGATTCATATCTTGTATTGGTGGAGTCAGGTTCTGATTTGGCACCCGTGATATTGCCCATCTTCCCTTTACTTTTAATGAAAAGTTTGGCTGATTGGGACCATTGTAGGAAATTCTGGCCATTGAGTTTTTGAGTGGTGATTTGGAGTGTAGGGCTGTCATTATGATGGGTAGATAAAGGTGGTAAGGTTTAGAGTGCAGAGGAGGGATTGAAGGGTAGGCTTATTTGAGAGGATGGTGTATTTTCACTAGTTTAAGACATTTTAGGGAAAAGACAACAAGGTTTCTGGTGTTTTTTTTCAGAGTAAATAGGAGATGACCTTGAGGGAATTATAATGGGAACTAAGGAACCAACAATAAAGGCTGGGTTAAAAAAGGGGAAAAAGGGGAACAAGCTACAGCAATGAAGGCTGCATGTGACCAAGCAATGAAGGCTCTGTGGATCTTGGCAGAGTCAAACTTCTGGCTCAGATACCATGCTGAAAAATAATCTCCCATATTTTTTTTTTTTTTTGATTTACAATACATATATACAAAGAATGACTGATGGGATCCCTTAAATTAGGCTACCTATAAAATATAAAAAAATCCCTAAAATCAAGCAACCTGATTGCAAGGGTCCTATATGGAATTTACCTGGATTCTTGGTACAAGAATCATGGGTCAACTTTTACAAGAAAGGAAAAATATGGTAGGAGAAATCATATATATATATGGAGAAAAAATAATTACTGATTTCTTGGCATATTCTTCTAACAGCTGAGATATTGACAAGATGGTTGATCCAAGGTAACTCTCATTCCTGAGAAATATATATTTTGTTCTGCCATCAGGGCACTTAGGTACATCTTCTAGTACTGGATCCTGAAACTATACTGCTCTAGGATTGTGTGCCTGAGGACCAAGACACTGGAGCAAACTGTTACCATTAAGATGAATGAGTTTTATTTAGTTGACTACTGAATCTCATATTAGCACCCAAACAAAATCTCTTGGACAAGTAGATCTTTTAAATCTGGGAGCCTGTAAGGTAACCTTGACAGTGATCCTAAGATTCTCCATCTTATCGTTATAACTCTTATCTTTGTTCAAGAAATATGTCCTTTCACCATCTTTAATAATTTGATATGTTGTGCAATAGATCACTGCATGTTATTATGTTTGACCACATGGTTCAGTTTACTCAGCTTTAGTTTGAACATAGATTTTTTTTCTTTGTTTTCTCTTTGTAGGGTTGTTGAAATGCAAGAAATCCTTGATCAACAACTTGCTGAGGAAGCAGCTGAGGCTGAGGGAGGAGGGACCATGGCATCAATTGCAAATCCTCGTAGAACTGCAAAGTAGCTACCTTCAACTGATTTCCAAGATTGATTAGTATCTCTCCACTTGATGTCGATTATCTCTCCCCATTCTGATCTGGACATTGGGATTCCATACATCTGTCCTGACATGTTTTATACTCACTGTCTTTGAAGGGGATGCAATGCATTATATGATGTTGATTGAATCCTTATTCTCTGCAGAAAATCTACAACTGCAACAGCTTCTTCGAAGCACTTAACACAACAGAAGTTGAAGATCCAAGGGAAAGGCTATAAGGATAAGTGTTATGAGCAAATAAGGAAGACAGTTGAACAAAGGTTTAATAAGCTTTTGACAGAGGTGATCATTTCATATTACCTACTATATGAGAATGGAATTGAAACAGTTTGACTTTTTGTCTTATGTATTTTATTCTAACATTAATTCATGCATCAGCTTGTTTTTGAGGATCTAAAAGCTGCTTTGGAGGAAGCTAGAATGGTATGAAGAACTAATCTCCATAGTCCCCTAATATATCTTTGTTTGATTTCTTTCTGTTAGACTTTAGGGATTTGCATATCTAGGAACCTTATATGACTTGGCTTCGTCTTGATGGAGTTTGATGTTTTCCTTGAGAATTACCAAGTCATTTATAGGAAAGACAAAGAAGAGTAGAAAGCTTCAAAAGGTGACATGTTTTGACTTAAATGGTTTGACTTTGATGCTGAGAAATATTGATGAGGTTTAAAGCTAGTCTTCCTCGTATTAGATTTACTGTTTGGCTATGATCCAAAATTAGATTCTATAAGCACCCTTACTGGGATAATCAGCTGGTCTGCCTGTCTTTCTCTGTTTTTTTTTTTTTTTTTCCTATTTTGTGGAGCAACTTCTCGATCTCATAGTTTTACTTCTCCCACAATTATCCTATGTGCACCTTGTCTTTGTAGAAATCTCAATGAACAGGAGATTGTGGATTTATTACAGTCCTCTCCCTTTGAAAGCATGGTCTCCTCTGCCCCAGACTAAGGGTCAGGTCTTGCACAGGTCAAGATCTTTTTCTTCAAATCCTTCTTCTCTCCACGAAGGATAAGCTGTCCTCTTTGTTGTTGGTCAAACTCTTCTGAAAAACCCAAGCCCCCTAGAGTCAGCTTCCTCATGGCTGGTCTTACAAGAAAGTGAATACCAATAATATGCTTCCAAACTGGAAGCCTTTCTTAAGCGGTAATTATTGTTTGTTCCACCTTTTTATTTTTTGTAATCTTCCTTATGTTTGTATTACTTCTCTTTTAGGAATTTTTTTCTCTCAATGTTTTGATATGATTTATATGTTATGGGATGACTTATTCTTCTTGATCTTTTTAATTAATAGGAATGATCTGGAAGCTTCTGATAAAAATGAAACCTTAACACAAGAAATCTCCTTTACACGATAACAACTACTTAGCTGATTTGAGTGTGTTAAACTCTTAAGGTGGAAGGCTGAGTTCAGAATAATATATTTGATAATAGCATCTAACATTTCAGCTGTCAATGTAAGCATTTTGATTGAACTGTACACCCAAGTATGAGCCATACGAAGTGTGAGTCCTCGTGGTATTAGGTGATTAAAGGCATATACAATTTGCATGTTAATTGGTGGTGTAACAACTTTGTTGTCAAGATGTTGCATTGATGTACTTGTGAAGCTATATCCCAAGGATAGCAAGAGTTTATTTGCTATCTTTGTTTTACAGCTAGCAATGGAGCATTGATATGTTGCTGGCCCCTACACTGTCTTCACATTGCTTCTATGCTAAGGGGTTCCCTTATCACTAGCTTCTTATTGTTACACATGTTTCCCTGCATTGGAACTTTGATTTCCATAGAAATTTGATGGACCACAAAATCAGTGGTACTACATGCCAATTTGAATGATGAAAATCTAAAATGCTTGGGCATCCTGACTAAACCTCATAGATCTTATTCAAGACACTTTAGATCAGGATTTATAATTATTAACTTTACCACCCTTTTGTAAATGCTAAATTTTACTGTATTCCTTTGTCCAAAATGTCATAGTTTGTGATATTTGTATAGGCAACTTATTCCCCTTAGTTTTTCTAGTTTTACTCCTTAATTTTAGCTGTTAATATATTTTTTCAATTGATGAAGAAAGGGTTCGTCCTTATTTTCAGATGATCACAACCATCTAAAGAGAACTATAATGCTACTTATTTTTCGAGAAAGTGAGGTAGCACTTCAATAGTTGCTAATATATTTAGTAGTTTTACTAATAGCTGATTTAACATCTGGATGTGTTTGCAAAACTGGGAATCTTAAGTATGTGTTAATGTGAAGTAGATTAAATTGGACAATTAATTCATGCAGTAATACTGGGAGCTTACTCTACCTGCCAGAGTGGGTTCTGCTATTGAGGTGAAGATACTAGCATTATTGGTGGCCTTGTAGGCTAATTTGGAGACTTTTTTCCTCCGTGAATTGATGGAGCTTTTGTAGTGTGTATAGATTGCTTTTTCTGCCTATAGTCTGTGTAGATGGTTTTAGTTTTTGTGGGGCAATATACATTTCTACTCTTTGATCAGCAGTTGTAGATCTTGGAAGGAATGCTCATCCTTCTTTGTATCTACCATTACGTGAAATGAATGGCAAATACATTTATCTATCTATTGTGTTTTTTTCCTGCTCATCTCAAAACTCAAATGCAAGGGGTGTTTCCTTTTTCTAAAATTTTCTTAATGCTGCTAGTTTTAAACTTTAATAGGTCCTTTCTATTCATAAGCCCTTTTTTCCTGCAAATGATGCCTCTGGTTTGATTGTTTTGACTTTTAGATTGGAGAAGAGCTTGGAGATATCTATGACTATGTGGCTCCTTGTTTTCCCCCAAGGTTTGGTCCTTACCGAAATATGCATTTGTTCTGACTTCTTCTGGTTTTACGTCTATCTTTAGCCACATATCCAATTTTCTTTATGATTTCTGTTCTGAGGTTAGAAGGATCTTTTGCTCGTTAATTTCATTTTTATCCTTCTATCTTTTCTATGTTTTATTCTTTTGAATTGGTGATGAGACAAACTCATGCTTCTATTGTGTAGTGCATGATCCTCTAAGTTGCTTGGGAAATTCTCTCCTACAGTGTTCTTGGAGGGTCTGGTTTAGCTTCTGATACTTTTTTATCAGAGATTTAAATTCTTTTTCACTGGTTGAGGAGGATTCAGTCTTTTGCAAGGGAAATCATCCTTTTTGCTTCTTGGAGGCCTAGATTTTCCAATCATGTGTCCAGCTCAGAACTGGACACCACAACATTTCTTTTATATTGATGCCGCTCATTTATTTCATGCATTTGTGTGCGTCTGTGTGTTGTGAAGATTGTCATCCACGAAAATGTTTTGTTTGTTCAAATTCAATCTTTCTTGTTTGCAGATATGAAATATTCCAACTCATGGTAAATCTTTATACTGAGAGATTCATTCAGATGCTCAGGCTGCTCAGTGACCGTGCAAATCAACTGACAAATATAGAGATTTTGAAGGTATTCCTTTTGTTCTGTTTTTTTATTTATTCAAATATATTTATTATTAATAGTGATATTGTCAAAATTAACTGATGAATTTAGAGATTTTGAAGGTATTTTTTTCTTTTTATCTTTTTGCTCTAGTTTTTTTTATGTATGTAAATATATTTTTTATTAATAGGGATATTGTTAATATTATGGGTTTTGATCACATCTGCTTATGTTCATATGGACATTTTTTAGAAGATAGGTAGGCATGTATATTAATTCTATATAGCAGCAATAGCATGAATATTTCCAAGTTGATAGATGCAATATGTGGTCATGCAACAAAGGTAATATTGTAGTTTGGGCTTCAGATATGGCTTGTGTACTGAAATAACCTGAGCCTCCTCTTGTTTAGCCTAAGATTACTCTGTTACCTATGAGAGCGGTTTTTGCATTTGAGCTTTCCATTTTCATTTAGTTGGGGTTTACCTTATCATAGAACTTTTATCACTGTTTGTTCTTGTTTTTTAGCTTTTTTTCATTTTATCATCATAATTTTTTGTTTATAATTTGTGTTTCTTGCAACTAGGTAACTGGTTGGGTTGTTGAATACCAAGATAATCTAATTGGGCTTGGCGTTGATGATTCTTTAGCTCAAGTGTGTTCTGAGAGTGGTGCTATGGATCCTCTCATGAATTCATATGTTGAAAGAATGCAAGCCACAACAAAGGTAACAAATACTATAATAGATGATACTGTACTACTATTCTATAAGCTTATCATATTGCTAAGATCACTCCCTGATTCTGCTCTCTAGAAATGGTATTTAAATATCCTGGAGGCTGATAAAGTACAACCACCAAAGAAAACAGAAGATGGAAAGCTATATACACCAGCTGCTGTTGACTTATTTAGGATCCTAGCAGAGCAGGTGCAAATTGTTCGGGAGAATAGCACTGATGTCATGCTATACAGAATTGCCTTGGCTGTCATTCAGGTAGATTCAGCTTCACAGTTGTTTGGTTATACTAAAAATCAGATGTATTATGCTAAGTGCCTTTTACAACTGAAACTTAAGAAGAAATATTGTTTCTGCTGGTTGGGTGCTATCTTGCTTTTCCACATATTCACGTTTACATTGGGTCCCTTTGTTACAGTTTTATTACCTTTTTTTTTTTTGGTTTTTATATATAGGTAATGAAGTGTATATATTAAAAGGAGGCACCAAAAGAGTGATCCGAAAGTATGCAAGAAGTATACATTGACTGCCAAAAGGCACAAACAAGAAAAAAGAAGGGCTAAAAGAACACCACCCGCCCTCAACGAGTGCCCAACCAATCAAAGAAGCTAATAAAGACAAAGGACCATCTTCTATAAACATCTTAGTCCACAACCACAAATACAAAAAAAAGAGTTTTTAACCCTTTGGATCAAAAACTCCTCATTTTCAAAAGTAATTATGTTTTTTTCAGTCCAAACTGTCTAAAAGAAGCATAAGGGGACTGTCCTCCAAGCCTTCTTATGCTTTTCGCCCACAAAAAAACCATTCCACTCTAAAAGGGTCTTTTTAACCAAAGAGGAGAGCATCCCAGACACCCCATAAAGAGCAAAAAGCAACTGCCATAAAACCCTTGTCTTTACATAGTGAACAAGAGTGTGGTCTATGGATTCTTCATGGTTTTGGCAAAGGAAACCTCTGTTAGCTAAAGACCAACCCCTTCTTTGACCTTGATCCAAAGTTAAGGCTTTTCTCCACATCGCCTCCCATCCAAAGAAGCCCAACTTAGGTGACACCTTTAGATGCTTCAATGCACCCAATGAATTGGATACAAGTTGAAATCTTGCAAAGTTACCTTATGGCATTTACAAGTTAAAAACTTCAAAAAAAATTTCCCCTAATTTTTCAAGTATGCAGAATTTTTGCTTCAACTGGGCAATTTTTCTTCTTAAAATTATATATAAGGCTTATTGATGGCTCTTTTTTTTTTATCGGATGTCTCCGAAGAGACTATTGATGGCTCTTGAGCACCAAGTTTTGCTTATGAGAATATTTTCCTTTTATAATGGATGATAAAAGCTACTTTCAGAAACTGATGACTTTACTCTGACCATGTAATACTTTTGTTTAGGGTCTTCTCCATTATTATTTCTTTTTAATTTGGTAATGAACTATTTGTCACTATAAAATAAGGATGAAAAGGTTACAAGGAACGTGCTATTCTTCAAGTCAAACCAAGAGAAAATTACAAACAGGATATTAAAAAAGAACTTGCAACATCCTAATATATCCTAGAATCACTTAATGGGATTGAAGTACCCTATAAAGACCTCTAACAATGGCTTCTTGTTTACCAACCAATTTACAACTGGGATGGCAGTTCAAGTCTTCTAGTGGAACAGTAGCACATCTCCTTCTGAGATTTAAGATTCTGCCAATCCATGTGTACTGTCTACAAGCACCGTCTTCCCATCCTCTTGGAGGCATCCCAGGCTTTGCTTCATACAAAAGCCATAATCACACTGCCACTGTGATCTCTAATGAAACCCCAGAACTCCATTTAACTCAGAAGCCTTAGTAAGCACCAGTTGACAGAATCCCTAAGGGAGAGGGGCTCCCAAGCCATAAATGACCCAACCTGAGTCTTACTGCCTCTGCAGATCTCTCTCCAACCTAGCAGAATTATTCCCAGAGGAATAAAGGTAAGATTAGAAACTGCCCCTAAAATAGAAGGTAGTAATCAGCTACCTATCAGGATATCTGGGTTTCTCCAGTTGGACATGCAACCAAAATAATACTAAATAGATAAACCCCCTTTTTTTACTTCTCATTGTGGTTGTCTATCAGGGTTTGTCAATGTCCTATTTAAAATCACAATTGATGTTCGGATTCACTTCATGTTTTTTAGGTAATGATTGATTTTCAAGCAGCTGAAAAGCGAAGACTTGAAGAACCTGCTTCTGAAATTGGTCTGGAATCTTTATGTGCAATGGTTTGTCTCTCTTAAACAAGTTCCACGTGACTCTATCTCTTGGTTTTCTACTAAATTAAGTCACCAATTCTTTACTGCTATTGACATTGTATCCAGATTAACAACAATCTACGCTGCTATGATCTAGCATTGGAGCTGAGTAGCAGCACCTTGGAAGCTCTTCCACAGAATTATGCTGAGCAGGTATGCCGTTATTTTCTTTTTCCCCTGCATCTTTTTTCACTCTTTCGAGGAAGAGGCCAGTTAGCTTTCAATTAATGAGTTCACGATCTGACCTGCCCATGTCTTTTTTTTTCTTTGATAGGAAACAACAATGAATTATATTGAAATAGAAATTAAGAAGTACAATGGAGAGATGAGGAATCCTCCCATAAACAAAGGCTAAACATAATGAATACCAAAAGCAAAAAGCTATTTATTAATTACAAAAAGCAACCTCTCCTTACTAACTTATTAACTTATTATTCCCATTCTAGGTTGTGAGTGCATGTCTCTTAATGTCATGTTTAGGTTTGGATGAGGACCCTCCTCCTCCTCCCTCTCCTCTAGGATTTTATGATTTTGTTGATGATAACCCTTCTTCCCCTTATTTCCTTTATTTGTTTTTAATTGGGAGGGAGGTTTTTGTTTTGTTCTGCTGAAATTTCTGATGAAGTGCTTCCCAGTCTCTTATAAAGTGACTGATTCTGGTTCTTGGCACAATGGATACTCTAGCTTCTAGGCATCGAAGGCACTCTTTGTGAGAGTAAAAGTGCTACATTGTTTTACTTTTCCATTCTCTAAGATAGGGTTAGCTAGTAAAAAATAGAGCTTCATTCTCAATTTGCTGATCTTTATAGAGTTACTTCTATGAAAAACCTCACTGTTTCAAATGTCCTTGGCAATTCCTTCCCACTGTCTTGGAATTTTAATTTTCGTCGCAATCTTACTGATTTAGAAATTGATCTCCTTCAAAGATTAATGTCCTCCCTTAGTTCAGTGCATCTTTCTCCTTCTTTGGCAGATTCAAGAGTGTGGTCTTTGTCATCGTCAAGCTTGTTTTCAGTGAAATCTTTTTTCTTGGCCTTGTCAAAAGTTTCTAATCCTATCTTGTTCCTTCCGGCCAAGTTTTTGTGGAGTTCAAAAGCCCCCTCAAAGGTTAAGGCCTTCGCTTGGTTAGTAGCGCATGGGAAGGTAAACACCAATGAAAAGTTGCAATTGAGAAGACCCTACAAATCCCTTTGTCCTCAATGGTGCATTCTTTGCAAAGGAAATGGAGAGTCGATTGACCACCTTTTTCTGCATTGTCCAGTTACCATTGGACTCTGGCACAAGTTGTTCAATCTAGCAGGATTGGTTTGGGTCCCTCCAAGGAGTTTTGAGGACATGTTGGTCGTTGCTTTTAAAGGCTTGGGGAACTCATTAAGAGGCAAGGTACTTTGGCAAATCGCGTGTCTTACTTTGGTTTGGATGGTGTGGCAAGAGAGAAACAAGAGGATCTTTGAGGAAAAGGGGAGAACGGAAGACATTTTATGGGATTTGATTTTGTTCTATTCCTCTCTATGGGCCTCTTGTACTACAGCTTTTAGAGGAGTTCCTCTAAGTGTTTTACAGCTCAATTGGACTGCAGTATGTGCGTCAAAAGTTTGAGTTTGTTGGGGTTTCTCTTTGTTTTTAGATTCCTATTGTTGGGTGTTTCCTCTTTTGTTCAGTTTATGTAGGAAGGACCTCTCATCCTTCCCTTGATTTCTTCTCTTTCTTCTGTATTTCTTTTTTCTCCTGTATCTTTTCTTCTATCAATATATATTTCTTCGTTTCTGATCAAAAAAAAAAATAGAGCTTCATTTGCCTTGAGAGAATATCAGAATAGAGGCTTCTTCCATTACATAGCATCAAGAGATTCTTTTGTTGTCATCTCCAAGGTGAGACTAGGCACCCTGGGTCCTTGGCACTATGGAAACTTTACAAGGGCGATATTAATCTGCACATAAGACTTACAGCTCCTTTGGGAGTTACTCTAGGAGGGTTGGAAGTGCTTTCTAAATTTAGAAGCATTTTCCTCACAAAAACCAAGTATTTGTCAAAGCTCTAAAAACATTTTTAAAAATATAGGGATCACATAAAGTGATTTGTGGACTAGCACTTAGTAAATGTTTCTTCAAAAAATTATCTTTTTTTTTCCCCTTACGTAACACATTATTTAAAACACTTCAAAAGCACTTGTTAGTTTATATTCATATGCTATCCAATTTTCTAAAAAGACATTTTGATAGAAACACTACCGACAATAGCTAAAAGCTAAAAGCACTCTTCCCAAAATCACTCCCAAATGAGCCCTTAGAGTCAAGCTTAGGTGGATTGGCAAGGATGCTAAACAGAAAATCAATTCCTCAATCAAGAGGATTGCTATGAATCTGAATTCTTTTTGTGATTTGTTGATGTTGCCATGACTTTTTTGCTAGATGTTTTGCCTTTCATTTTCTTTTGTTCTTTCTGGCTCATCCTTCTTCCTACATGTAATTCCCTTAATGTTTGTAAAGCTTTCTGGTTTCTCATTGAAAAAACAAGAATGAATAATGTTCAGGTATGAGGTCAAAGCAACATAATCATGGACCTTCCACAAGGATGATCAACTAGGCAATATGCATGCATATATTGAATTTCCTACTAAACATAAAACATATATATATATATATATGCAAAACTCAAATACATGCCTCAGGATTGTATAGTTTAATGCAGATCATGAAGCTTCTATCTGGCTTAAGATCGATGTTCTCCTTTATGTGATTGATGTGATAGTACACTTGTTAATTGCACTCCTTTTTGAATGGCTTTTGATGAACCTCATTTTTTTTTTATCTTGGCCTCACAAACTAACTAGAGTAAATAAGGTTGCATAAGACACCCAGAAGTATAAATAAAAAATAAAAAATCCAATATTTTTGTTTGAGGCATAAATTGCATGTATTGCAGAATACTTGTTTGAACCTTTTGATTTTGTTTTCAATTGAGTTTCCCTTCTTTTTTTTTCTGTAATTTACAGGTTAATTTTGAAGACACTTGCAAAGGTTTCCTGGAGGTTGCAAAGGTCTGTTGAAGGTTATTTCATTTTTATTTATTTTCTCTTTTACTTTTAAAATTTGCTTACATATCATATGGCATGCCATATTTTTTTGTGTGCCTCCAGTGTTTCTTGTTGCAACATTTACATCTCTTGGGCTTCTATTCCAATATCAATTACATGCACCTCTATGACTTGTTGAAGCTTTTAATGACTTGGTGGATAAATGTGTGTATATGTCCTTCTCCTTGTGCTTGGTTTTACCATTGGTTTCTTTGAGTATCAAATTGCTTTAAATTGGTTAGGAATATCTTTTATTATAGGCATTTATATGCCAATAAGAAAGTTATACATGGCTTATTAATTGGCTATTTCATGATGACATGATAATGAATATGGAACATAAGGCAATGAAGAAAAATGACATAACCTAAACATGAGTCTGTAGACATGAAGGGCTCTTGAAGTAGAGCCCACCTGACACCATGTCTGATATGAAGTGAGTCCCACTGGACATTGTGTATAAAATGCAGCTAACAGCATTTTTATCTTTATCCATCTTGATGCTTAATGCTTAGCTAGATCCATGGCAACATCCGAGGAATTCTAATGTATTTTGGGACTAGTTGCCAGTTTTCTTTAGTTTAGGTACCTTACTGAATGTGGAATAGCTTCAGAGTTTTGACTTGGTGGTTGGGATGAAGCTAGTTGTCTCTAGTGTTCTATAATCAGGGTTGGCCACATTCTTGCCATCGTTCTTTGAGGGGAATTGAGGAGTGAATCACAACAAATGTCTATGTTTTTCATATTATACTTGTTTCATGTGGCACTAACTGATTTGGCAAGAGTCTCCTGGAGGATATGCTTACAAAAGGTAAATATCGAGCCTTCGAGGATAGGTATTTGTCTTCCTATCAATAGGCTCTGAGCATTTTGAAATTTTCAGGGAAAACTGTGTCAATTATTTGAGAAAAAGCTTTACAATCGTTGTAGCGCAGATCCCAACCCAAGGACATCTTATATCAAAATTACTTAAAATCAAAGAAGTCAGAGACTTGAAATGCAGTCCATGGAGCTCTTGGTGAACTTTTGAATAAAATATTAGACAGCAGAAAGACAAGCTGGAAAGATCCTTGTGACCCTCTCACCACTGCCATCCTCACCATTGATTTTGTCAACTCATTACTGAAGGGCTACTTTACCACTGCAAGGTCAAGTCATTACCTTCGCCATTGTACCTTAACATGGTCTGTACCTTAGCGCATAAAAGAGCCCTAAGATAGAGGGATCCATTTCAGCTTAACATTAGAAGTCTCTCTTTTGTTGATTGCCAATTATTCTTTACATGACTTTGTGTAAATATGCCTCGTTGTTGATAGGAGAATGCTATAATGTGTTTGGTGGTTTGAAAACTGAACTTGATGAAATAAAACTGGTTTTTCCTTTGAATTCATTCCACTGGGCTTTAATCTTTTTAAAAAAGGGTTTTGTTAGCATATCTCAATGCAAAATTTGTCTTTTGTTACGTTCGTATGTTAATAATCTTAAGAGTTTCTACAAACAGCTATTTTTACACATCTTGAAGTGAATGTTTTCAAACTCCATTAATATTTTATCAAAATATTCATCAAGCATTGAAATGTGCTTGTACAAAAATTTTCTGCAATATCCACATTCAAAAGAATGCTATTCCAGGAGAACATTTAGAAACTTATGTGCATTATACCTCAAACCACAACCAGGATGTGCCTGTAAATCCATCCTGAGATTAGTGTGGTAGTGACATGTCATTCTATTAGTGATAGAGTTTCTTTTATTGGCTAGGTTTCTTCTATAGGAGAATTACTCATGAATACTTTCTTTCAACATCAAGTAGCTACTTCCTATGAAGTTTTAGAATAGCTTCATGAGTTATTGATTTTTCTTCTTCTCATGTTACCATGTTTTGCTTTATGACTACAGTAATCTGTGCCTAACTGCAGCAATAAAATAGATGCATAATAGAGTTCCATGTTAAAAAGCTGATATTAATTTATTCATTTGTTCGAATGTGGAAAATTTGGGTGGTCTATTTCTTCATGTACCATTTGGAATGTTATAGCTATTATTCATATTGGATTTAGCATCATATATCTTGGAGAACTATTAAATTGCTTATTGATGGTAGGAAGCTGTGCATCAAACTGTGAGTGTTATATTTGAAGACCCAGGAGTTCAAGAGTTACTTGTCAAGCTTTACCAGAAAGGTGATGATTTTACCATTATAAACCTCCTGTTTGAGGTTTTCATGGTGCTTGTGGTAAAGATGTGCTCATTCATCTTGTAAATATTTCATGTCTGCAATTAAAGCTAATTGTCTTTGTCCTTTCCTTTTGAATGAGAAGATAATACCTGATGTTCCTGAAGCCTAGTTATTGTGGTTGACCTTGGCCATCAATATGTGCAATTATGTAACTCATCACCACGCTGTCATTCAGTGATGTCTTCAAAGTAATAGTTGTAATTGAGAGAGTGCGATAATTTTTTGGAAAACAAACTGTAGGTGGCTTAGCATTCCTTTAGACAACATGCAATACTAAGTATCTAGGCCAAAATACTGGGACTGTCTTGATAAAATTTCTTATTCATTCAACAGCCTTCTAGAATTCATCCGTCCATTAGTACTATATTCCAACAGTCAGATTGGTTTTGAACCTAATTTTGGCATCAATGGAAGATTTGATGAAACTTCTTGGTTCTCATGTTACATCAAATATAACTGCTTGAGAAGTAGATCCATTGTGTTGCTTCATTCTTATGTAATGTTGTAAGAATGTTAATGGTGAATTTCTTTTAGTTTTTTTTTTAGAAAAAAAAAGAAAAAAGAAAAAAGATCCACTTGAATTCCTTTACTCTCTCTTGAATCATTTTTAAAATTCTAACCAGGTTCCCTGTTTGTCTATATTCAGAGTGGTGCGAAGGACAGGTTACAGAGTACTTAGTTGCAACATTTGGTGATTATTTTACAGATGTGAAGTTGTAAGTTCTCTCTCAGATCTGGATAACCCTATTCCTTAGCTTTAACCTATATTACATGAACTAAAGCATGATTTTTTGGTATGGGGATCTGTCATTCTTTAAGCCCCCGACAAGGCTAAATAATCTAAGAGTTGGGTTTTATTATTTAACATTTAGTGCAATAAATTGTATATTGCAGTTCCAATATGGGTAATTACATGAAGGTATAAGATAATTGAAACAAAAATATAATTATCAAAGTGTCTGAAGGAACCCATGGTGCTACAGATTAGGTTCTCATCCTTGTTGAACAGGCCTGCTCAACAACAGGTGTTTTAGATAGATTTTACCATCCATGTAACGTAGGTTTTAGCTTAGCATGTTCTGCCATGCTTTCATCCTGTTTTTTGGACAAGTCAAAATGAAAAATAGACTAATATATTGTCAGTATTATCTTTTATAATTATGAAAATGAAGTTTTCTGATTAATTATATTGAAGTGATGGAGCACAAAGGGTTAAGTCTTGTGCATTATAATGTCTATCCTTATTTAGCTGTGAACACAACAAGATAGCATTGCACTTGCATAATATGGTTACTAGATTGCGATAAAAACAATAACTTCTTTAGCAACATGGTGAGAAAAATATTGAGTTAGCTGGGCCACAATATTTGATGGTTGCATGATTGAGGCTATAAAATTTACCAAATTATATCTTCTAGCTGTTTGTCCATACTCATTTTTCCAGCCGAGAGAGAGAAATGTAGAAGTGGAAACCTATTTCTGGTGGTAAATAACGAAATGAATGATGTATGTTAGAGGGGAAAAATTAGGACATTATGGGATTGGTCAGAGGAGAGGGGTCATTGGAATCTCTGTTTTTCTAGAAATCCTAATGATTAGGAGCTTAATGATATTGAACAATTTTTTGCTAGATTGCAAGGAAAGATAGTTAACGGAGAGGAGGATAGGGCAATGTGGATGGATTTGAGGAATGAAACCTTCTCAGTGAAGTCTCTTTATGCTGCCTTAGAGTTGGAGAGTTCAACTTCTTTTCTAGCAGGGGTCGTTTGGAATCCATAGGTTTCATCTAAAGTAAGTTTCTTTGTGTGGGAAGCTTGTTGGAAAAGGGTTTTGACCCTAGATTTGCTTTAAGAAAGAAGGTGAATGCTAGTTAATAGATGCTTCCTATGTAAAACGGAAGAGTACTCAATTGATTATATTCTCTTTCATTGTCCAAGGCAAGGGTTCTTTGGCAATTGTTTTCTTCATTTGGTGTTCCTTGAGTTCTGCCAGCCACAGTGAGAGACTCTGTTAAGGTGACATGGATCCTTCATCAAAAAAAGCATAAGAAGGTTTTAAGAGTTGCTCCTTTATGCATCTTTTAGAATATTTGTAAAAAGAGAAATCAAAAGTCGTATGAGAGTGAGGAGTAGTCTATCAAGATTATGAAGAGCATTTTCCTTAGTAATCTTTCATCTGAGGGTAAAGTTGTACATGGGTGATGAATGTCTCTAATTGAATTTGTTGATTAGTTGGTTCAGTGTTGTCAAAAGGTAAAAGGTGTTGTCAAGGCTATAGAACTTGCTTTAGCCTAAGGCGGAAGGTGAAAAACAAGGCAATAGCTTAAGTATAGTAAGTAGTTAAAAAATATAAGTATATTTACATATTCAATGGCTATCCAATATAAGTATTGTCTTCAACAATCAACATTATTAATTTTTTATCCCTCATCGTGTCTTATAAAATTTTAAAAAATAGTAATAATTATTCAAAGTGTTAAATATTTTACTCTATATCATAAAAAACATTATGATGTGTAAAGAAATTCTCCCTATCTAAATGCATATTTTAATTTTCCAGACATCTAAAAAACAAAATAAGAGAATAAACATCTTAAAGAAGCTTTGGGCGTCATCATCATAGTGATCATTGAAATTAAAATTGTCATCATTTCCATCAAGACTAGATTGATAGTTCTCCATCTTATTATCATTATGATCCATAATATAATATTTCATCTTATACTTTATTTAATTTAATGTTAGATTAAATCAAATTATAATCTAAGTATGTTTAATCTTGATCCATCTTTGCCTTACATCTTATCCTAAGACAACCGCCAAGGCATCAACTCTTTGAAGCCGCCTTGCCTGAGTCTTCAAGAGGCAACTTTTATCTGTCCTTGGCCTAGTGGCCTAGGCCTAGGCGACCTAGGTGTCACCTTTGATAACACTAAGTTGGGTTTTTGGCAAGGGAGGGAATTGTTTTTTGTAATCCCACCTTAGTTGTTCCTCAACTCTTTTGTGTTGTTCTCTTTGGCACTCTTTGTATATTTCCTATGTACCTCGATGCACTATTTCTTTGGCATGTGTTTATAATATTACATCATTACCTATCAAGAAAAAAAAATGATATTAGAAAGAGTGTACACATTAGCTTATTGTGTACATCGGATGCAACCCCCAACCCCAAAACCCCCTCTGTTTTTTCCTTTTTTTGTTGGCTCTTTTTAATATATCTTTCTGTTTGCCTATTAAAAAAAAAAAAGTTCATTAGGTTAATAACCTAATGATGGTTAAGTTTTAGAATGTATAGTGAGATGCAAAATCTCCTTGACATAAGTTATACCCTATTGAAGTGTTCCTGACACCCAAACAAATCAAGCTAGTGGAGAGAAGGTTATGTATGGTGCAAAGGAAGATGTTCAATTTGCAAAAAGATGGCCAAGGAGAAATTAGGTTTTCCATTATTAGAGAGAAGTTTATGGTTTGAGCAAGATGAAGTCAGTGAAATCATCAGCCAACTGAATCCGATTTCTGCACTGGACAAAGAAATGGATTTTGAAAATCAATCAGGAATGATTCCAGAACTCAATTGGTTGAGATAAATGGAAATCAGAAGGAGATTGATTAGGATCATAGAATTTGTGGGGAATAGAAAGACATTGCACCTGTTAATTTGGAAGGTGAGGAATTGCAGCAGACGGTTGACGTTGGATTCTTGATTACATTGGCCTCTCCTCTCAAGGAATTGTGAAGAATTTTGTAATGGGTGCAAGTGCTGTTACTGAAAGTGCTCAGAGAAGCGGCTAGGGCAGATGGGACACCTGACACTTGACAGGATGCAGCAACTTTCACCAGGCAACAGGCACCAGGAGCGTGCCTCTCAGGCACATGAAAGGACACCCAAATTCTTGTGCAGCTTTTTTTATTGGGCATGTTATTTGCATAGGTTGTTCTGCAGAAAACCTTAGTTATTTTTCTAATGAAAAACAAATGCCAGCTATGTTGCACTGGTGCACTCCATTGTAATTTCTCAAATAAAGAACCTAAACCCAGGCCTCTCATCCCTTTCTTCTCTCTCCCCGTCTTTCAAGAAACCCTAACCTCCTTTTGATCTCTTGCTCCCCTCACCTCCCAGCTCACACTCTCATGGAAAAGAGGATGCATGTTGCTATGTAAAGATGTCTGATATCTTCTTCAAGGGAATGTGGTATTTTCTGTTTGTAGATAGATAGGTAGATACATAGAGGGAGGGGGAGAGAGAGAGAGAGAGAGAATAACTATGATGCTTGATCTATTTGAATAATTTTTTAACAATGTTTTTAAGGGGGAGGGAAGGGTGGTGTTAGATGCAAAGTTATGAGGGTGAGCTGCATATTATACAAATACATTGTAGGGGGCACCATCACTTTCAAGAAGCATAATTTCAAGTTTACAAGAAGTTCATGCTCCATAATAAGTTTGCTGAATCCAGCCTGTTGATCTACTTTTCTGTGTCTCATTTCCATATTTAAGTTAAAACCATCTCTTATTTACTCTAAATCTTTTGTGACAAAGGTACATTGAAGAAAGATTATTTAGGAGATTTGTTGAAGCTTGCCTGGAAGAAACTGTGGTTGTTTATGTTGATCACCTCCTGACACAGGTTTTTGTTGAAAAGAATTTATAGTTTCCCATTTGTTGGATATATTTTTGTATGTATCCTCCTGTAATATCTTTTGTTTCCTTGCATGAATGGCTTAATGATGCTTGTGATTGCAGAGAAACTATATAAAGGAAGAAACCATTGAACGGATGAGGCTAGACGAAGAGGTTATCTTGGATTTCTTTAGGGAGTACATAAGTGTCTCCGTAAGTGCCACCACCTTGACTTAAGTTTACTAGAAATACAGTTACCTCAATATTTTTTCTAGTAAAATTTTCTCGATCTATTCATCTGCAATGCTTCTTACTTCCTCCACATTTCCTTGACTTACGTGTTACAGAAAGTTGAAAACAGAGTCAGCATACTGAGTGACTTGAGAGAGCTTGCTTCTGCAGAGAGCCTGGATACATTCACACTCATCTACACAAACATTCTTGAACATCAACCCGATTGTCCAGTAAGTGCTATTAAAAATAGTGTTCATGGTAGTGACCGTTTTTCTTTTTGTGGTTGAGTATCAAACTCCAAATAACCATAATAGCCTCTAGCTATTTTAGTATCGAAGAAAATAATATTTAATATTGGCACTTTGTCACCATCCCGGTAATTTGTATCCTGTTTATTTTATTTTGTTTCCAATTAACTGTCAATGTATTAGAATTTTCTTGGAATTCCTGAATTCCTATGACCAGAATGTTTCTTTTAAGAATCTCAAGCATCTTTACTTTCTTTGGTTTGCAGCCTGAGGTGGTTGAGAAACTAGTTGGACTGCGAGAAGGCATACCACGGAAGGATGCAAAGGAGGTAAATTCAACCTTATAATTAGTTTCTCTTACATCAAACCCAAAATTATTTACTTTGGAACCTTAAGAGGATGTAAATCCCATGAAATAGCATTCTGTTGGAAGTGTAATATTCAGGGATGAGACACTGAAATCATAAAATATGCCAATTTCACTAGTGGTAAGAAGTACAAATAGGCTTTCTATCATTTGTAGGAAGTACCCTGAAATTTAGTGATTGGGTTTGCAACCATAAAGCATAATTGGGAAACTTTTATCACTTCTAAAATTCAAGTTTCAAAGTATGAAGCATCATCAGTTTCAGTTTCAACACATGAATATGATATTGATTTGGAGGGAAGGGGGCTCATCTGCTTCAGATTTGATATCAATGCATGTCTTTCTCAAACAGGTTGTCCAAGAGTGCAAAGAAATTTACGAAAATTCCCTTGTTGGCGGTAACCCCCCAAAGGCAGGTTTTGTTTTCCCAAAGGTGAAGTGCCTTACAGCTTCCAAAGGATCGTTATGGCGGAAGCTGACTTGAGAGCTCCCTCCCTAGTATCAATGCTTTCATTTTGATCATAGACAACAAAGTAGTGCATTACGCAAGCCTGTAGCCTCCCCTGATGGAAAAGTTGCAGTTGTATTTCTTTTTGCAAACCAAGAGTATACTTTTCTTCAGTGTTTTACGACTCTCTACACTGTTGATTTTGCATTCCATTCATTGTAGATATTGAATTTCAGTGTTGTCCAAACTGGGTTTGTTCTATTTGGTGTCTCTTGAATTTGAACTGCTGATTCCTTGGAAGCCATGTTGGAATTGGGTGTTACTTTCTTGCAAAATCTAATGGATGTATTAGTCCTCTTATGGATTATGTGTTTGAAGTTTGTGTTGTTTCAGATACCTCAAATCCTGGTCTGTAAATGCCATTGGTTTATTTCCTTTTCAGTAAATCCTGTTTCTAGAAGCCAAGTCATTTGGAAAAAAGCTTCTGATATGGACTAGTAAAAGTTGTTCATCCTAACACTAGATTTATCATTTACTAGGAGAAGCAAAAAAATGAGTAGATTGTATGGTTTACATGCAGATATGAGGGATGAAGTAGAATAGATTTGAATGTGTATGCTTCCTAGCAACCAAGCATTTCAGTTCAAACCCTAACATGGATGATATGCCTTCTCATGACATCCGTACTCCTGTGGGACTTGCTTCTTCAAATCTCGCTCTGTAGGGCCATTCTTTTTGTTTTATTTGTCTATAATGGACCAGCTCCTAACATTTGACTCCTCTTTCTTGTCTTGTGTGTGACCCTTGTTCCATTCTCTTGTGATTGATAATCATCTCTACTTTCAAATTTTCCTTCTTCATTATCCTTCCTTCTTCATGTCACTCACATAAAAGTTCAACTTCATTTTTGGACATCTCGAGGTTTTTGAACTAGGGTGGATTGTGGAACAAATATTTTCAGAGGTCTGTCTCACTAAGAAATATAAGGAAGTTATAAATAGATTTGGATTTTTTTTCCATTTTATTTAACATGGGTAGAGTTACTGAATCTTCTTTTATTCAGGACTATTTGCAAGGGAAGATGATTGAGATGGGTAAACGGAGGGGTAACGTTTACATTCTAGATCTAGCCAACCTTTTTCCTATCTCAGGTGTTTGTAATAATGTCTCTAAAAAAGAACATGAAGTTTGGCATTTTCATTTAGGACATCCCTCTTATGTTAGGCTTAATATTTTGAAAAATGTATTGCATTTTAAACAACTTAATGAAACATCTCATTGTTCAATTTGTCATTTAGTAAAGCAAAAACGTTTACCATTTCCTAATTCTAATTTTGTGTAAATTTCTGCTGTTGAATTGTTGCATTTGGATACTTGGGGTGCTTTCCATTTACCAACCCATGATGGGTTCTGTTATTTTCTTACCATTGTAGATGATTTTACTCATTTTACTTGGGTGTATTTGTTGAAAGCCAAATTTGATGTTGCTATCATTTTTCCTACATTTTATAATCTTGTCCACACATAATACGGTGTTAAAATCAAATCAGTTCGTAATGATAATGAACCTAAATTAGCTTTCGCAGATTTCTTTCATGAAAAATGGATATTGCCTTTCCATTCTTGTGTTGACACTCAACAAAACTCTGTTGTGGAACAAAAACACCTACACCTTTTGAATGTAGCCCGAGCTCTATTGTTTCAATCTCATAACCCATTAGCATATTCGGATGATTTCATTTTAACCGTCACATGTCGCATAAATAGGATACCTTTCCATGTCTTGTCTAATAAAACCCCTTTTGAAGCTTTGTATCATAAGGTTCCTTCATATAGTCATCTTGGTACTTGTGGTTGCCTATGCTATGGATCTACAGTCACTCGTCATCATGATAAGTTCTCTCTTAGGGCAATTCAATCCATTTTCCTCAGTTATCCTCCATGTTATAAAAGCTATAAAATGTTAAATCTTGATACTAATGTAAGTTATATTAGCAGGGATGTAGTCTTTCACAAAGCTTTGTTTCCTTTTTAGAGAAATAACCAAGAACCTTCTATTTCTAAGTTGTTTTTTGACAATGTTCTTCCTTCTACACATAGGAGCACCTTTTATTCACCTTTTCCTTTAGTCAGTGATCCAACTCCTACGTCTCCCAAGCAAAATCCTATTACTACTCCTTCTCACCCTTCTTGAGTCACAAAGCCACCCTCTTATCTTCGAGATTACCACTATTTTGCCACTATTTCACAACCCATTTCTGTTTTGTATCCTCTTTCCAATGTGCTTTGTTATGATAAACTCTCTTCTCATTGTGCCTTGGTTCATGCTATCTCTTCACATGTTGAATCCACTTCTTTCACCCAAGTTGTGGAAATTCCAAAGTGGCAACAAGCTATGCAGGCAGAACTCCAATCTCTTAAGGCGAATGGTACATGGTCCTTAACCACCCTTTTTCCTGGTAAACGAGTTATGGATGTAAATAGGATTATAAATTAAAATTTTAGGTTGATGGTACACTTGAGCGTCACAAAGCATGCTTAGTTGCAAAAGGATATACCCAACAAGAAGGTGTGGATAATGTTAAACACATTTTCCCCAATGGCTAAATTGCTAACGGTTAAACTTTTGTTAGCTTTAGCAGCTATTCATGGGTGACATCTCATCAAATTGGATGTTAACAACACTCTTCTTCACGGTGATTTAATCGAAGAGGTTTACATGTGCTTACCTCAAGGATATCATCGTAAGGGGGAGACTCTTCCTCTTAACACTTTTTGCAGGTTGCACAAGTGAATTTATGGCCTCAAATAAACTTTAAGACAATGGTTTGCCAAGTTTTCAAGTGTGCTATTGAGGAAAGGTTTCACTCAATCATTCTTGGATCATTCATTGTTTATCAAATATAATGTTGATTCTTTTTTTGTAGTTCTTGTGTATGTTGATGATATTATTGCTACCAACAATGATTCTAACAGTATTGCAAATTGCAAATGCTTTCTTAATAGTCAATTCAAGCTTAAAGACGTCAGACAACTCAAATACTTTTTTGGTCTTGAAGTGGCCAGGTTAAATAAGGGAATCTCTATTAGGCAAAGACATTATGCCCTTTAACTACTCTCAAAAGTAGGATTTCTGGGTTGTAAACTTGCAACTACCCCCATGGAAGCTAACATTAAGCTTATTCAAGATGATGGAGAGTCGCTCAAAGATCTTGAATTGTACAAGCGCTTAATTGGTAAGCTTTTATATTTGACAATTACACAGCCAAACTTATCATATGTAGAGAATTGACTTAGTCAGTATCTTGCAAATCCAAAGACAACTCACCTTCAAGCAGTACATTGTGTTTTACACTATATCAAAGGAAGCGTGGGGCAAGGTCTCTATTTCTCTTCATCTTCGATAGTTCAGCTAAATGCTTTTGCAAATTCGAATTGGACTACAAGCAAAGAAACAAGGAGATCAATTAGTGGTTTCTATGTATTTTTTGGGGAGTCATTGATTTCATGGAAATCAAAAAAGCAAAGCAGTATATCTCGTTCATTTGCAGAAGCAAAGTATCAAGCAATGGCTAATGTTACTTGTGAACTGGTTTGGTTGATTTCTCTTCTTCAAGATTTTTGAATTAAACACAAGTAGCCAACAATATTATTTTGTGATAATGAAGCAACACTTCATATTGCAGCTAATCCCATGTTTCATGAACGAACAAGGCACATCAAGATCGATTGTCATCTTGTGTGAGAGAAGATTCAAGCAGGCTGTCTTAAAATAATGCATATTTCATCCCAACGCTAGGTTGCAAACCTCTTCACCAAAGCATTGTTTCCAGCTCAATTCACATTTTTGCTCAGCAAGATGGGAATTTACAATTTGCATTCTCCATATTGAGGGAGAGTATTAAGATATTAAGGCATTTCTATAATTAGCTATTACCTCAGTTTTCTTATTCCCACTTCAATTGATATTGTTACATTTCTTTTCCTTTTTCTATTTTTGAGGAGTTGGACTAGTTGGTTATGGTTGTGAGACTCCAAGCTCCATATAGGTCACCATTTGTGTATCATGGAAAGGTACCAAGTCTGAATATCAATGAAATTGGCATTTCCTCTCCTTTCTTTCTCTAATATTCTCTGTTTTTAGATCTAGAACTTGTAATAGCATTGATGGGAAGCCTGAAATTCTATTGTATGAGTTTAGAAAAGCCAAGGTTGCCATAGAGGAATTGGAGATGGAGTTGGAGAGAGCATTGGAGTAAGAAAGAGGAGGAGGTGAGATCCAAGACAAGGTTGAGAGCTTGAAGAGTTGGTTTGGGGTGTTGAGATGTGGGACTAAGAGTACAAAATCAATTCAAAAGTCATCTAATCCTAAAGTTATGTCATAGAAAAACAAAGTCAAATCTTAATGCACTAAAAGAAAATCAAACAAAATCCTAAAAAACCAGAGATCACTAACAATTCACAGTAAAGATCCCTAAAGAAAGTTGAAAGATAGTGACCAAAAGAGTCACAATGGACCACCAATGAGGACTCAAAAATAACTCAAAAGGGGACCCTAAGATCACAAGAAGATAATAGAGGATGAATTAGGGCAAACTTAGACCTTATGTGCCAAGAGGATAAAATGAAGGGTCTACACTTATAAATGTTCAACATTCAATATGTATATATATATATATTGAAGTTGATAGTACTTTTATTTAGACTAAAGAATTTATCTTACCAATTTTGAAAGTAAAAATATTTATTTGTCTTTTTTATTTATTTATTTATCCTTTCTCAAATGGTTGTTCAATTATAATCTTATAACTAAAATTTCCTACAAATAATATCGTCGTGTTATGAATTAGATTGTATAACATAAATGAAAATATTAAACCAGTTAGATATTAATACCTAATTCATGGCCTCTCATATCATCAATTATAATATTGTTTTCCTTTTTCTCAATTTTGTCTATATTTTGATTATTATTATTTATTTTACATATGTTTCCTCCTTTTCTTCAAATAATATTTGTATTTCTATCATTTGTACATAATTTGGATCCACACTCCTTAATAGTAAATTAATCCTAAAATGATATAATAATCAAAATATATATAAGCAAGCTATATTATTATAAACAACAAATTTTAAAAGCAAACATACAATTATAAAGAGTATAAGCAAACATGTACTAAAAAAGATGGCATAAAAAAATAGCGAAACATAAAGTGTAGCAAAAGAAGATAAATTGTAAATTAGTCATTATTATATAAGAACAATTAAATGGTTTAAACAAATGAATAAAAATAAATAAAAATGATAAAGTAATTATAAATGAGACAATCTTATAAAAAGTGCATGAGAATATTAGGCACAATAGGTAAAATAAAATAATACAAATGAATAGGAAAAAATTAGAAATGACAAAGCAATTATAAATGAGAAAGAATTTAATAGAATAATTAATATAAAATAATAGTTAAAGATAAAATAAATCACTAAAAGATAGCAACTACAAATCAATGATTGATTGCAATATAAAAAATAGATGTGACATAATAAAATTTATACACACAAATTTTGATTTATAAAATTAAATAATAAGAAAATATCAATAAATTTATATTTAAAAGAAAAAATTGTGGGTATACTCTTCTAAAATCTTTACAGTAAAACAATGAAAATTCTACCCAACTTGTTTTACATTTTTTTTTTTTTTTTTGTAAATAGTTTATTTATATAGAATTATAGATAAAGATGAATTGATTTCATAATTGAAACAATTATTTGAATTTAAAATTTAAGGATTTTTTATTTTTTTATTTTTTTTAAAGTTAAGATATGGTTATTTTTTAATTATAGCAATTGTTATAAAATTGGGATTACCCTTTTTTGTGTTTATAAATGTCCCTACCTTCATACCTAGCTGTAGTACTTTTTTTTTGTAAAAGATTGTGGTTAAATTATAATTTATCTTATTTAAATAAGATTAATAATTTTTTTTAATTTTTTTATTTTAGGAAAAATCTTGTTATATAAATCCTATTTAATTAGGTCATACTTACAAACAAAGGCTTCAACAAATAACAATAGATGCTTGTTTATTAAATAATAAAAAAAGTAATTATTTTTAATTTAATATCTAGATTTTTTATTACAAAATAAATAAATGTATAAAGTTGTGATGATGCTTCAAATAAAAAAGCTATTACAAATATTAGTAGAAAATATTAAAAATATTATTAATATATCAAATAATTAATAGTGTTATAAAATATGAGAATTTATCGGATTATGAGAACTTGTGAATGATCATCCATATTGATGTATATTTCTTTATAACTCCCTATAAAAGGGAGATACCTCTAATGAAAATCAATTCTATTCTCTTCTTACGTTCTAATTTTTCTTTCTTGTTTTCTTCTTCTTTCACTTTATAATTTTTCAACACGTTATCAGCACGATTAGTTTCTGCAAAAGAAATAGAAAGATTTTTCTCTATTCAGAGAAATAGAAAGACGTTCTTCTATTTAGAGAAATAGAAAGACGTTCTTCCCTTTAGAGAAATAGAAAGATGTTATTCCCTTCAAAAAAATAGAAAGATAATCTTCTTTTTCACAAAAAGGTATGTGATAAACTTATATCATGATTTTCTATTTTATTACCCTATGATCTTTATTTTTATTTATTTTATTGGAATGCATAAATATGTACAATCCCTATAACCAGAAGTTATGAGATAAATTATAAATTATAGGGTAAATTCATAACCAAAAGTTATGAAAAATATGTATAATTCCTATAACCAAAAGTTATGGGATAAATTAAAAATTATAGGGTAAATTCATAACCAGAAGTTATGAAAAACATGTACAATTCCTATAACCAGAAGTTATGGGATAAATTATAAATTATGGGGTAAATTCATAACCAGAAGTTATGAAAAATATGTGCAATCCCTATAACCAAAAGTTATGGGGAAAATTATAAAATTACAAATACATGACCAGAAGTTATGTATATGATCCCTAATTATTTGTTTTTAATTATACGGTATAACTAGAAGTTATACTAAACAATATTATAGTCAGAAGCTATAAAATAAATAAATAAATATTCATAGCCTGAAGTTATGTACAAATCTACATAATGAAAGTTCATAACCAGAAGCTATGCACAAATCTACCCAATGAATAGTTTATAACCTGAAGCTATATACAAATTTATATAAAAAAAACAGTTCATAGCCTAAAGTTATGTATAAATTTAAATATTTTATTGTTCTGACAAAATAATCATGGCCTGAAGCTATGAAAGATATTAACTTTTAATTTCTTTAATTTCTTTTAATTATATTGTGTAACTAGAAGTTATACATAAATAGTTCATAACCTGAAGTTATGTACAAATTTGCATATTTTCTTGTTTTGACAAAATGATCATAATTCAAAGTTATGAAAAATATTGACTTTTAATTTTTATTTTGTACTCACTTATTTTTCACAATAGGAATTATGAAAAATAATTTTTATTAACAATTGTTTCATAGCCAGAAGCTATGCATACAATTTCTAATTCTCTTGTATACCTAGAAGTTATATAAAACAAAATTGTCAATGAACAACTATGTACCTAAAAGATACATAATTTTTTTAAATTTTGTTATATAACAAGAAGTTATATAAATATTATTATTCATAACCCGAAGTTATGAAAATAAGAAAATTAATATTCTTTGTGCTAATCAAAGGTTATGCCAAAGTTGTTAATATGTACTTTTTTATAGCTAGAAGCTATAGAGAACAAAATTGTTAACTAACAATTTTGTATAACTTTATGAAATTTACATAACCAGAAGTTATAATGAAATATATTATAGCTTGAAGCTATGATAACAAGCATATAGATAATATTTACATATTATCAAAAGATTAACATTTTATATATCAAGTTATAAAAATAGGTAAGTGTTTGATAGTCTTTATAAATTTCTATTATTAGAAGTTATACTGTCATTAATAGAAAAATTTACATATAGATGTGGAATTTCGAATTGTATGATATTTTTGTATTAGAGGTGATAGTTTGGAATACTTTTTTTTTTTTATTCTAGTTGTTTTATACACAATAATATTTTGATTTAGAAAATTGAGATTCTTTGGATACATGTGAAATATATGACTTGGTCATATGATTAATAAATTGATTTTGCATGTCAATTTTCTTTAAGATATATTTTTATGATTCAAAAATTTTGAGTTATATAAAATAATATATATTATTGCATGTTGTCACATATGGTATTTTTATTAATGCAATAATTTCATTATCCAAAATAATTTTGAAATTACAATAGGTTCAACTATTGTTTTCAATATATTATGTTATATCTTTACATATATGTTCAGATGGATTTGTAGTATTTCAATTAAAGTTTTGGGACAACACGATGCTTTAAATCATGATATGTTCTCTTGAAATTTTGATTTGTGAATTAATTTTTGTACATTGATTTAGATCATAATAATATTTTGAATAAAATTATTGATCTATCACTACAATTAGTTTGATTATTGAAATACTTCCTGGTTATTTCATATATAAATTGCTCCATACTTACAAAATCAAATGTGTGAGATATTTAAGAAATATATAACTTTAAATTATCTTTTCATATTTGTTTTATTGTGTTATATATGCTTTCATTGCTTTACACAACTAATTATGTTATCATCGATGACTAATATTTTTCCATTGATTTTAACTCTTTCTCTATGATAATATTTCTTCAACTCTATAAAGATGAGGTCTTTATGATAATGTTTTATGACTTGTTACTTTGATGAAACTCTTGTCTCATTAATTGCACAACATTGATGACAAATAATGTTAATACTATATCAAGTGATAGAAACCTGATTAAAGGCTCCAGAAGAGCTTATACCATGTCACTAGTAATATTTGATTCCATGTGAATGACACTTTATACGATACTAGATCCAGAAGAATCTTATAAGACCAACTTGGTCCCCTAGGGTAAAAGGTCATATGGATGTACATTATAAAACCAGAAGTGTCTTTTTAGTGACTAGTCTACCTATACACTTAAAAGGTAGAATGACATGTTGTGCAGATTAATATTTTAATGAGATAATTTTCCCACCATTAGGGGGAGAAGAGCCAGTTCCAGAAGAATGACGTGAAATTATTTGGAATGCATTAACTTTGACTCATCTTGATTCTCGTACAAGTCAATGTGAATTCGAAATTCAAAGGATCATTCATTTACAAAATCTTGCAAATCAATTACCAAATGCATTCATTGATACAAAGAAAGTGACAAAGTCATATATCCCGGCTGCAAATACTTCAGCATGGATTGATGTCCCTATAGGACAGTTAATAAATTAGTCTAAGATACACCTGAACTGTGGTAGACTTGTTGGCTCAAATGATGTAACTCCCCGGAAGAGGAGAACCCAAGAAAAACTTGGCACTCTAAAAGACACCATCAAAATAATTGGTCAATTTGAAATTGATAAATCTATAGCCCTAGAAGAAGTACAAATAATGTAAGAAACCATTGAAAATGCACATATTGAACAAGAAGCCCTTGAAGAGGCACATATTGAACGAGAAGCCCCTGAAGAGGCACAAGTACTTGAAAATTGTGAAATCTCAGTAAATTATGTATACACGGGAGAAAAATGGGATCAAAATAATATTATTTTCACTTTCCAAGTGGCCTCCATAAGAAATGGTGAAGATCCTGAACCATGAAATGTGGAAGAATGCCGACATAGAAATGATTGGCCAAAATGGAAAGAAGTTATACAAGCAAAGTTAAACTCATTAACAAAATGAGAAGTTTTTGGACCTGTAGTCCAAACACATGAAGGTGTAAAGCTTATTGGGTACAAATGGGTATTTGTACAAAAATGCAATGAGAATAATGAGATCATATGATATAAAGTGCGATTAGTAGCACAAAGTTTCTCACAGAAACCTAGTATTGATTATGAGGAAACATTCTCTCCCATCATGGACGCAATCACATATCATTTCTTAATTAGTTGGCAGTCCTAAAAGGACTAGATATGCATCTCATGAATGTTATTACAACATATTTAGATGAATCCATGGATAATGATATATACATGAAAATCCCTAAAGGATTTGAATTGCTTGAAGCAAATTGTACAAAGCCTCGTAGCATGTACTCAATCAAGTTACAACGATCCTTGTATGGATTAAAGCAATCTAGACGCATGTAGTACAATCGCCTTAGCGAATACTTGCTAAAAGAAGGGTATGTGAATAACCCTATATGCCCATACATCTTTATTAAGAAATCAGAAACCGGATTTGCAATTATTGTAGTGTATGTTGATGACTTAAATCTTGTTGGAACTCCTAAAAAGCTCATAAGAACAACAAACTACTTGAAAAAGGAATTTGAGATGAAAGATCTTGGAAAAACAAAATTTTGTCTCGGCTTGCAGATCGAGTATTTTCCAAATGGAGTTTTAGTACATCAATCAACATACATTAAGAAAGTTTTGAAGTATTTTTATATGGATAAAGTGCATCCTTTAAGTTCTCCAATGGTTGTCTGATCACTTAATGTGAAAAATGACCCATTTCGTCCTTGTGAAAAGAAAGAAAAATTACTTGGTCTTGACGCACACCAAAATCACTTGAATTCCCTGGAGCTGAAAACATGGTGTGCATATTAGGCTGTGGAAAATTTGTTACACTAGACATTTCATAATCTCCTATTTATGACTACTCTCACTAAACAAAATAGAAACTTTTAATTCCAACTTATAGAAACTTTCTAATTATGACCCGACAAACTCAAAAATAGAAACTAGAATAACATATATATTCTCCCTTCACTTTTTTAGAAACTAAATCTAATTACGATATTTCCAATTTGATCAAGACTGGTAATAAGTTTCTATTTCCAACATGAAACCAAATTTGAAGGAAACTATATATGCTTTCATGGTTAATATAAAAATTTAGCAAAAGCTCATGTTTTGGGTGGCATGTCCAATATTGACAAATTGGATCTTTCCTGATTCAGTCACTCCTCAATGAATAAACCATATTATTCAGATTAAGGATCCAAATCTATACAATACGTTGCCAGAAACTTGAGAAAAATGAGAGGTATATATTATGATTTTATTTAGAAATATTTGGTTAAAATGGATTAAATAATCTTAAAATTGTGAATCTAATCCTTCTCATATTTTTTCTTAAAAAGTAACCTATTTTTGACATAAATGTCATTTATTATTTCAAGTATTTACATGTAAATTTTAAATAAAAAGAATTATTAATTTTACAAAAAATAATAATAATAATAATAATAATGATGAGGGCATTTTTATCCAAATAAAACCAAAAAATGATGAAAGGTTAAATTTAAAAAATCGGGTTTTCAAAGACGCTTTTATTTACCATCATAAGCAATTGTATTTTCACTTAATTGTCCCTTTAGTGTGTAAAGATGTCATTGAATACGCAAATGTTCTCCACTGAGATCAATGCAATTCCTATACTGTTATGAAGGTCTTGTGATAAGCTGGGATCATGCATTTGGGATTGTAAAGGGAAGGCAAAAATCCCTTTTTTCTCCTTTTTTTGTTTTTTTCCTTCTTTTGGGCCTTTGGGAAGAATAAAGGACTCGATATGAGCCTTAAGATGCATCAAATCTACTACCCATTGCTTGAATTGTATTCTACAATAATATCAAAGTTGGGATCATTAATACATGTTGCAAGTGTTGTGTGATCAAGTTAGGTCCATCATATGTTACAATTTTCGTGTGTTAATGTTGGGACCAACATAGACCTTTTTGGCCTTGCGCTGGGATTTTTAGTAATTATTCTGTAATATTTCCTCAATCATGTTGCAATGTATTCTAATGAAAAATTAACAAGTAATGAAACTCGCTAAATGCTCTAAACCACCATAAATGTTATCGATGTAGTTAAAATTAAGTGGCTCTCTTCTTGACCAATGTAAGATCATACAATCACCCTCAACGTTCATAAAATTTTATTTTTTTCTTGTCTTTTCTCCTGTCATCAATATAGTCTTTTAACTCAATGGGTATTTGGTAAACCAACTTAATGACTTAAAGTGACTTAATAACTTAATTGAAGTCATTAAGTAAATTAAGTATGTTTGATAAAATAACTTAATGGTACGTCTTAAAGTAAAAAATAACTTTAAGTAATAAGTAAAAATAATTAACTTATTCTAAAGTCTACATCTTTATTTTACCATTTTATATTTATTTGTCCTAATTATCTCTACAATTTCTTTTGTTATTCTATGACCTCCATTGTTACTCGAATTTCTTTGCCTTAATTATAATTTATGAGGATAAATATGTCAATTTGATGATTTAAAATAAATTTTAAGTTAATTTTATCAAAGAACCTTAATACTTAATGCAATAATTGAATAATAAATTTTAAGCTAGGACCTTAAATATAATTTAACTTAAAATCAACTTAAGTCATTAAGTAATAAATTTTAAATTTTAACAAACATCCCCTTGGTGTGAATCCAAGTCCGTTGTCATTTGCCTTTAACTGTTGTATATAATCATATCAAAATCAGGATCATTAGTACATAATAGAGGAAGTCTCATGTAATATTTTCCATCCTTTCTTTTCCTCTAACACAACATAAAGACATTTGGTTTTGTGCATGTGGGATGAATGTTATATGCCTTTGACATGAATGTCCATATTCTTAGTTGTATTAAAATGTCAAAGATTTTCATAGTACTCTGCCTTTAGGTATTTAATATGCATGGAAGACATTACTCCTACATTTTAAGGAAGCCTTTGCTGTTAGATTTTCCTAAATGGGTCAAAAAATCTGGCCTATAATATTTTGGGATTTTCGTTGATTTAGTTTTTCTTTTTAATTGTCATTAATAGCCATAAATTATGGCATTGACTCTGGGCAGAGTGAATATAAATAGAACCTTCATAGTTAAGTCCCTAAGCTTTCAATCTATATTCAGACACATATACACCATCATTTTGAGATTGATTAAAGGTTTACAAGCACCTCAACCCATCTTAATATCAAATTGATTTCCTAATTCCCAAACCATCAATGGTCGAAGGTATATTTCAATTCTTCCTTTATTTTCGTATTTGATATATGTTATTAAAGTTTTGAACATGTTTAGATTGGTTTTAGCACCAGTAGTCGCTACTATACACACATAAAAATGATAATAGAAATGAAAATTAAGTTCAACTGAAATCAAAATCCAAAGCTATAAAAAACTAAATAGAGGTTAAATGGACTCCTATTATTACAACTCAAACTATAATATTGATAAATCCTTTTGGGTCATCTATCACATGGCAGCATTGGTGTTTTGACACGAAAGAATAAAGTTAGTAATTAAATAATTAAAAATGATAAAATAATAAAACAAAAACTCATATGTAAATCTTTTGAGCTTCATATCTACATAAGGCATAAGATTCATGAACCTAAATTAAGGCATGAAGAATAGTGAGGTCAACTAACACATGCAATAAAGAAAGAAAAATTTTCTGTGTGTGTAGGTCAATGTCTATAGAATGGTTGCATGCATGCATGCATGCGTAACCTTGAAAGTGATTTCACTTATCCAAGGACTATACTTTTGCATGCATGTGTTACACAAGTGTGAAGACTTTTCTTGATTTGTATCTTTTCCTAGACGCCACGCATCGACTAGATTGTCATCTTGAAACAATTTTAAGGAAAAATGGAACAAAAGCAACAATTTCAAAACACTTAGGCCTATCTAGAAATTATTATGTTAAAATAGTTTTGAATTTAACAAATTTTGGATGGAAAATAGTCCTTTAAGAATTTTTTTTCAAAATAGAATGATTTTTTAGCAAATGGAAAAAATAAAAAATTGTTTTTCATAAGTCATTGAATAGAATTTTATTGCTACAAACATCTTTTAATAATACTTGAAAACTTATTTCTAAAAATATTGTTAAACACACCCTTGTTCATTTTTCTTTACCTATGGATTGAGATGGCAAGTTCATCCAATGAGAAAGTTGTATATACCATCATTTTTGTCAACTCCTTCATATTTTATTAAAGTTGGAAGTATAATTGAAATTTGTTTGCGAATCAATCTATATATATATATATATATATTATGGTAACGAATTTAAATGGAATAAATAAATAAATAAAAAGGTAAATTAGGGATAGTAATAGGGCAAGTTCAAATAGATAACCCCATCCCAACTCTTATCTCATTTATATAAACCTATTCTCATAACTGTTCCAATAAAAAATTTAAATGGAGCACATTGTTTATTATTTTTAATTTTTAAATTTTTCATTTTTTTTAAATTTTATTTATATTAAAATAAATATATTATAATTTTTTATAACTTATTTTATTTGAAAAATAGATTTTTTATTATTTTATATGTGTTAAGAATGAGAAAATAAAAAATAAATACAACTATTTTTAAAATTAATTATATATCCAATGCTCAAATCCACACATTGTTTTTAAAGAAATGGAATTGAAAAGAGATGGAAGAAAGAAGGTATATATGCAATGCTACCTAAGCCTAGAATCATCCAAGTGGAATTTAATCTAAAAAAAAAAATCTAACTGACCTAAACCTAAAACTAAACTTAAGAGGCTACTAAAGTCACAATGAGGGTTTAGATAAAACTTTCAACAAAGGATCTCTGAAAGTGGCTTAGAGGGAGCAAGCCATATGAGTGGCAAAGGATTGCTAAAGGATGACTATAGGGCAAACAGGAAGCACAGGAAAACACATAGTATTGCATGTGTTAAGATGACAAAATAGAGGGTCTATAGAAACCCTAGGATAAGGTAGGACGACTCAAATATTCTCTATGACATTTATCTCTTTTCTTTGTTATTTTTAGGATTTTTGTATTTTGGTGAGAGAGGATTTTTTCTTTTCTTTTTTCTTTTGTATTGATTTGGAGTTCTACATTTGGATTTGTGAGCTGTTCATTTGGGAGTTTGGAGGCATTCAAGCATTTATTTCTTCCCATATCTGTGTACATATATAATCTTAGAATTAGGTGAGCATTAGTTCGATTCTTGATTTTTTATTGCATACGATTTGATATTTGATATTTGATATTTATATTTTATTTATTAAAAAAATTGCACCAGACTGATTTTTTTTGTAATTGCATGAGATTGCCTCTGGAAAGCATCCTGTCTCGGTAAGCGCTTTCTAGTTTCCGAGTCATTATTTTGATCATCCTTCTCCATATCTCCCACTCTAAGAAACTTATCCCTGATCTCCAGCTGAATCTTTACAAGAAATCAGAAACAAAAAGAAATTGTATATCCGAAACGAAGTTATATGATTCTGAGGAGAATAGAAGAACACAACTAATTAAGTTACACAATGCTCACAAATAAGGAGATTTTGCACTCCATGCATGAGTTTTATTTGTACTGACCAATACTTATAATCAGCTTATTACATACCACTACAATGATAGGATAATACTTGCTTAGAGGTAGCTCGATAATCTTCAATAAGGACGCTGTCCGTTGTAGTTGCCCGGCGGATAGTAGTTACATATGATGAACCACCATCCATTGTTGCACTGAGCCCTACCACACCCAAGACTCACTGAGTTACGCCAAACAACTTGAGTATAGTGCCCGCATTCCCCACCAACGCATGAGTTGGAGTTGTAATCATAATTAGGCTTCTCCGCCACCCACAAGTTCACTGCCTTAGTGCCTGTAAATGAACCAGTGCCCTTGGCAAGGTTCTCCCCATAAGGCCCATGCGAATGCACGAAATTGCAGTCCCCGATCCGTTGGTTGGCATAGCTCTGAGCATAGGCGGCTACGGTGTCGTTCCATGTCATAGACCCAACACTAACTTGTGCCCGAGCAGTATTGTGAGCATTGAGGTAGTCCTGTTGTGAGTTTTGAGCAAAGGAGGTGTGAACCAGCAGGGCCGAGCCTATGAGACAAGCAAGTGCTACTGAAATCTTACACAACCCCATTTTCAGTTGTGAAGTTTACTGTAATTGATGTCGAATGAGGATTGCTTTGATGGGTATTTATAGGGAAAATGAGTTGAAAATAGGGTGATCAAGAGCATCACAAACACCCGTTACTTCAAGCAACTCCAAGTGGCCAAAACATCCTACTTGGACACACAAGACTTTGTGGTGGCTCGCACATGTAAAAGGACAATAATCGATACAACAACTGACACAGTGATCAAAATGGCTTTGATCTTCACCTTATTTTCTTGACATGTGATAAACATCATTTTGAAAAAAGTTTCAAGATATCTTCTAGGGTTTAGCCCGGGCATCCAGACTAGTTTGATCAAGACTAGTAACTACAAGTTTCTATTTCCAACATTAAACCAAATTGAAAGAAAACTCTATGTGCTTGCTTTCATGGTTGACATAAAAATTTAGCAGAACTTGACCTTTTGGGTGGCATTTCCAATATTGACAGATTGAATTCTTTCCTGATTCAATCACTCTTCTATGATTAATCTGATCTAAATCTACACGATATATCACCAGAAACTTGCCGAGCATTGAGAGGTGTATATTATGAATAAAACACATTCAAAATAATATCGAAGTTGGGACCATCATGTGTTACAAGTGCCATGTGATCAAGTTAGGACCACCATAGACTTTTTTGGCCTTGCGCATGGGATTTCTAGGTACGGTCGTGTAATATTTCCTCAACTATGTTAGAATATTTCTAAAGAAGATTAGGTCTTGTTTTGTAACTATTTTTGAAAATAGTTTTAAAAAATAGCTTTTGAGAACAATTTTTAAAAACTATTTTTTAATATTTTATAGAATAAAAATTTGTTTGAAAATGTGAAATATTTTTAATATTTTTAAATATATTTAAAAAATAATTTTTATGTCTATTATTTTTTAAAATTATTTTACATATTTATATAATTATTTTTTAAAACAATACTTAGGAAATAACTAAAAGATGTTATTTGAAAACACTTTTTTTTTTTAATAACAAAAAATAGAAAACAATTTTTTGGTTTTCAAACATGTTTTATTTTGTTTTTTTTTTTTTTTTTTTTTTTAGAGAACAAAAAACTATTTTTGAAAACAATTGTCAGGCTTTAACCCCTAATGAAAATCTAGTGCTAGATGCTCTAAACCACTATAAAAGCTATTGACATATTTAAAATTAAGGGACTCCTTTTGACCAATTTAAGATCACACAATCACCATCAAGAAAAGTGTTTCTAACCTTAAAAACACTTCAAAGCATTTTTAAATTATAAAATGGGTGTTTTGGCAATTTTGAAAAACACTTTTAAAAATTTAGAAAAACATTTGACATGTTTTCTTAGAGAAGCACTTGGAAAGTAATTCTTTTTTTTTTTTAAAAAAAAAAAAAAGCATTTCAAAATTTTTCATATATTCCTAAAATACCATTTCTCACTATCTTTCATCACTCTCCACTGCCTTCTCATTCTCTTCTTCCTCTTTCACTTCCCTTTCATAAAAATAATTTTTTGAATTTCTTTTAATAATATAAATATTTATATATATTTTTTGTAATAAAAGTTTTTGATTTATTATAATATTTTCCTTTTATAATAAATATCTTTTTTAATAATTTATTATTATTAAAAGCATTTTTATACTTATGTGATATATTATCAAAAACATTATTAGAATCACTTTCTCATATTCTTATAAAAACGGTTTTCATAAAAATATTGTAAAAGAAATGGCTTCCAATAAAAATACTGCCAGTAGAAGCAGTGCAAATGGGCTCTTACAATTAAGATGAATGTTATCTTTAACTTGGTGTGAATGATAAAAATTGGGACCATGGGTACATGATAGTGGAAGTCCCGTGTAATGGTTTCCACCCTTTCTTTTCCTCTGACACGGTATGTGCACATTAGGTTTTGTGCATGTGGGATGGATGTTGTCCATATTCTTTGCTGTGTCGAGAGGTCGAAAGGCCTAATCAAATGATCATCATCAAATGTCAAAGCTAGTAAATAATTAAAAATGATAAAATGAACTTGTAAAAAAAAACAATAATAGAAAAACTCGTTCAAATCTTTTGAGTTTCATGTCTCTGCATCAAGTATATGATTCATAAATTTAAGGCATGAAAGTTGCGCACATGAAATAACTTGAAAACATGAAATAACTTGAAAGTGATTTCACTTATAAGCAGTTGTCAGTATTCACAGATATGTCGATAATTCGATTTTCATAAATATATCAATGAATATTTTAAAAGTAAAAATAGATATTTTAAAATTATTTTAAAAAAAATATTGATATATATAATTTGTCATATTTGATAATAATATCTTCTACATCGATAAAAAATATAAATTTTATAAGTAAATATTTATTATTAAGTTGCATTAATTTTATAATACTATTATGATAACATCTCTAATTTAAAAAAAATATATATATATATATTTAATATTAAAATTATGATATTTTTTTAATGTAAATATATTCAATGATATCAAATAAATAATAATATATGTATAATTTTTTTAATATTTAATATATAGATTATATAAAAAATACATATTAAGAAAATTATTTTTTAATATTTTTTGTAATAAATTAAATCAAATGTAAAAATAAAATAATAAGAATTAATTTATTTAATAATCAAAAAATATAAAAAAAATCAAAAAAATTGATAAAATATCAGTAAAATATCTAGAAATATTGGTTGATAGATACATTTTTCCAAATTTTGTATTAGTATTCATGAATATTGAAGAATATTAAATATATAGAGGATATGATATATCTGAATATTTTAAACCTGTCATGTGTTACACATATTGCTAGACACTAGGCATTGACCGAATTGTTATCTTGAAACTAGTACCCAAATGTCTAAAATGTTATGGAAATTGGTATAGAAGAAATAATTCCAAGACACTTTAGGCCTATCTGAAAATTATTATATATGTTTAAACAGTTTCGTATTTAACAAATTTTGGTTTGAAAATATTCTTTTAAGAATTTGTTTTGAATATAGAATTAATATATTTTTTAGACCAAACTTGTGACATTTCTTTTTCTTTTTCTTTATCTTTTTTGTTTTTTGCCAATGTTACGAATTTTTGCATTATACATCTTTTTAAAGAATAAATCAAGGACATCGATTTAAATATTTGAGTATTATATTTACAAATAAAAATATATAACAAAATTAATAATTTTTTTCAAATTTTTATTGTATAAAAGTATAAAACACTTTCACATTTATTTTTATAATAATTATATAATGTAATTAAAAAAATAATATAAATTAATTAATATAATAATTTCAAAATAATAAAATACAAAATACATGCAAATAAAATTAAATATTATAATTTTTTTCATTTTAAATATATCTTTATATTTAAATATTATAAATGGTCTATTTAATAAATTTTTAATATTAATATATTTATGTTTATCTTCATCATTTAATTTGATATACCAAATATAAAAATGAAATATTATTAAAAAAATTTAATTGTATATAATTTTAATTTCTTATAATTATTTAAAATTTTATATAATATATAAATTATTATTTACAACGTAATCGGTTCGATCGTAGTCCGACCAATGAACCGTGAGCTGGTAACTTTTCTGGTTCAATCACCGATCCGATTATAAAAACATTGTATTTTTAAATTATTTGATTTTCATTTCAATAAGTTAAAATAAATAAAATGGGTTTAAAGTAATAAATAAAAATAATTTATCGACTTTTAATCCTTTTTTTTCCTTCGTTTTTTCTTTCTTTTTACTTTTCCTTTATAGTTTATTTCCTTGACATTTTCCCTCAAATTTTTTGAAACCAAACATAGCCTTAATCATTTTTTATCATTTTTTTCATATCTTATTAAAGTCAAAAGTATAATTGAAATTTTTATGTCAAAAAAATATTTATTTATTTTATTTTGAGTGTACATTTTTATTCTTTAATCATCATTTACAAAATATTAGTAGTTATTGGTAATGAATTTAAATGATAAAGAAATAAATAAAAGGGGTAAATTAAGGATGGCAATTAGGCAGATTTGGATAGGGAGTGATCGCTTGATTTTTTCATCGTTTATTGGATCAAAACAAAATTTATAACCTAAGTCACTATTCTATAACAACTTCTACCCTATCAAAAAGTGATTTTTAGTACAAACTACTGTAGTATAGTTGTTTTTAGGTATCGTCCACTAGGATGGATTATTCTTGGTAATCAAGGCTTGAATAAAATGAGAATAAATGATTGAGATTAAGTGAAAATGATTTGACAATTCATGATAAAAGTTCAAAATAACAATGATTTCAAATTGAGAGGAAAATGAAATGTAAAATAGAAGAAAATTAATAGAAAATGAAATTCTTGGAGTTAGGATTTTCTAGAAAACAATTTCCATGGTGAATAAATGTTGAGATCCAATTTTCATCAAGTTAGATTGAAAACCTAAATTTTCATCTAAACCGATTTTTTATTTAGCTTTAGATCTAGATTTAATTTCTCTTCAAATTAGGTCATTTAATCCAAGAGATCAATTCAAATCATATATTCAATTCATCTTAAATTATCTTCCAATGATTCACACAATGCAACTATTTAATCTCATCAAATCTAGCATTAAGAATTTGATGAATCTACCTAACTTGCATTGTAGTAATCATCTAAGACAATTTGAAGAGAAAAATCCCCAAATTTCAATTAATCAATCAATTGGATCAAATTACCTTTGCAATTCAAGCTCATTTATCTAATTCACCATAAATCTTGCCTCTAGATCCTCCCTCCTTTGAGAAAAACGATATTTAGCCACTCATGCTTGGAGATTTGGTCTCATAAGACATGTTTGGCTTGTAAGAAAATGAGAGAAAATGAAGGAAAGTAGAAAATTCTATAAAGAGAGGAAATTTGGAAAATTCTACAATTAGAAAATGTTTAAAAATCTTTTTAAATGAGTAAATCAAGTTTCTATTTATAGGCCAAGGTCAAGTGGACACTTGGCATCATCTAAGAGGTCTTCTGGAGGCTTCTTCACCAAGAAATCTGGAGTTTAGTAATAAAATGCAATTTCGCACGAGATCCAGCACTTTCGCACGAGCTCCAACAATTTCACATAATTATGCGAAGCGGAAAATGCATCAGCACCAATTTCGTCTTCCTGGAGCATTTCGCATGATTGTGCGAAATTTTCGCATGGTCATGCAAAATCAGCTTTTAGATTTCCCTTTGAGCTGCAGCAAAAATTACTTTCTGGTCCATTTCGCACGACTATGTGAAATTGTCGCATGATCATGCGAAATAGAAATACATAATTTTTCAACTCCTTTTTGCTATTTCTTCCATTTCTTTCTTTTGAATCCACCTCAACCACCTTCAAATCAGCTCCAAAGCTTAGTCCAAGTGCATTGCTTCTTCCTCATCATCCACATTGTTTACCTTCCTCGATTCCATTTCTTTCTTTTGAATCCACCTCAACCACCTTCAAATCAGCTCCAAAGCTTAGTCCAAGTGCATTGCTTCTTCCTCATCATCCACATTGTTTACCTTCCTCGATTCCATTTCTCTTTTGTCACTCAATACTTCAAAAATCACCTTGAAATATCTCCAAAACTTCACAAAAACCATTAGTATCTCTTATAAGGGTAGCAATGTATTACTTAGGCATATTAGGCATAATTACTACTCAAAAGGCATGAAACTCAAGAGAATTATTATCTAAAATATGCACTTTTTGAGTAGTAATCAGGGAGCCCTTATCATAACTCTATCTCATTTATATAAACTGATTCTCATTGATGTCCCAATAAAAAATTTCAATGGATTGCCTTGCTTAATATTTTTATTTTTAAATTTCTTACTTTTTTTATAAAAAAATAAATATATATTTTATAAATGAATACCATAAATTTTTAGAACTTATTTTATTTGAGGAGAAGATGTTTTTTTTTACTATTTTGTGTTAAAAATGAGAAAATAAAAAAATAAATTAAACTATTTCTAAATTAATTATATAAAAATAGATTTTTTTTTATATATGTGCTAAAAAAGAAAAAATAAAAAATAAATAAATTACACTATTTTTAAAATTAATTCTAGGGTTTAATACATTTTTCTCCCTCAACCTATCTCGTGTTTTGTATATTGCCCCCTCTGGTTTAAAATTGAACAAATTGCCCTCTAAACTTCTTAAATACTAGCACTATGTCTTTTTTGTTAGACTGTGTTAATTTTAATGGACAAAAATGTCATGTGTTGTACACATGATTATATAAGTAAGGGTAGATTTGTAAATTGAATCACTTAAATAGAGCTCTCTCTCATTCTTCTTCTTTGTTCTTCCTCTAAAACCCTAAATCCTCAAACACCCTCAAATCCAAAGTCCTAGAATCCTGAAATTTGTGAAGAAAAATGTAGTTGGATGAGTGATAGGTCCTCTTGTTCATTGCTATTATGGTAATGAGGCTCATATTCTAACATTTTGGACCAATCTAAATCTAAGGAGAAGGTTTATGGGATACGATAAACATAAGGTAATAATGTCTTGATTTCCAAATTGACTCTTAGCCATTTGGTCTTTGTAGACATCTTATTATTATGTGTTCAATTTTTGGTACAAATATATGAAGGATGTGGATTCTTCTTGTGGTACAATGCTCCCCCAAACTATACAACTGTGACCATTTTAAGTGATTCTACGACTTTACATCTGAGTTAAGTGTCTAACCAAGATCCTAAGTCTTGAAATCTTTGGGGTTCCTATTTTTCATCGCCAACTCCAATTTGCTATATCCTATTTCGCTCCTTTTCTTCATCATCGCTTCATTTCTAGGGCTCCTTTTCGTCATGAGATTGTCTCTAAAAAGCATTTTGTCTCGATAAGCACTTTCGATTATCCGAGTCATTATTTTGATCATCCTTCTCCGTATCTCCCACTGTAAGAAACTTATACCTAATATTCGATTGTATCTTTACAAAAGGAAAGAAACAAAAAGAAATTGTATATCCAAAATGAATTTATATGATTATGAGGTGGTCTTAATAACCAAAAACCGTCTTATATGGTTGTTAATCGAAAAATTAATAGAGTTTTCTCCCACTTACACATGCACACATACACACCTCCACACACCCTAACATTTGCTCCATATCACATTTATTGACTAAAATATTTTTCTTGAAATTTTCCGGCCGAATGATGAAGGTCTCTCTACACATTAATATTTGATTTGGTAAAAAGTTTAGTAAAAGTTAGTCAAAAGCCAACAAATTGAATTTTTGCTACATAAGATTTGTACACTGAGAATTTCATAAGTTCAATTTAATTTTAAAAGTGATTTAGTCATCAAATTTTTTGAAAATTTGAATATTAGCTATTGAAAATTAATTTAATTATCATTAGGTGATTATTAGTTAACCTTAGTTGATATATTGGGAATAAATTCGTATCATGTTATATTATTATGCTAAATTTTTTAAGAAATCGAATTTAACAATTATAACATTCACATATGTTTTCTTCCCTAGCTTTATTTTAATATTAAATTTGTTATTATTAAAATAATAACATAAAAATCTATGAAAATATATTTTTCAAGTGTTAAAATAAAATTAATTAATTAATATTAGGAAATTTATTAAAATAGAATAAAATAAAAGCTTGTTCGAATGGTGTTAATGTTTTTCTTTTTCTTTTTGTTCATAATGGATGAAATCGATCTCCATATTTTTCTTTCTTTCTTTCTTTCTTTTCTATTTGTTGAATCCTAGGCATGCATAGCTTCAACATGAAAAGATAGAAGATGGTTTCCTCGTTCCACTTCTTCACACACTACATATTATTTTCAGGTAACTCTATTTGAATTAAAATAAAAGAAATGAGTTTGAATTGTAAATTTATTTTCTTTTCTTCTACTTTTCCTCTCTATTTTCTTTTCCTTACATTTTTCCTCAAATATTCTGAGAACCAAACATAGCCTATAGCTTTAACAAAACTATGAACTTTATAGTGTAAATATGGCCTATAACTCTATTTTGTTGGCTATAAACATAGATATCAACTTTATTATTTGAATCTTTAAGCAAAGATGGTCGTAATAAGAATGTATAATAAAGCTCGCAAAGCCTCAATAGAAAGAAAATCACATTAAAAATAAATAAATAAATAAATAAGGCAAACATTAAGAGGGTATTTGGTGTATCAACTTAATGACTTGATACGACTTAAATGACTTAATTTAAGTCATTAAGTAAATTTAAACATATCTGATAAAATAACTTAATATCACAACTTAAAGTTAAAAGTAACTTTAAGTATTAAATCAAAATAATTAACTTATTTTTAATTTTGAATTTCTTTTACCTCCTTCACTGATATTTATTGAGATTATATTTTACAATTTTACCTTCATAACTCATTTTTTACGGTAAATATTTTTACAATTATCTTATATATTTATAATATTTTAAATATAAATGTTTAAGAAATAAATTTATTACTTAATATTAATAAAAATATAAATATTAATCAAAATTAATGAGGATAAATATGTTAATTTGATGATTTAGAATAAATATTAAGTTGACTTTATCAAACAACTTTAATACTTAAATAAAAAATAAGTAATAAAGTTCGAGTCAACAACTTAAGAACAATTTAACTTAAAAACAACTTAAATTATTAAGTAATAAGCATTAAGTTTTACTAAACACCCTCTAATTTAATTTCATTCATCAAAAAAATTTTTTTTTTTTTTTTCAAATTCGTACATTCCAATCTCAGTCAATTTGGTTCCCTTGGAGGTGATAAATGCCTAGAGCTAACTCGTCACAGATTTGATACAGACCTTCCAATTGGGGCCAAGCCTCTTGTCTCTAAGATTGCTTGAGTATTTTCAAAGCTCAGGAAAGCACCAAGCCAACTTTTAAATTCCATCTTTGCACTTCTTTTTCATATTATTGGATAGTTGTTTAGTGATATGTGACCATGTTTATTAAAGTTTCTTCACATTTTTCTTCCATTGAGTGCAAGGAACTTTGTGTACCTTCTTCATTTGCTTGTGATTCCCACATCAGTAGCAATTCATGTTAGTGGATTGTATTCATCCCATATTAAAGCTTAGACATTCTAGTAAATAGGTCAATTCAAACACAATACAAATAATAATCGAATTAAAAACATAAAAATTCACATACGACCTAATTATCAAATAGGTAACAGATTTTATAACTCATTTTACTCATTTAATAATAAAATCCTTAGATTTAATAACCAAGTTGATTTATGTCTTTGTGGACCCCGCATTTCGGCTCATGCGTTTCCCACTCGATGGCGAGCTCGCTTTTTGTTGTTTGAAAAATGAATTTTATTGATTAAGAAAAATTTGACTTGGAGTCGCCACTTATTTTTGTTTTATTTTTAAAGGGTAAACAAAATAAGAAAGAAAAACCCTAAGTGTGACTCCTGATTTGGAAAAGGTGGTCTGTGAAAAACCGAGACTGGGTTCGGGGGTCAGATTACTTATCGGGAAGGTACGGTAAAAACCATAGCACCCCTCTAAGCCCCTAAAATGGGTCTCTACTAATAAAATGAAGCACGTGTGGCAATTGATTGATTAAACGTGGATACCGAAAAGTGATCGAATGTGCGAAAGCAAGACACGCATGATAACAAATAAATCAATAAACACAATCAAGCATAGGGTGTACCTTAGTCACAAACTGAGCGCTATCATAAGAGACAAGGTTAGTGCATAAATATAAAATAATCGCATGCATGTCATAGAGTGAAGCAAACCAAACAAGCATAGCAATCAATCAATCAACGAGAAAATGAGGAAATCGCGTATGTTGGGTCCCACCAAAACCCAATCTATAAATATAATAATAATAATAATAATAATAAATAAATAAATAAATAATTGTGAAAATTGGAATTTCGGAAATTGAAAATTGAATTCAGAAATTGGAAATTTGGAAATTGGGAATTAAATTTGAAAACCGGAATTTGGAAGAATTATTTAAAGATAGAAGTTTTAAAAATTAAATTTGAGGACCGGAACTTCGAAAAAAGCATGTGAAAATGGAAATTTGAAAGTTAAATTTAAGAAAATGAAAATTTGAAGAATTGTTGGAGAATTGAATTTTTGAAGATTTGATTTGAGAGAAAATAGAATTTCGAAGATTTATTTGGAGGCGGCATTTTAAAAATTGAATTCAGAATTATGGGATTTTTAGAAAATTAAATTTTAAAAAAAAATTGGATCTTGGAAAATTAAATTTAAAATTAGAACATTAGAAAAATATTTTAAAAGTTGGGACTTTGAAAAATGTTCGAAAAGGGAATATTTAAAAAATAAATAAATTTGGACATCGAAATATGAAGAATACGAAAAAAAAAAAAAAAAAAAAAAAAAGATTGGTTGTGGGTAGGTTGTGTTGGTGATGGTGATGGTAATTAAAGTAATGAAGGCAAGGAAATTCCATGGATGGCTTTTACGGATAAAGGAAATAGAAAATAATAATAATAAATAAATAAAGTAATGATGTAATATGGAGATGAAGACTTTTGAAGGTATCCTCATTAAATGCTTTCCCACTTTCAACATGTACTCATTTGCTGGGACATCAAATACCACCTATTTAAAGGAAACTATAAGCATGGAAGAAAAATGCAAACAGCCCACGGCTATTCTCCTATTGGGCTCGACAGTCAATCAAACTCGCTCAGTATTTCAGCTCACTAAATCCTCCAGAAAGAATGCCCGCCTTCCATCGCAAACCAGAAACAGGAGAAACGGCAAGAACAGAGCACCAAAAATAGGAATGAAATGAAACCATACAAGCCCCATTTCGTGTATCAATCAATGAGCTCAAATGGGGGGTGGGCCAAAAACAGTTACCAAATGAATTTTCTCTTAAAAAAAACCAAGATGTGAATGCCAGTATTTCATGTGAAATCTCAAAACAGAGGATAGAAAACAGGATAAAAATCAAACAGAGGATGAGTGCAAGCAAGCTCAGATTACATAAGAATAAACAAGAATCCTCGGCAAGCAAAACCAGGCATCAAAATATAAATCCCATTGTTCCCGGAAAACATAATAAAATAGTATGAAAACAAAGGAAATCCGCTTTTAGAAACCATACCTTTGTTCTTCGCTTCCCGACCCCTCTCCTCTGTTTTCCTCCTTCTCTTCGGTTTCCCTCCCAGGTTCCCCAAAAAAAATCCCTCTGCCCTCCAAATGCCTGCCTCCTCCCCCTCAACTCAAAAATCTCCCCCTCTCCGCTCTCTCTCTCTCTCTGTTTCCTTTCCATATTCGCTTCCTCCCGAAGCCAACCCCCAAAAAAAAAGATCCCCTTTCAGCAGCCCTCCATAAACGAAGACCTCCTGCCCAGCCTTTTCCTGCCTTTCCTCCTCTCTCCTTCTTTGCCCGTGTCCAGCTAACCCCCCCCCCCCCCCATCTCGCTGAAAGTCCTCTGCCTCGATTTTTCTCCCCAGCTGGTTACTTCTTCCCCACGCCTCCAACTGCTCTCTGCCCCCTGCTCAGCCGAAGCCCTCACACGTCTGTCTGTCCCCGTCCCATCTAGTGGCCGCCCCCAGTCCCCTCTAGCTGCCCGGGAGTAGCCCACTTGAGAGGCCATCAAAAAACAAAAATAATCTTCAAAAAGCCACAGCCCTTGGGGGGGTCTACAAATATGCCCCTCTTCGGTAGAGTTCACGAGTGCAAGGAATGTGAACACTGGAGTGAAAAGAAAGTGTGAAAACTGAGTGGAATGAAGTGAATTCTACCGAAGAACCAAGGAGACCCCCAAAAGGTACAGTGGTAAAATGCAAGCTCTTTCAAACCAAACAAAAGGGCTCTGATCCTAAAAGGGAAGCATCTCTCAAGGTGTCTCTAAAAGTGACTCGAAAATCAATATCAAAGATGAGTAACAGTTGAACCACCAAAGAGCATAGGAAGGAGTACGAGGGGAGAACCATACGTCTAATATACGAAAGTAGGATGAAACACGAAGGTGGAAGGATAAGGTGTGCAAAGACTAGAGTCACCTGAATCATAAAAAGAACGGGACGCGGTCGCAATGACCAGAATCACCTAAAACATGAAAAGGATGAGACGCGGTCGCGATGACCGAAATCACCTGAAACATAAAAAGGATGGGACGCAGTCGCGATGACCGAAATCACCTAAAATGAACAAAAAACGGGACGCGGTCGTAATGACCGAAATCACCTAAAACATAAAAAGGACGGGATGCGGTCACAATGACCGAAAGATATGGGTGCGGCCCAAAACTAAACTGGCAAGGAAATGGCCGATCAATATAGGTGCGGCCCAAAACTAAACTGGCAAGGAAATGACCGATCGATATAGGTGCGGCCCAAAACTGAACTGACAAGGAAATGACCGATCAATATAGGTGCGGCCCAAAAACTGAACTGACAAGGAAATGACCGATCAATATAGGTGCGGCCCAAAACTAAACTGACAAGGAAATGACCGATCAATATAGGTGCGGCCCAAAAACTGAATTGACACAGAAATGACCGATCAATATAGGTGCGGCCCAAAACTGAATTGACAAGGAAATGACCGATCAATATAGGTGCGGCCCAAAAACTAAACAAACATAAAAATGACCAATCAATATAGGTGCGGCCCAAAAGCTAAACTGATAAGGAAATGACCGATCAATATAGGTGCGGCCCAAAAACTAAACTGACATGGAAATGACCGATCGATATAGGTGCGGCCCAACTCGAACTAAACTGACATGAAAATGACCGATCAATATAGGTGCGGCCCAAAACTAAACTGGCAAGAAAATGACCGATCAATATAGTGCGGCCCAAAAGCTGAACTAACATGGAAATGACCGATCGATATAGGTGCGGTCCCGACTCAAACTAACATGGAAATGACCGATCGATATAGGTGCGGCCCAACTCGAACTAAACTGACATGAAAATGACCGATCAATATAGGTGCGGCCCAAAACTAAACTGGCAAGAAAATGACCGATCAATATAGGTGCGGCCCAAAAACTAAACTGGCAAGAAAATGACCGATCGATATAGGTGCGGCCCAAAACTAAACTGGCAAGAAAATGACCGATCAATATAGGTGCGGCCCAAAAACTAAACTGACATGGAAATGATGATATGATCAAGTGGCCCAAAGCCAAAGGATAACTCAGATAATGATGCAAGCAAACTCAGTCGGAGGGGATATGCCCCAATATGACAACTCAAAAGGACCGACAACTAGGTCAAAAGATAATGAGGCCTGTGAAAGGTCCGATGATCCCATTGAAGGAGGGTATGCCCAAGTATGCAACTCGCAGAGGTCAAAAACTAGATCAAAAAAGCGAATGAAACCTGTGAAAGGTTCAATGATCCTAAGAGAAAAGGGTATGCCCCAGTACGCAACTCGTAGGAGTCAACAACTAGATCCAAATATAATGAAGCCTTTGAAGGTCTGGTACTCTCAAGGAAGGGGGGAATGCCCCAGTATGCGACTCGTAGGAGTCAACAACTAGATCAAAAAAAGTGAATGAAGCCTGTGGAAGGTCTGGTGCTCTCAGGGAAAGAGGGTATGCCCCAGTATGTGATAGTGAACAAACTGGGATACACAATGCCTCAAAGCTACTGTGCTCTGAAATATGCTCATCCATCATGTAATGAAAATGTCTAACCTCAAATAGGTAATGCCAAATAAGACCATGCATCGTGATACCATGCTGACAAAACAAAAATCAACTGATGAATAAAAACAATGATGACCAGTGCTCAAAATGCAAGAAACAAACAAATCAACACTCTACATGTCAACTGTCAAACTGAAAGCATCATCACTAATAAATCAACAATCTGTCAGGCCTTGCCATCATGGAAGATGTTGAACCTAAGGTCCAAAAGATATATGAAAGCACAACCAAAGTGATCGAGGACTGATCTACATCTCCTAATCGAGAGAGGAGTGTGAGGTCATGTGTCATGGTGAGATGTGTAGGACAAAAGAAAGTGATGATCAGGCTCTGGAAAGATAGAAAGCATGAAAGTATCAAGGGTGAAATGGCTGGGCACGAAATGAAAGGTAGGTAGGTATCCGAGATCATCCAAGTATGCCGAGAAGACTAAACCCGAGGTATCAATAGCTCCATAATCCATCAAAAGCAGCAATCACAAACAGAAAGTCAAATCTCGATGTCCAAAGATCCGACTAGGTGGCTATGCCCCAGTATGCAATGAGGACAACATGAAACAATCCAATGATCTCTATATCACTCGTCAGAAGCTCCAATGCGAAGAATCAATCTGATCTCTCTCCAAAAGATGGATATGCCCCAATGTAAAGGATCCAATAGGGTGGCTATGCTCCAATGAAAAATGCTCTCCATCACGGCTATGCCCCAGCATAAAGTAGTATATCCAAGTCAACAACTGCTGAGGAAGATCATGCCTAGTGTAGGTCAACAAATCAATCGATCTCTACTCCTGGTGCCAAAAATGGAAACACCTCGACATGACCCATATGAATCAGAATCTCCGGGCTCTATGAATGTGAATGAAGTGGCTATGCCCCAGTATAAACCACCTGAAGTGTCTGTGCTCCAAGAAGATCAAGATACATCGCCAATGAGAGGACTATGTCTCAACGTGTGCAATAGATGAAGCAACTGTGTCTCAAAATGAACCATCATCTCAAAAGTCAACCATCAATGAGTGGAGTGTGTCCCAATGCAAAATATCGAGTAGAGTGACTATATCTCTAATAAAAAGTGCTCTCTGAAATGGCTATGCCCCAGTGTAGGGTATCATCACATAAGAAACTGCCATCGATGAGTGGGGTATGCCCCAGTGCGAATCACATCACCTCTGAAAATCCATCACTGATAAGAGGGGTATGTCCTAGTGTAAATCCATCTCCTCGACTCCTCATCCATCATGCTCCCAGAAATAATCTCCAACCAATCTCAAGTATTGCCCATGTGTGAGCCATCAAGCACAATATGTGAAGTCATGGCCTCAGGGTGGTCTTAAGACACGGGACGTAACGTAGGCCAAGGTAATAGGGCGAAAGAAACGAAAGGAAACTAGGCTCAAAGATCCCAATGATATAATCCCCATACCCCTCATGCATGAGATGCAATGCGTAGAAAACATCATGAGTCCTGGACCCAAGGGTCCTCATATGAAAAGTGATGATAAAGGAATGGACACATCAAATAAGCAAGAATCAAGTGTGGATGCTGAACCCAAGTCAAACATCAAGCAGGATGAGAAAAGAAAGAAATCAGATGAGGTAGGGTGGAATGGAGGAACATAACAAAGATAAAAGAAAGCAAAGAGATAGAAAAATGAGTGATTGTCAACCTGCGTCAAAGCATGGGAAGTAGTCACATCCGAAATAGATGGAATGATGGATAGAACAAGGATCCAGAGATACTAAAGAAAGGTCGCTCGTCTCTCTCACAAAAATCGAATGGATGACTCATACTCTCACCCAAAATATACACCAAGATAGAATCTCAGAAAGAAGCTCCCATACGAACTCTCTCTAATACATAAACTCAATGAAGCAAACTAGCACATCCATACATGTGCTCAATGAAGAATGATACAGTGAAGAATGCACCTTTTTTTTTTTTTTTTTTTTTTTTTATTTATTTATTTATTTTTTTTTTTGTGCATACTTTGATCAATAATGAATGAACTCCCATGAAAATACATACCCAAATGATCAAACCCTCCCCATATACGGATGTAACACGAATCCTCACTAACAAGACAACCTCTCAAAGTAAAATCTCTGAACCACTGTCCATGGGGTGAATGGAGGAAAGAATGTGACAATCTTCCATGCAGTGACTTATGAAAAACCACCACTCAATGTGAAACATGGATAATGTCAAGTAGGCAATGATGAAAGAAAAGACAAAGAACGAATATCACAAGTGATGATATGTGATGCCGGAAAAGGGTGATAAGATGATGTAAAAGAGGGAAATATCGCAATGAAAAGTGGGGAGTGATGCCTGAATATGTATGTCAGGTCTAGAACTCATGACGTATCTAATCAAAGCATGCAAGCACTTAGGGTCCCTAACCCGGTGTAATAGGTAAATGAGGTGATGAAAGAAAAGGCTATGGTGCTCGTGTGAGGCTCAATGGGCTAGCAACGGGTAACTCTATATATAAGGGTGATAGGGTAAATGGGCTCATGAAATGATGGCCACCCATCATTTGACCACAACCTCGAACATTGTGCTTCAAGATCTCACATGGCCAATACCAAAGACTGGCATCTATCAAACATAGACATGTCAACTCCTCTGAAATCGTGCGAAAGCTCCTACTCCGAATGCTCTATGATAATCATCAACGTCATCTGAAAATCAACTCACTCTATCATCACAAGCCACTCACCATCATCTCGTAGAATCACCATCTCTAATCGTCCCGACTCTCTGAAGTCATATGCAATGGCTCGGATCTGGATGCTCCATGAAAACCCCTCTGCCTCAACAATATCATCAAGTAGTCAAACAACCCTCTCATCGTGATCCAATCTATCATCATGCAAAGCTCACCTCAGGTCTAACCATCTCGAACTCTACCTGGTCAGATCAAAGAAAAATGATGGAAAGAATAGGCAATGGTACCATAGTATACGAAGGTGAATAAGGATGGTAAGGTCAAATAGTGGTACCAAAGAGGTGGTGTCATGTCAAGCCCAAAATGGGTAAGTCATCAAGTCTACAAAGACAGGATATGGATATGGATATGGTACTACTCTGATCAGAAGGTGAAATGAGTCACAATCTCAAACTCTCTAGGTGATCTCCTGATCCTAGGTCAATAGGCTCAATATCCTCCATGATAGGTCAGGCCAAAGTGATCATGACGTGCAAATGAATAAATGCCTCAAGTCAAAAGTACAGCACATCATATGATACATGGTCCCGCGATGGCAATCTAAAACTGGATGTATGATGAGAACTCTGGAGTCATAAAGGTGTCCACTGCGAGATGGCTACAAATGTGACTAGAGAATTCCTATCGATAATCCAAGATGAAAGAGGTGTGAAAAACACGCTATCACGAGATCGATACTCCATCTATAACCACATATCCTTAATCCAACTTTCAACTCAAGCTCCATAAGAGAAAAAAATGATAAGGCGATCAAGGCGACTTTCTCGAAAAAAGTGTGAATGTGAAAACATGCCTTTCACCTTTCAGTAATGAAAATGTGAGCATCAAGTCGAAAATCGAATCAAGGATCAAACACAAAAATGGGGTACTAGGCCCGTGATAGGTGTACAGTGTGAAAAGATGATCAATGAACATATCCCAAAGCATCCTGCAAGTGACAATAAAGTAAAAAGATGTGTCGAGCCAAGAAAAGAAGATGAAAGCCCTAGGGAGAAAGCATGCTAAACTCATCAAATGGGAGAAAGAAACTAATGCAACAAGGCAAGAAGGTGATCCAACCAATACTCAAACTCACACCAAACTCCGAGCACTCTCAACTGGATACCGAAAAAAAGAAAACACTGGATCTAAACTATAACTAAAGAGGCACTGAAGGCCCTCAGATGCACCCACGTGTAGGGAAAGAAATCCTGATCAAAGGATCTAAGCTCATCCTGGAAGGTCAAGGTGGCTCTAAAAGAAGATGGGTGGACTTTAAGGGATCCCTAGCAGAAGCGATCGTACCCTCCGGTGGTACGCAACCCTCTGCATGCCTCCGAAAAGATGGGGCGCTTCCATGCAAGGTGGTCATCACCTCTACACATGCACTACCTCGCATCCCAGGGAGGGCTCCTATGGTGAAGGCTCTCCTAATGGCTAGTGTATCTCACAACTCTGGTCACTCGTCGACGATCTAAAGTGCACAGTGAGTGGTGTGGGTGCATCCGAAAACCCTATGAAACTAAAAAGAAAACACACTGGTCACACAAATGTCCTGAAATCTAGCTTTGGGCTATACAGGTCTTCAAAGGTCGGACTCCAATCAGCATCAATATGTCGGCCACCTCCAAAATGCTCTCAAACATCGATATAGCCCATCGCTAAACCCTACTCCTAATCACTAGCTCGGTCGAAGAGCAAACAAAGCAACAAGTCTCATATCAAATACGAGAACAAGGAAAACAAGGTCGACCGAGACTAGGGACTTAGAGATAAGGGGATAAGTGTGTGTCCCACATAGACAAGCAGCATGCAATCACACAAAAGAAGAGCGGTCATGCACCATACAACCATGCAAAACAAGTATATATCATCCAAATCTACACACAAGCTAATCAAGATGAACATCTGACAAAGATAGCATGCTTAATAACAATCATGATAATATACAACAAAGAGAATCAACCATGTCAGGATGAACGAGATAAACAGCGAGAAGAATGTACATGCCAAGGTTAGCAGAGTAATCATACAACCAGGAGAGTCAATATGTGAGGATAAGCAAAAAAACAATCAATATAATCAACACGCCAATGCCTCAAATGAATACAATGACCAAACATGCATCAAAGATAATGATAACAAGAGCTCTCAATGTGCAATCAACAGTCAAACAAACACACGCACAAAGAGAGGTGGGTACCCATTGATTGACCAATCAAACGCCACATTTGCCTCATCTTATGTTCAAGCTTGACCCTCTAGTGATCCCCAGTGGAGTCGCCATTTTGTGGACCCCGCATTTCGGCTCATGCGTTTCCCACTCGATGGCAAGCTCGCTTTTTGTTGTTTGAAAAATGAATTTTATTGATTAAGAAAAATTTGACTTGGAGTCGCCACTTATTTTTGTTTTATTTTTAAAGGGTAAACAAAATAAGAAAGAAAAACCCTAAGTGTGACTCCTGATTTGGAAAAGGTGGTCTGTGAAAAACCGAGACTGGGTTCGGGGGTCAGATTACTTATCGGGAAGGTACGGTAAAAACCATAGCACCCCTCTAAGCCCCTAAAATGGGTCTCTACTAATAAAATGAAGCACGTGTGGCAATTGATTGATTAAACGTGGATACCGAAAAGTGATCGAATGTGCGAAAGCAAGACACGCATGATAACAAATAAATCAATAAACACAATCAAGCATAGGGTGTACCTTAGTCACAAACTGAGCGCTATCATAAGAGACAAGGTTAGTGCATAAATATAAAATAATCGCATGCATGTCATAGAGTGAAGCAAACCAAACAAGCATAGCAATCAATCAATCAACGAGAAAATGAGGAAATCGCGTATGTTGGGTCCCACCAAAACCCAATCTATAAATATAATAATAATAATAATAATAATAAATAAATAAATAAATAATTGTGAAAATTGGAATTTCGGAAATTGAAAATTGAATTCAGAAATTGGAAATTTGGAAATTGGGAATTAAATTTGAAAACCGGAATTTGGAAGAATTATTTAAAGATAGAAGTTTTAAAAATTAAATTTGAGGACCGGAACTTCGAAAAAAGCATGTGAAAATGGAAATTTGAAAGTTAAATTTAAGAAAATGAAAATTTGAAGAATTGTTGGAGAATTGAATTTTTGAAGATTTGATTTGAGAGAAAATAGAATTTCAAAGATTTATTTGGAGGCGGCATTTTAAAAATTGAATTCAGAATTATGGGATTTTTAGAAAATTAAATTTTAAAAAAAAATTGGATCTTGGAAAATTAAATTTAAAATTAGAACATTAGAAAAATATTTTAAGGATTGAGCTTTGAAAAATTAAATTTAAGAAGTTGGGACTTTGAAAAATGTTCGAAAAGGGAATATTTAAAAAATAAATAAATTTGGACATCGAAATATGAAGAATACGAAAAAAAAAAAAAAAAAAAAGATTGGTTGTGGGTAGGTTGTGTTGGTGATGGTGATGGTAATTAAAGTAATGAAGGCAAGGAAATTCCATGGATGGCTTTTACGGATAAAGGAAATAGAAAATAATAATAATAAATAAATAAAGTAATGATGTAATATGGAGATGAAGACTTTTGAAGGTATCCTCATTAAATGCTTTCCCACTTTCAACATGTACTCATTTGCTGGGACATCAAATACCACCTATTTAAAGGAAACTATAAGCATGGAAGAAAAATGCAAACAGCCCACGGCTATTCTCCTATTGGGCTCAACAGTCAATCAAACTCGCTCAGTATTTCAGCTCACTTTAAATCCTCTAGAAAGAATGCCCGCCTTCCATCGCAAACCAGAAACAGGAGAAAAGGCAAGAACAGAGCACCAAAAATAGGAATGAAATGAAACCATACAAGCCCCATTTCGTGTATCAATCAATGAGCTCAAATGGGGGGTGGGCCAAAAACAGTTACCAAATGAATTTTCTCTTAAAAAAAACCAAGATGTGAATGCCAGTATTTCATGTGAAATCTCAAAACAGAGGATAGAAAACAGGATAAAAATCAAACAGAGGATGAGTGCAAGCAAGCTCAGATTACATAAGAATAAACAAGAATCCTCGGCAAGCAAAACCAGGCATCAAAATATAAATCCCATTGTTCCCGGAAAACATAATAAAATAGTATGAAAACAAAGGAAATCCGCTTTTAGAAACCATACCTTTGTTCTTCGCTTCCCGACCCCTCTCCTCTGTTTTCCTCCTTCTCTTCGGTTTCCCTCCCAGGTTCCCCAAAAAAAATCCCTCTGCCCTCCAAATGCCTGCCTCCTCCCCCTCAACTCAAAAATCTCCCCCTCTCCGCTCTCTCTCTCTCTCTCTGTTTCCTTTCCATATTCGCTTCCTCCCGAAGCCAACCCCCAAAAAAAAAGATCCCCTTTCAGCAGCCCTCCATAAATGAAGACCTCCTGCCCAGCCTTTTCCTGCCTTTCCTCCTCTCTCCTTCTTTGCCCGTGTCCAGCTAACCCCCCCCCGTCTCGCTGAAAGTCCTCTGCCTCGATTTTTCTCCCCAGCTGGTTACTTCTTCCCCACGCCTCCAACTGCTCTCTGCCCCCTGCTCAGCCGAAGCCCTCACACGTCTGTCTGTCCCCGTCCCATCTAGTGGCCGCCCCTAGTCCCCTCTAGCTGCCCGGGAGTAGCCCACTTGAGAGGCCATCAAAAAACAAAAATAATCTTCAAAAAGCCACAGCCCTTGGGGGGGTCTACAGTCTTGTATAAATCTATATGATTATTATCTCAACCAAATATTTGTATAACTCAATTGACCTATTTATTCAAAATCAAATTAAAGATAAGTCAAATATAGGTTAAATAATTTAAAGTTATAATTAGGTTAACCAGCAAGATTATTAAATGAATCAATTTAGGTTAATTTTGTGTTATGCAGGTTGACTAAAAAACCACTCATTTATTAAATGGGTTATATAGGTAGATACAAATCTAACTAACACACGATTATAGTCAATCTAAACCCACAGAATATGTGTTAAATTCGAGTTGTATACATAAATTGTATTGAACTTATTAGGGACAATTGCAATCCCTATTCTTGTTCATGAATCCAAAAATATGGCTAGGCTTTCATCCATTTTGTGAAGTAATGAATCACTACTAGAAGGAATCTTCTCTACCTCAAAGCTCGAAGTAATGATTCTAATTAATATATCAATTCCCCATTAAGCAAAGGGTCATAGCTTAGTCAAATTTAATATTGACTTTATATTTTAATTATTTTTTCATGATTTATGATTTTTATTTAGGGTGCGTTTGACAGTGTTTTTACTTCTAATGCTTTCTATAAAAGTATTTTCTTTTAAAATATTTTTAGGAGAATCACTTATCAAGTATTTTTCCAAGAAATACTAAAAATAATATTTCAACACTACAAGCGATTCTTTAAATTCAAGCATCCTATTTTTCTTCAAAAATACTTTTTAGGTTAGAAGTACTTTTTTAAACACTGTCAAACAAACTCTTATAGAACATTTATTTAATTTTTCAAACCTTCCTCATCTACTCATCTTTCATTTCTTCCAACCAAAAACTAAATCAATGGAGTAAAATATTTGTAACATATACAAATTAAAGGAATATTTTCCAACCAAAAATTAAGCAAAATATCTATAGTATACGCAAATTAAAATATTGAAATTAATATTATCATTATAATCAAAGTTATAATTAGACAATATAGAATGAATAATAACCAAAAAAAATTAGTAAATTTATTTGATAACAATGTATATAGTAAATTTACTTTAATCTTAAGGGATACAAAAATAAATTAAAATTATTTAATTATAATGGATAAAGTAAATTCACTTTCCAACAAATGTAACATTTGTGGTGTACCTCATAAGCATGCTAAAGTTTCCTATTGCTTAATCAATCATTCTTAGATTTATGAACCAAGTAACATCTTCTCTAAATTTACCACTAATATATTGGATCAAGCTTTCTATATGGTGATGAATACTTGACTTCTTTAAAGCTTCTTTTCTCCTTTCTATATTTTATTTGACTTGAAAACCCTATCTTGCTTCACCCTTCTTGAAGAGTTAATGTAGTATTTTCAATGAGCCCTTTTTTCTTTATGAAATTTGCCTTGTAATGCTATTCTCCTTTCCACCCTCCTCAGTGATTGTAGTTATCACCTTTGGTGTCAAAGTCATTATTCTTGTTCCAAATTGACATATTTGTATATTCTAGTGAACATTCAAAACGATTGTTCTTCTTCCAAATTGTTATATTTGTATACTCTAGTGAACATTTCCTTCATACTCATAGACTTCTTATGTGATATGATTCAAAGTTAGGGGTGTAGGCCTCACTTAAAGGCAATTCTAGCTATAGTGTCATTGAAACTCTCCATGTGAACTATGGTTGCACTAAAATTCTTGGCTTAATTACTAGTGGACTCTCCATGTAATTGGATATTATAAAGAGAGTCTATGCCACACCTTTGCCCGGATGAGCACATATATTGTGAAATAAGGTTGTGCATAACTTTGAACACAAGGAAATAGATCCTCTTTGAAATATTGTGGAACTGCACCAAGACTAGTCCGACAAACTTAATTTGAAGGAAATACTCTAAAAAAGAAATGTTAGATATGTATATCTTGTATCTCGATTACTCTTCTATTTTAGGTTTATGTCCACATGAATAATGATAAGTTCATCGATGAAGCAACAATACTTGTTATTTATATACAATTTCATCATTTAAGATCATTTATATCCATTAAGGTACCATTCATTGAAGGATAGGAATACATTCCAACTGAGATAGAAGGTGAGGGGACTAATTTGTAATTCCTAGGAAATATGAAACTAGATGTGCAAAATGTGAAAAATAAAGGGATGTTAGTAAAATTTATTTTAAAATTAATTATTAGAAAATAAAATTAGTTAATAGATACACAAATGAATAATAATAATAATAATAATAATAATAATAATAATTACAGTATCTATTTATTAATAAGAATGAAAATATCTATTTTAACCAGGATTAAAAAATGTATTTTAATAAATTCCCTTCTTTTATGGGCATCTAAGATGCTCAAAATTATAAAAATTATAACAACCTACTACAGTTAAATATGAACGAGAATTTTTTTTTTTTTTCACTTTCTTTTATTTTCACCCATTTCACTCTGTTTTCTTCATTTTGCTTAACCCATGATAGTAAAACCCTAATTATATTAGGAAAAATATCAATGATGAGTTGTAGAAACATTTGACAAAAACTTATGAAAAAATATTAGTGGGTCAAAAATTGGATGAAATCTCTTAAAAGTATTGTGAAATAATGATAAGAAATAATAAAATAAATAATAATACCCATGTTAAAATTGTGTTATTGAACAAAACAATATGCGTATTGTGGGACCCCGCATCCATCCAAGCATAAATCCATTTCCTTTTTAGGTATTAGGTGGACAAAGGGCTATCCGAACAGTGTCTATATTCATTACGCAAGTAATAAATGTTCTAAGCGGTTACAATAAGAGCAATTATGAACATAAACACTTTGACTTTAAGCCTAGAAGTCGTTAGTCACCTAGCCAAGTATGGGTCCATTTAAAGCATTAAAGAGACACATGAAACGTTACAACTTTGTTAGAATAAAAGGTCCCTATACATGAAGTTTAGGTATGAAATATGCTCCCTAAAAAACTATTATCTGTCTTTTTTAGATATTAACTTAAGCTTCGAAGGAGCCCGTCCGAAAAACCATCTGGACATACTTTGTTGCAAGTATGCTCTCAAAAGAAGCTAGCCAAAAAAAACATTATTGGTTGTGTACCAACACATATTATAAATATTATCACATAACATACAAAACTTACAAACATATTTAATGTTAAAATGATGATTTCTTGTGAATGTATTCAATAATACAATTATTTTTATATTAAAAATATTTATGATTTTATTTACAAGTTTCTATTAATGTAACATAAATATATATATATAAAAAAAAAAAACTTATTAAAAAATTATCAAGATAATTTTTATATTTTTAACAATTGGTTAAATAGAATTTAAAAATAAGATAATTAATGTCTTAATCTCATTTCATTGATATAAACCTATTTCACTTTGATCACAAATTATGTTAGTTAAAGATATAGATATCGAGAATGAGAAAAACATTAGAAGTCAATATTTTATTTTTAAAATTTTTAAAATATTTCCTTTTAATTGTATTTAATTTTTAAGTATTTTAGTTTTAATTGTATTTTCAATTTTTATTTTTTTAATTTTATTGTTGTTCAATATTCCTAAGGATGTTTATTTTTGGAGAGGCAAAAAAAAAATCCCAAATCAAGTCTCACGGCTAGAAAAAAGAAAACCTAAAACTATAAGGGAGATCACTTATTTCCCATTAGGCATTTAAATGTCCACTTGTTAATTAGTGTTATTGACATAACGAGTAAAATAAAATGATCATTTTGAAAAATAATTATTTAATTTATGAAAAAATACATGTATTTTAAAATATTCTTAAATGGATGAAGATAAAACTAATTTATAAAATTTGAGTTTCTTTTTTTCATATTTTTTTCAAATTAATGAGTGGTAACCCACTTTTTTTATAAAAAAAATCTCAAATCCACATATAGCCTATTTATTTTCATCACAAACTTGTCTCCTTCGGAGCGGGTAGTATGGATGCTCGAAAAAATCTATCTTATTGTTGTCCTTAGTATAAGGCATCCCAAAACTTTGGAAAATTTCACCCAAATTTTAATCCTTATTTGTTGCATGGCCAAATATGGTAAACCTTTCCCTAGAAAGAGGAAAAAACACTAAAAATTGTTGAAATAAAATTGGTAAAAATAATTAAACTTGCTTTGTAGTCTATCTAATACTCTTCTTCAGTTAGTTCCGTTTTTTTTTTAACCCCTCCTCTGTTCTTTGAATTTTTGATAGGAAGATGAAGAAATTCAGAATAAGTACGAGAGTAGGAAAGAGACAACGGATTTTTGACACATCAGAGCTTGAAAGAATCAGCATATCAATTACAAAAAAATGAAATTAGCTTCCCATAGAGAGGCTCTCTCTGGTCAACCATGGGGGACATCTTGTACAAAAAATGAAGCTCAGTTCAAAAACTTATTGCTTCCTACAATGGCCGGTATCATTAGTATACAATATAAGTAAATCCCCCCAGAAATCCATGCACCAAGCCATGACTATACGAACCTTTAAAGATGGTATACTCTGAATGAACAAATGTGTATAGAGAAAAAAATGACCTGTCACAAAGGGCTTAGGGCTGGGACTGCTTCACCTTGGCTCGAATCTTCTCTTCTAACAAAGATGTATCTGTCTCAAGGTCAAAAATTCTGTTAAGGGCATGCATATTCTCGAGTGTCTCGTTTAGAGTCCGGTTTTCGCTCTCATCGCATCTCAGGTGTTGGATTGGACCATGTAGAAGCTTGTTCACTATGCCCATGCTAAGATCATAAAGAGCTGCCTTTTGTTTCTTTGAGATACCATCGCCCATCTTTGACAAACATTTGTCCAGCTCAGAAGCTCTAATTCTTTCAGCATAAGCCCTCAGTTTCTTGATGGTTGGAACAGTCTCTAACGAGTCCTTCCAAGATTTGAATTGTTTCAATTCCTCTGCAATAATCCCCTGAGCTTCCATTGCTTTCCGAAGGCGATCCTCCTTATTTGCTGCTACTACTTCCTTAAGATCATCCACATTGTAAACACGTACAGTGTCAAGATCAGAGACGCACGGTCCCACATTCCTGGGAACAGAGATGTCTATGAAGAGTCTCAAGCCTCCAATTTCCTCCCTCACAGGGGGAAGTGCCTCAACATGCTCTTTCAAGAACAGTGGGTTTTCTGAGGCCGTGCTGGTGAAAACCACATCAGCCTCGGCAGTGCATGCTAGCATTTCTGAGAGGGGTTTGTAGATGATCTCAACATCCTTAAGCTCCTTGCGGATCGCAGCAACTCTCTCCTCACTTCTGTTTACGACTACGATTTTAGTGGACCCTTTTGCAGCCAAGTGTTTGATGACAAGTTTACCCATCTTGCCTGCTCCAATCACCAATGGCCTCACAGTAGCATAGGAAGATTCTGCAAGCTTTAATAGGGCAAGCTCTACTGCAGCTGAACTGACGGAAACTGACCCAGCAGAAATATTGGTTTCAGTTCTAACCCTCTTCCCAACAGTGATTGCATGCTTGAACAACCCACTGATCTTCCTATCAAATCCAGGGACTCCTTGTCCAGTTTTTACAACTTGTCTTACCTGGGCAAGGATTTGACCTTCTCCTAAAACAAGAGAATCAAGCCCAGATGATACTTCAAATAAATGCCGTGTCGCATCTTCATTGTATAATGTGAAACGGTGCTGACAAATCTCTGATACAGAAACCCCACTTGTCTGCCAACAAAATAATTACAGTCACATCACCGTTCATTTAAAAAAATTAAAAATATATATTAAAAAGAGATGATCCAAAGCATATTGACAACAATTTGGATTTATTTGGGATGTTCTTTGTACTAAGAGTTTATGTTGTCATGATCCCATTCATTTCAGTAATCTCCCTTCCCTCTGTTTTGGTTGGGGGAAAAGGAAGGGATCTAGGACTATCAAGTTTCCTCCCACAAAATAAAAAGAAAATTATGCAATACAATACCTTTGACATCCATTCCATCACTTCTTTAACCCCACGATGCTGAGAGAGAGCCACAACATATATTTCCATTCTGTTACAAGTGCTAAGGACAGCAGCTTCTTCTATATGGTTCAAAGCACAGAGCTCAACAATGGCCTGTGGCCAGTTTGCTTCTGGAATGGCAAGTTTCTCGCGTACCTCAACTGGTGCTGTATGAAAATTAAGCCCCATGACAATAATACTGCTCCTCTCCTTCGTATATCCTGATAGAAAAAATATAAAGAAATGAGTCTCCACAATAATCAACATGTAGACTTTGCTAAAATGCACTTAAAAATGAAGTAAAAAGGGCAAAGAGAGAATATAACATCAAAAAAACTGAAAGCTGATATTATTTCCAGTTAATTTGCCACAAACTACATGGAATGGAGAATATATAAAATGTCATATGCACCCACAGCCTTAAGTCAAGAATACTTGAATATCCAGAAAAGAAGTAGAATATAAAGGCAAATCCATCTGTCCGAAATTAGGTAAATCTTCTCACTATTTGACTGCATAACACCTACTTAATCTATTAGGTATATTAATTCCTGAGGAATCATGCAATATAATTGCCCAAAACTGATGGTACATTTTTTTCGAGTTGGGAAACCTAAATATTGTTGCCAGCTTTTGCTGCTACCAAGAGGGAAGAAAAGTAATGACTGCAAATAGGATGAGATTTTCATCTCATGAGGAGCATTAGAGGAAAATGTGTCCCTGAGAGTAAATACCAAATGAAAAACATCATTTTGACACTTCCAAGTGTACCCTTTATCAATGTCTTACTCAGTATAATATGTTAGCTTCCTACTAGTAGAAGATACCAACTAGATTACATGAGGAGAAAAGAATAATGTCCTTTGACTCTTGATGACATTTAGCAAAAGAAAATGACTGCGTCTGAGGTCCCATAAAATCCACCTTGATGGAGTCATCATGGTTGCCACAAAAGGTACACTGGTTGATGGTGACATTTAAGCGAGATTCGGAGATTTATCCACTTTATCCAAAAATGAAGAGCCATTGAATTGCAGAGAATCACATAGACTATTTTTAAAAATAACAGTTATTATTGAGTTCAATTTTTAAATGCCAACACTAAAACCGATAGTTGGATAATTTACTATAATAAGATACATACCTTATGCAAGAAAAACTTTTAATGTAAAATAATCCATACTACTGTTTTTATACCATCTAAAATGTATTTTTATGAAATGCAATACAATACATACCATACTTGGTATGAGAGAACTGCATTAATTATTTTAAATTTTTAAAGAAAAATCAGATTTTAAATTTTTTGCATAAGCTGAGAAATTTAAGTCAAAAAGGAAAGGAACAGAAAGTGATCCTGATATTCTTAAATGAAAACATTGTGTGTTGTTGGAGGCATGTATTAAAAATAAAGGATTAAGTGTAATCATTATTCCAAATGAGTACCATGTATATCGACACTTAAATGTAATTAATGTTCAACCAAACATTGAAAAGATCTTATTTGAATAATTTGAATGTACACCTTGAGGACAATGAGAAATGAAGAATTAAAAACCTTTTACTCAATATATTAGTGTTTCTTTTTTGAGCTGTTTTTCTTTTGTCCATAGTCTTTAATTACCTTTTTGGGTGTAACAACGAACTTGGAATGCTAAAACTTTGAACATGACACATGCATCTATCTATGTGTAAATAGTCCGCATATAGTTGAACTTATATAAGATCATAGGGGTTTCTTTTTTTTTTTAAATCAACTGAACTGGTCTTGCAATTCCTTCTAACTACCCGTAAAAAACACTCCAATCGCAATACCAAATTAAAGCTCTCATGAACAAAATTAAACAAGAAGTATGCACTCAGTGACAGTTTTCCTTGCTTTTCCTCATAGAAAATGATAAATAACATCTATAGCATAATTTGGCATACTCATGTTGCTTACAATTCATCCACCTTTATACAACATCCAATCACTCCTTTTTTTATTTCTGAATTTTCAAAATCTTTATCACTATAATGGAAAACAAATTTGATGCACCACTTGAAGAAAAGAGTCTTTAAAGAAATAGCACAAAGAAAATATAACAAAATAAAAATCCACCTAATGCATGGAGAAAGTAGAAAGATCTTCAATATTGCACATAGTTAAACCATAGTATTAAAAGCCACGCTTTAAGTGTGCCTAAGCTCAAGGTGCAACCATAGTTATAGGGCCTTGCTTGCCAACACGCCTTATTGAAGAGGCACACCTTGTCAACTCTTTTCTAATTATATATTGAAATTTATATAATTCACTATTTTTTTATTGAATGGTTCTTTTAAACGTTTGGAATATTAAATTTTTTTATCGATATGCATCCAAGTTCACATTTCACTTTTCTCCGTGCCTTGCACCTGGGCTATAGATGAATTTTATGCCTTAGGTGGGCCTTGCGCCTTTTAAACTATGAGTCAACTCTTCCTTTAACCCAACCAAAATTGTTTAGCTCATTAACAGAGTCATAAAACAATATTCCGATCTCGTAAGGTTCAATTTTTTATGTGGAAAACTATAGCATACAACCATTCCTCCATCACCATGGGAAGAAAAATGGAAAGTCCAATCCATCAATGAAGTTCAAGGGACACTTTGTTAAAGTTCCAATTATTTGAGCTAAAATTTTGATCATGTGAATCAAAAAATATATAAATGAAAAAATTCAAGAAATTCTCCACACGGCCTTTTCCTTGCCGTTTAAATCCTATCACAGACGAATAGAGCCTCAATCTATCAAATCGAAATACAAAAATTTTAAGAATAAAAAACAAAAAATCAATGCAAAGAAATAGAAAGTCATTGTCAGCAGCCGAAGTTTTGAGCAATTCAAGAGCTGAAACACTCGACGCCCTCAATTCCGCCTTCCAAATCATCAGAACCAACGCTACACCTAACCGCTCCCAATCCCGCCATTTTCCTTGGCCTGACGGAGATCCGAACGGGAGGATAAGAAACGGAGACATTGCAACGGAGACCAAACTTGAAGGCTTCCAAAGAATTGAATAATAAATTTTAAGCTAAGACCTTAAATACAATTTAACTTAAAATCAACTTAAGTCATTAAGTAATAAATACTAAATTGTAACAAACATCCCCTCGATGTGAATCCAAGTCCGTTGTCATTTGCCTTTAACTGTTGTATAATCATATCAAAATCAAGATCATCAAAATTAGGATCATTAGTACATAATAGAGGAAGTCTCATGTAATATTTTCCATCCTTTCTTTTCCTCTAACACAACATAAAGACATTTGGTTTTGTGCATGTGGGATGAATGTTATATGCCTTTGACATGTATGTCCATATTCTTAGTTGTATTAAAATGTCAAAGATTTTCATAGTACTCTGCCTTTAGGTATTTAATATGCATGGAAGACATTACTCCTACATATAAAAGGTTAAGGAAGCCTTTGCTGTTAGATTTCCTAAATGGGTCCAGAAATCTGGCCTATAATATTTTGGGATTTTCGTTGATTTAGTTTTCCTTTTTAATTGTCATTAATAACCATAAATTATGGCATTAACTCCAGGCAGAGTGAATATAAATAGAACCTTCGTAGTTAAGTCCCTAAGCTTTCAATCTATATTCAAACACATATACACCATCATTTTGAGATTGATTAAAGGTTTAGAAGCACCTCAACCTATCTTAATATCAAATTAATTTCCTAATTCCCAAACCATCAATGGTCGAAGGTATATTTCATTTCTTCCTTTTTTCCCGTATTTGATATATGTTATTAAAGTTTTGAACATGTTTAGATTGGTTTTAGCACCAACAATCGCTACTATACACACATAAGAATGATAATAGAAATGAAAATTAAGGTCAACTGAAATCAAAATCCAAAGCTATAAAAAACTAAATAGAGGTTAAATGGACTCCTATTATTACAACTCAAACTATAATATTGATAAATCTTTTTGGGTCATCTATCACATGGCAGCATTGGTGTTTTGACTAGAAAGAATAAAGTTAGTAATTAAATAATTAAAAATGATAAAATAATAAAACAAAAACTCATATGTAAATCTTTTGAGCTTCATATCTACATAAGGCATAAGATTCATGAACCTAAATTAAGGCATGAAGAATAGTGAGGTCAACTAACACATGCAACAAAGAAAGAAAAATTGTCTGTGTGTGTAAGGTCAATGTCAATAGAATGGTTGCATGCACGCATGCATGCGTAACCTTGAAAGTGATTTCACTTATCCAAGGACTATACTTTTGCATGCATGTGTTACACAAGTGCGAAGACTTTTCTTAATTTGTGTCTTTTCCTAGACGCCACGCATCGACTAGATTGTCATCTTGAAACAATTTTAAGGAAAAATAGAACAAAAGCAACAATTTCAAAACACTCAGGCCTATCTAGAAATTATTATGTTAAAATAGTTTTGAATTTAACAAATTTTGGATGGAAAATAGTCCTTTAAGAATTTTTTTTCAAAGTAGAATGATTTTTTAGCAAATAGAAAAAATATAAAATATAAAATATAAAATTTTTTTTCATATCTGAGTCATTGAATAGAATCTTATTGCTACAAACATCTTTTAATAATACTTGAAAACTTATTTCTAAAAATAATTTTAAACACACCCTTCTTCATTTTTCTTTACCTATGGATTGAGATGGCAAGTTCATCCAATGAGAAAGTTGTATAGACCATCATTTTTGTCATCTTCTTCATATTTTTTTAAAGTTGGAAGTATAATTGAAATTTGTTTGCGAATCAATCTATATATATAACAAATTTAAATGGAAAAAATAAATAAATAAAAAAAGGGTAAAATAGGGATAGTAATAGGGCAAGTTCAAATAGATAACCCCCATCCCAACTCTTATCTCATTTATATAAACCTATTCTCGTAACTGTTCCAATAAAAAATTTAAATGGAGCATATTGTTTATTATTTTTAATTTTTGAATTTTTTATCTTTTTAAAATTTTATTTATATTAAAATAAATATATTATAATTTTTTATAACTTATTTTATTTGAGAAATAGATTTTTTATTATTTTATATGTGTTAAGAATGAGAAAATAAAAAATAAATACAACTATTTTTAAAATTAATTATATATCCAATGCTCAAATCCACACACTGTTTTTAAAGAAATAGAATTGAAAAGAGATGGAAGAAAGAAGGTATGTACACAGATATGGGCAGAAATAAATGCTTGAATGCCTCCAAACTCCCAAATGAACAGCTCACAAATCCAAATGTAGAACTCCAAATCAAGACAAAAGAAAAAAGAAAAAAGAAAAACCCTCTCTCACCAAAATACAAAAATCCTAAAAATAACAAAGAAAATAGATAAATGTCATAGAGAATATATGAGTCGTCCTATCTTATCCTAGGGTTTCTATAGACCCTCTATTTTGTCATTTTAACACATGCAATATTAGGTGTTTCCCTGTGCTTCCTGTTTGCCCTATAGTCATCCCTTACTCTATCTTAGAGTTTTTGTAAACTCTCTATTTTATCGTTTTCTTGTGCTTCTTGTTTGCCCTATAGTCATCCTTTAGCAATCCTTTGTCACTCATATGGCTTGCTCCCTCTAAGTCACCTTCAGAGATCCTTTGTTGAAAGTTTTATCTAAACCCTCATTGTGACTTTAGTAGCCTCTTAAGTTTAGTTTTAGGTTTAGGTCAGTTAGATTTTTTTTTTTAGATTAAATTCCACTTAGATGATTCTAGGCTTAGGTAGCATTGCATAATCTTAGAATTAGGTGAGCATTAGTTCGATTCCTGATTTTTTATTGCATGCGATTTGATATTTGATATTTATATTTTATTTATTAAAAAAATTGCACCAGACTGATTTTTTTTTGTAATTGCATGAGATTGCCTCTGGAAAGCATCCTGTCTCGGTAAGCGCTTTCTAGTTTCCGAGTCATTATTTTGATCATCCTTCTCCATATCTCCCACTCTAAGAAACTTATCCCTGATCTCCAGCTGAATCTTTACAAGAGATCAGAAACAAAAAGAAATTGTATATCCAAAACGAAGTTATATGATTCTGAGGAGAATAGAAGAACACAACTAATTAAGTTACACAATGCTTACAAATAAGGAGATTTTGCACTCCACGCATGAGTTTTATTTGTACTGACCAATACTTATAATCAGCTTATTACATACCACTAGAATGATAGGATAATACTTGCTTAGAGGTAGTTCGATAATCTTCAATAAGGACGCTGTCCGATGTAGTTGCCCGGCGGATAGTAGTTACATATGATGAACCACCATCCATTGCTGCACTGAGCCCTAGCACACCCAAGACTCACTGAGTTACGCCAAACAACTTGAGTATAGTGCCTGCATTCCCCACCAACGCATGAGTTGGAGTTGTAATCATAATTAGGCTTCTCCGCCACCCACAAGTTCACTGCCTTAGTGCCTGTAAATGAACCACTGCCCTTGGCAAGGTTCTCCCCATAAGGCCCATTCGAATGCACTAAATTGCAGTCCCCGATCCGTTGGTTGGCATAGCTCTGAGCATAGGCGGCTACGGTGTCGTTCCATGTCATAGACCCAACACCAACTTGTGCCCGAGCAGTATTGTGAGCATTGAGGTAGTCCTGTTGTGAGTTTTGAGCAAAGGAGGTGTGAACCAGCAGGGCCGAGCCTATGAGACAAGCAAGTGCTACTGAAATCTTACACAACCCCATTTTCAGTTGTGAAGTATACTGTAATTGATGTCGAATGAGGATTGCTTTGATGGGTATTTATAGGGAAAATGAGTTGAAAATAGGGTGATCAAGAGCATCACAAACAACCGTTACTTTAAGCAACTCCAAGTGGCCAAAACATCCTACTTGGACACACAAGACTTTGTGGTGGCTTGCACATGTAAAAGGACAATAATCGATACAACAACTGACACAGTGATCAAAATGACTTTGATCTTCACCTTATTTTCTTGACATGTGATAAACATCATTTTGAAAAAAGTTTCAAGATATCTTCTAGGGTTTAGCCCGGGCATCCAGACTAGTTTGATCAAGACTAGTAACTACAAGTTTCTATTTCCAACATTAAACCAAATTGAAAGAAAACTCTATGTGCTTGCTTTCATGGTTGACATAAAAATTTAGCAGAACTTGTTACAAATGCCATGTGATCAAGTTAGGACCACCATAGACTTTTTTGGCCTTGCGCATGGGATTTCTAGGTACGGTCGTGTAATATTTCCTCAACTATGTTAGAATATTTTGAAAGAAGATTAGGTCTTGTTTTGTAACTATTTTTGAAAATAGTTTTGAAAAATGGCTTTTGAGAACAATTTTTAAAAACTATTTTTTAATATTTTGTAGAATAAAAATTTGTTTGAAAATGTGATATATTTTTAATATTTTTAAATATATTTTAAAAATAATTTTTATGTCTATTATTTTTTTTAATTATTTTACATGTTTATATAATTATTTTTTTAAATAATACTTAGGAAATAACTAAAAGATGTTATTTGAAAACACTTTTTTTTTTAATAACAAAAAATAGAAAACAATTTTGTGGTTTTCAAACATGTTTTTTTTTGTTTTTTTTTTTAGAGAACAAAAAACTATTTTTGAAAACAGTTGTCAGGCTTTAACCCCTAATGAAAATCAAGTGCCAGATGCTCTAAACCACTATAAAAGCTATCGACATATTTAAAATTAAGGGGCTCCTTTTGACCAATTTAAGATCACACAATCACCATCAAGAAAAGTGTTTCTAACCCTAAAAACACTTCAAAGCATTTTTAAATTATAAAATGGGTGTTTTGGTAATTTTGAAAAACACTTTTAAAAATTTAGAAAAACATTTGACATGTTTTCTTAGAGAAGCACTAGGAAAGTGATTCTTTTTTTTTAAAAAAAAAAGCATTTTAAAATTTTTCATATATTCCTAAAATACCATTTCTCACTATCTTTCATCACTCTCCACTTCCTTCTCGTTCTCTTCTTCCTCTTTCACTTCCCTTTCATAAAAATAATTTTTTGAATTTCTTTTAATAATATAAATATTTATATATTTTTTTTGTAATAAAAGTTTTTGATTTATTATAATATTTTCTTTTTATAATAAATATCTTTTTTAATAATTTATTATTATTAAAAGCATTTTTATACTTATGTGATATATTATCAAAAACATTATTAGAATCACTTTCTCATATTCTTATAAAAACGGTTTTCATAAAAATATTGTAAAAGAAATGGCTTCCAATAAAAATAGTGCCGGTAGAAGCAGTGCAAATGGGCTCTTACAATTAAGATGAATGTTATGTTTAACTTGGTGTGAATGATAAAAATTGGGACCATGGGTACATGATAGTGGAAGTCCCGTGTAATGGTTTCCACCCTTTCTTTTCCTCTGACACGGTATGTGCACATTAGGTTTTGTGGATGTGGGATGGATGTTGTCCATATTCTTTGCTGTGTCGAGAGGTCGAAAGGCCCAGTATCAAATGATCATCATCAAATGTCAAAGCTAGTAAATAATTAAAAATGATAAAATGAACTTGTAAAAAAAAACAATAATCGAAAAACTCGTTCAAATCTTTTGAGTTTCATGTCTCTGCATCAGGTATATGATTCATGAATTTAAGGCATGAAAGTTGCGCACATGAAATAACTTGAAAGTGATTTCACTTATAAGCAGTTGTCAGTACTCACAGATATGTCGATAATTCGATTTTCATAAATATATCAATGAATATTTTAGAAGTAAAAATAGATATTTTAAAATTATTTTAAAAAAAAATTTTGATATATTTCATTTGTCATATTTGATAATAATATCTTCTACGTCGATAAAAAATATAAATTTTATAAATAAATATTTATTATTAAGTTGCATTATATATTATTTTATAATAGTATTATGATAATATGTCTAATTTAAAATATATATATTTAATATTAAAATTATGATATTTTTTAATGTAAATATATTCAATGATATCAAATAAATAATAATATATGTATAATTTTTTTAATATTTATATCTTTTTATTTATTTAATATATAGATTATATAAAAAATACATATTAAGAAAATTATGTTTTAATATTTTTTGTAATAAATTAAATCAAATGTAAAAATAAAATAATAAGAATTAATTTATTTAATAATCAAAAAATTAAAAAAAAAAAATTGATAAAATATCGGTAAAATATCTAGAAATATTGGTTGATAGATATATTTTTCCAAATTTTGTATTAGTATTCATGAATATTGAAGAATATTAAATATATAGAGGATATGATATATCTGAATATTTTAAACCTGTCATGTGTTACACATATTGCTACACACTAGGCATTGACCGAATTGTTATCTTGAAACTAGTACCCAAATGTCTAAAATGTTATGGAAATTGGTATAGAAGAAATAATTCTAAGACACTTTAGGCCTATCTGAAAATTATTATATATGTTTAAACAGTTTCGTATTTAACAAATTTTGGTTTGAAAATATTCTTTTAAGAATTTGTTTTGAATATAGAATTAATATATTTTTTAGACCAAACTTGTGACATTTCTTTTTCTTTTTCTTTTTCTTTTTTGTTTTTTGCCAATGTTACGAATTTTTGCATTATACATCTTCTTAAAGAATAAATCAAGGACATCGGTTTAAATATTTGAGTTCTTCAACATAATTTTATTGCTACAAACATTTTTTAATCATTACTAAAAAAAATTATTTTTGAAAATTTTGCTAAATAGACACTTAGGTTGTATTTGGTTCTTGGAAAATACTAAGAAAATAAAAAAAAATGGAAAGAAAAATTATTTTTTCATGTTTGGTTGTGTTATGAAAATATCAAAGAAATTCAAATATAATTAAAACTAGTTAAAAACTTATATATTTTTACATGGTTTTAAAAATCAGACTAAACCAATGAATCCGTCCGCTAGCCAGTCATGATTCCTGTTCAATATGGCTAATTGAGTCAACTAAGGGTTGAATTGTAATCGAACCAGTTGAACTGATCGGTTTTCTCATAACTGGACGGTTCAATCCTTTTTTCTTTTTATTTTTTTAAGCCAAAAAAAAAAAAACCCACAATTTTGTTTTTTTTAAGCCAAACAAAACATTTTGATGCATTTTGCACCGAAACAACAACATTTCCTAAGGGAACTAGATCACTCTATGAGAAGTTCATCCGACTCATTTGTCATCAAGCCCAATGAGTGTTTAGTCTTACAAGCTAATGATTCTTACATGTCTTTTATACCCCACTATCTCTATATATTTTTTATCCATTTTCAGTGCAGGATTAGTTAGTGAGAAAAAAGAAATTTTGCAAGTTGGAGAGATTGAGCTCGAACCTTTAAGTGTAAAAATTGAAACTTAATCATTAAGGTATGAACCTTCTTCATTGTATTATATTTACAAATAAAAATATACAACAAAATTAATATTTTTTTCCAAATTTTTATTGTATAAAAGTATAAAACACTTTCACATTTATTTTTATAATAATTATATAATGTAATTTAAAAAATAATATAAATTAATTAATATAATAATTTCAAAATAATAAAATACAAAAGACATGCAAATAAAATTAAATATTATAATTTTTTTCATTTTAAATATATCTTTATATTTAAATATTATAAATGGTCTATTTAATTAATTTTTAAATATTAATATATTTATGTTTATCTTCATCATTTAATTTGATATACCAAATATAAAAATGAAATATTATTAAAAAAATTTAATTATATATAATTTTAATTTCTTATAATTATTTAAAATTTTATATAATATATAAATTATTATTTACAACCTAATCGGTTCGATCGCAGTCCGACCAATGAACCGTGAGCTGGTAACTTTTCAGGTTCAATCACCGATCCGATTATAAAAACATTGTATTTTTAAATTATTTGATTTTCATTTCAATAAGTTAAAATAAATAAAATGGGTTTAAAGTAATAAATAAAAATAATTTATTGACTTTTAATCTTTTTTTTTTCCTTCGTTTTTTCTTTCCTTTTACTTTTCCTTTATAGTTTATTTCCTTGACATTTTACCTCAAATTTTTTGAAACCAAACATAGCCTTAATCATTTTTTATCATTTTTTTCATATCTTATTAAAGTCAAAAGTATAATTGAAATTTTTATGTCAAAAAAATATTTATTTATTTTATTTTGAGTGTACATTTATTCTTTAATCATCATTTACCAAATATATTAGTAGTTATTGGTAATGAATTTAAATGATAAAGAAATAAATAAAAGGGGTAAATTAAGGATGGCAATTAGGCAGATTTGGATAGGGAGTGATCACTTGATTTTTTCGTCGTTTATTGGATCAAAACAAAATTTATAACCTAAGTCACTATTCTATAACAGCTTGTACCCGATCAAAAAGCGGTTTTAGTACAAACTATTATAGTATAGTTGTTTTTAGGTATCGTCCACTAGGATGGATTATTCTTGGTAATCAAGGCTTGAATAAAAGGAGAATAAATGATTGAGATTAAGTGAAAATGATTTGACAATTCATGATAAAAGTTCAAAATAACAATGATTTCAAATTGAGAATAAATGAAATGTAAAATAGAAGAAAATTAATAGAAAATGAAATTCTCGGAGTTAGGATTTTCTAGAAAACAATTTCCATGGTGAATAGATGTTGAGATCCAATTTTCATCAAGTTAGATTGAAAACCTAAATTTTCATCTAAACCGATTTTTTATTTAGCTTTAGATCTAGATTTAATTTCTCTTCAAATTAGGTCATTTAATCCAAGAGATCAATTCAAATCATATATTCAATTCATCTTAAATTATCTTCCAATGATTCACACAATGCAACTATTCAATCTCATCAAATCTAGCATTAAGAATTTAATGAATCTACCTAACTTGCATTGTAGTAATCATCTAAGACAATTTGAAGAGAAAAATCCCCAAATTTCAATTAATCAATCAATTGGATCAAATTACCTTTGCAATTCAAGCTCATTTCTCTAATTCACCATAAATCTTGCCTCTAGATCCTCCCTCCTTCGAGAAAAACGAGATTTAGCCACTCATGCTTGGAGATTTAGTCTCACAAGACATGTTTGGCTAGTGAGAAAATGAGAGAAAATGAAGGAAAGTAGAAAATTCTATAGAGAAAGGAAATCTGGAAAATTCTACAATTAGAAAATGTCTAAAAGTCTTTTTAAATGAGTAAATAAAGTTTCTATTTATAGGCCAAGGTCAAGTGGACACTTGGCATCATTTAAGAGGTCTTTCGGAGGCTTCTTCACCAAGAAATCTGGAGTTTAGTAATAAAATGCAATTTCGCATGAGATCCAACACTTTCTCACGAGCTCCAACAATTTCGCATGATTGTGCGAAGTGGAAAATGCATCAGCACCAATTTCACCTTCCTGGAGCATTTCGCATGATTGTGCGAAAGTTTTGCATGGTCATGCAAAATCAGCTTTTAGATTTCCCTTTAAGCTACAACAAAAATTGCTTTCTGGTCTATTTCACACGACTGTGTGAAATTTTATAGAAATACATAATTTTTCAACTCCTTTTTGCTATTTCTTCCATTTCTTTCTCTTGAATCCACCTCAACCACCTTCAAATAAGCTCCAAAACTTGGTCCAAGTGCATTGCTTCTTCCTCATCATCCATATTGTTTACCTTCCTCAATTCCATTTCTCTTTTGTCACTCAATACTTCAAAAATCACCTTGAAATATCTCCAAAACTTCACAAAAACCATTAGTATCTCTTGTAAGGGTAGCAATGTATTACTTGGGCATATTAGGCATAATTACTACTCAAAATGTATGAAACTCATGAGAATTATTATCTAAAATATGCACTTTTTGAGTAGTAATCAGGGAGCCCTTATCATAACTCTATCTCATTTATATAAACCGATTCTCATTGATGTCCCAATAAAAAATTTCAATGGATTGCCTTGCTTTATATTTATATTTTTAAATTTCTTATTTTTTTATAAATAAATAAATATATTAAAATAAATATATATTTTCTAAATAAATACCATAAATTTTTAGAACTTATTTTATTTGAGGAGAAGATGTTTTTTTTACTATTTTGTGTTAAAAATGAGAAAATAAAAAATAAATTAAACTATTTCTAAATTAATTATATAAAAATCGATTTATTTTATTTTATTTTATATGTGCTAAAAAAGACAAAATAAAAAATAAATAAATTATATTTTTAAAATTAATTCTAAGGTTTAATACATGTTGCCACCTCAACCTATCTCGTGTTTTGTATATTACCCCCTCTGGTTTAAAATTGAACAAATTGTCCTCTAAACTTCTTAAATACTAGCACTATGTCATTTTTGTTGGACTGTGTTAATTTTAATGGACGAAAATGTCATGTGTTGTACACATGATTATATAAGTAAGGGTAGATTTGTAAATTGAATCACTTAAATAGAGCTCTCTCTCATTCTTCCTCTAAAACCCTAAATCCTCAAACACCCTCAAATCCAAAGTCCTAGAATCCTGAAATTTGTGAAGAAAAACGTAGTTGGACGAGTGATAGGTCCTCTTGTTCATTGCTATTATGGTAATGAGGCTCGTATTCTAACATTTTGGACCAATTTAAATCTAAGGAGAAGGTTTATGGGATACGATAAACATAAGGTAATAATGTCTTGATTTCCAAATTGACCCTTAGTCATTTGGTCTTTGTAGACATCTTATTATTATGTGTTCAATTTTTGGTACAAATATATGAAGGATGTGGATTCTTCTTGTGGTACAATGCTCCCCCAGACTATACAACTGTGACCATTTTAAGTGATTCTACGACTTTACATCTGAGTTAAGTGTCTAACTAAGATCCTGAGTCTTGAAATCTTTGGGGTTCCTATTTTTCATCGCCAACTCCAATTTGCTCTATCCTATTTCGCTCCTTTTCTTCATCATTGCTTCGTTTCTAGGGCTCCTTTTCTTCATGAGATTGTCTCTAAAAAGCATTTTGTCTCGATAAGCACTTTCGATTATCCGAGTCATTATTTTGATCATCCTTCTCTGTATCTCCCACTCTAAGAAACTTATACCTAATATTCGACTGTATCTTTACAAAAGGAAAGAAACAAAAAGAAATTGTATATCCAAAATGAATTTATATGATTATGAGGTGGTCTTAATAACCAAAAACCGTCTTATATGGCTGTTAATCGAAAAATTAATAAAGCTTTCTCCCACTTACACATGCACACCTCCACACACCCTAACATTTGCTCCATGTCACATTTATTGATTAAAATATTTTTCCTGAAATTTTCCGGCCAAATGATGAAGGTCTCTCTACACATTAATATTTGATTAGGTAAAAAGTTTAGTAAAAGTTAGTCAAAAGCCAACAAATTGAATTTTTGCTACATAAGATTTGTACACTAAGAATTTCATAAGTTCAATTTAATTTTAAAAGTGATTTAGTCATCAAATTTTTTGAGATTGGATAGGAAATTTGAATATTAGCTATTGAAAATTAATTTAATTATCATTAGGTCATTATTAGTTAACCTTAGTTTCTATATTGAGAATAAATTCGCATCATGTTATATTATTATGCTAAATTTTTTAAGAAATCGATTTTAACAATTATAACATTCGCGTATGTTTTCTTTCCTAGCTTTATTTTAATATTAAATTTGTTATTATTAAAATAATAACATAAAAATCTATGAAAATATATTTTTCAGGTTTTAAAATAAAATTAATTAATTAATATTAGGAAATTTATTAAAATAGAATAAAATAAAAGTTTGTTCGAATGGTGTTAATGTTTTTCCTTTTCTTTTTGTTCATAATGGTTGAAATCGATCTCCATATTTTTCTTTCTTTCTTTCTTTCTTTTCTATTTGTTGAATTCCTAAGCATGCATGGCTTCACCATTATAAGATAGAATATGGTTTCCTCGTTCCACTTCTTCACACACTACATATTATTTTCAGGTAACTCTATTTGAATTAAAATAAAAGAAATGAGTTTGAATTGTAAATTTATTTTTTATTTTCCTTCCTTTTTTCTTTTCTTCTACTTTTCCTCTCTATTTTCTTTTCTTTACATTTTTCCTCAAATATTCTGAGAACCAAACATAACCTATAGCTTTAACAAAACTATGAACTTTATAGTGTAAATATGGCCTGTAACTCTATTTTGTTGGCTATAAACATAGATATCAGCTTTATTATTTGAATCTTTAAGCAAAGATGGTCGTAATAAGAATGTATAATAAAGATCGCAAAGCCTCAATAGAAAGAAAACCACATTAAAAATAAATAAATAAATAAGGCAAACATTAAGAGGGTATTTGGTGTATCAACTTAATGACTTGATACGACTTAAATGACTTAATTTAAGTCATTAAGTAAATTTAAACATATCTGATAAAATAACTTAATATCACAACTTAAAGTTAAAAGTAACTTTAAGTATTAAGTCAAAATAATTAACTTATTTTTAATCTTGAATTTCTTTTACCTTATTCACTCATGTTTATTGAGAGTATATTTTACAATTTTACCTTCATAACTCATTTTTTATAGTAAATATTTTTACAATTATCTTATATATCTATAATATTTTAAATATAAATGTTTAACAAATAAATTTATTACTTAATATTAATGAAAATATAAATATTAATCAAAATTAATGAGGATAAATATGTTAATTTGATAATTTAAAATAAATATTAAGTTGACTTTATTAAACAACTTTAATACTTAAATAAAAAATAAGAAATAAAGTTCAAGTCAACAACTTAAGAACAATTTAACTTAAATCTGTTGGATTGCTTGAGAATTTTCAAAGCTCAGGAAAGCACCAAGCCAACTTTTAAATTCCATCTTTGCAATTCTTTGTCATGTTCTTGGATAGTTGTTTAGTGATATGTGGCCATCTTTGTTAAAGTGTCTTACATTTTTCTTCCATCTGAGTTAGTGAATTGTATTCATCCCATATTAAAGCTTAGAAATTCTAGCAAATAAGTCAATTCAAACACAATACAAATAACAATCGAATTAAAAACATAAAAATTCACATACAACCTAATTATCAAATAGGTAACATATTGTATAACCCATTTTACTCCTTTAATAATAAAATTCTTATATTCAATAATCAAGTTGATTTATACCTTGTATAAATCTATATGATTATTATCTCAACCAAATATTTTTATAACTTAATTGACCTATTTATTCAAAAGCAAATTAAAGACAAGTCAAATATAGGTTAAATAATTTAAAGTTATAATTAGGTTAACCAGCATGATTATTAAATGAATCAATTCAGGTCAATTTTGTGTTATGCAGGTTGACTAAAAAACCACTCATTTATTGAATGGGTGATATAGGTAGATACAAATCTGACTAACACACGATTATACTCAATCTAAACCTACAAAATATGTGTTAAATTCGAGTTGTATACATGAATTGTATTGAACTTATTAGGCACAATTGCAATCCCTATTCTTGTTCATGAATCCAAAAATATGGCCAAGCATTCATCCATTTTGTGAAGTAATGAATCACTACTAGAAGGAATCTTCTCTAGCTCAAAGCTCGAGGTAATGGTTCTAATTAATATATCAATTCTCCATTAAGCAAAGGGTCATAGCTTAGTCAAATTTAATATTGAATTTATATTTTAATTATTTTTTCATGATTTATGATTTTTATTTAGGGTGCATTTGATAGTGTTTTTACTTCTAATGCTTTCTATAGAAGTATTTTCTTTTAAAATATTTTTAGGAGAATCACTTATCAAGTATTTTTCCAAGAAATACTAAAAATAATATTTCAACACTACAAGCGATTCTTCAAATTCAAGCATCCAATTTTTCTTCAAAAATACTTTTTAGGTTAAAAGCATTTTTTAAAAACATTGTCAAACAAACTCTTATAGAACATTTATTTAATTTTTCAAACCTTCCTCGTCTACTCATCTTTCATTTCTTCCAACCAAAAACTAAATCAATGGAGTAAAATATTTGTAATATATACAAATTAAAGGAATATTTTCCAACCAAAAATTAAGCAAAATATCTATAGTATATGAAAATTAAAATATTGAAATTATTATTATCATTATAATCAAAGTTATAATTAGACAATATAGAATGAATAACAACCAAAAAAAATTAGTAAATTTATTTGATAACAAAATATATAGTAAATTTACTTCAATCATAAGGGATACAAAAAAAAATTATTTAATTATAATGGATAAAGTAAATTCACTTTCCAACAAAGGTAACATTTGTGGTGTACCTCATAAGCATGCTAAAGTTTCCCATTGCTTAATCAATCATTCTTAGATCTATGAGCCAAGAAACATCTTATCTAAATTTACCACTAATATATTGGATCAAGCTTTCTATATGGTGATGAATACTTGACTTCTTTAAAGCTTCTTTTCTCCTTTCTATATTTTATTTGACTTGAAACCCTAGTCTTGCTTCACCCTTCTTGAAGAGTTAATGTAGTCTTTTCAATGAGCCCTTTTTTCTTTATGAAATTTGCCTTGTAATGCTATTCTCCTTTCCACCCTCCTCAGTGATTGTGGTTATCACCTTTGGTGTCAAAGTCATTATTCTTGTTCCAAATTGACATATTTGTATATTCTAGTGAACATTCAAAACCATTGTTCTTCTTCCAAATTGTTATATTTGTATGCTCTAGTGAACATTTCCTTCATACTCATAGACTTCTTATGTGATACGATTCAAAGTTAGGGGTGTAGGCCTCACTTAAAGGCAATTCTGGCTATAGTGTCATTGAAACTCTCCATGTGAACTATGGTTGCACTAAAATTCTTGGCGTAATTACAAGTGGACTCTTCATGTAATTGGATATTATAAAGAGAGTCTATGCCACACCTTTGCCCGGATGAGCACATATATTGTGAAATAAGGTTGTGCATAACTTTGAACACAAGAAAATATATCCTCTTTGAAATATTGTGGAACTACACCAAGACTAGTCCAACAAACTTAATTTGAAGGAAATACTCTAAAAAAAAACTGTTAGATATGTATGTGTTGTATCTCAATTACTCTTCTATTTTAGGTTTATTTCCACATGAATAATGATAAGCTCATCAAAGAAGCAACAATACTTGTTATTTATATACAATTTCATCATTTAAGATCATTTATATCCGTTAAGGTACCATTCGTTGAAGGATAGGAATACATTCAAACCAATATAAAAGGTGAGGGGACTAATTTGTAATTCCTGAGAAATATGAAACTAGGTGTGCAAAATGTGAAAAATAAGGGATGTTAGTATAATTTATTTTTCAATTAATTATTAGAAAATAAAATTAGTTAATAGATACAAAAATGAATAATAATAATAATTACAGTATCTATTTATTAATAAGAATGAAAATATCTATTTTAACCAGGATTAAAAAATGTATTTTAATAAATTCCCTTCTTTTATGAGCATCTAAGATGCTCAAAATTATAACAATTATAACAACCTACTACTGTTATACATGAACGAGAAATATTTTTTTTTTCACTTTCTTTTATTTTCACCCGTTTCACTCTGTTTTCTTCATTTTGCTTAACCCATGATAGTAAAACCCTAATTATATTAGGAAAAATATCAATGATGAGTTGTAGAAACATTTGACAAAAACTTATGAAAAAATATTAGTGGGTCGAAAATTGGATGAAATCTCTTAAAAGTATTGTGAAATAATGATAAGAAATAATAAAATAAATAATAATACCCATGTTAAAATTGTGTTATTGAACAAAACAATATGCTTATTGTGGGACCCCGCATCCATCCAAGCATAAATCCATTTCCTTTTTAGGTATTAGGTGGACAAAGGGTTATCCTAACAGTGTCTATATTCATTACATAAGTAATAAATGTTCTGAGGAGCAATCATGAACATAAACACTTGACTTTAAGCCTAGAAGTCGTTAGTCACCAAGCCAATTATGGGTCCATTTAAAGCATTAAAGAGACACATGAAACATTACAACTTTGTCAGAATAAAAGGCCCCTAGACATGAAGTTTAGGTATGAAATAAGCTCCCTAAAAAACTATTATTTGTCTTTTTCAGATATTAAGTTAAGCTTCGAAGAAGCACGTCGAAAAAACCATCTGGACATACTTTGTTGCAAGTATGCTTGTCATTCGCTCCAAAGAAGCTAGCCAAAAAAAAATATTATTGGTTGTGTACCAACACATATGATAAATATTATCACATAACATACAAAACTTACAAACATATTTAATGTTAAAATGATGATTTCTTGTGAATGTATTCAATAATACAATTATTTTTATATTAAAAATATTTCTGATTTTATTTACAAGTTTCTATTAATGTAACATAAATATAAAAAAAAAAAAACTTATTAAAAAATTATCAAGATAATTTTTATATTTTTAACAATTGGTTAAATAGAATTTAAAAATAAAATAATTAATGTCTTAATCTCATTTCATTGATATAAACCTATTTCACTTTGCTCACAAATTATGTTAGTTAAAGATATAGATATCGAGAAAGAGAAATACAATAGAAGTCAATATTTTATTTTTAAAATTTTTCCTTTTAATTGTATTCAATTTTTAAGTATTTTAGTTTTAATTGTATTTTTAATTTTTAAATTTTTTTTATTTTATTGTTGTTCAATATTCCTAAGGATGTTTGTTTTTGGAGAGGAAAAAAAAATCTCAAATCAAGTCTCATGGCTAGAAAAAAGAACTAGAACTAGAGGGGATATCAGTTATTTTCCATTAAACATTTAAGTGTCTACTTATTAATTAGCTTTATTGACGTAACAAGTAAAAGGATCATTTTGGAAAATAATTATCTAATTTATGAAAAAATGCATGAATTTTAAAATATTATTAAATGGATGAAGATAAAACTGATTTATAAATTTTGAGATTCTTTTTTCTATCTTTTTTCAAATTAATGAGTCGTACCCCACTTTTTTTAAAGAAAAAATCTCAAATAAACTTGTTTCTTTCGGACCAGGTAGGATGGATGCTCAAAAAAAATCTCAAATCCACATGCAGCCTATTTATTTTCATCACAAACTTGTCTCCTTCGGAGCGGGTAGTATGGATGCTCGAAAAAATCTATCTCATTGTTGTTCTTAGTATAAGGCATCCCAAAACTTCAGCAAATTTCACCGAAATTTTAATCCTTGTTTGTTGCATGGCCAAAGATGGTAAACCTTTCCCTAGAAAGAGGAAAAAACACTAAAAATTGCTAAAATAAAATTAGTAAAAATAATTAAACTTGCTTTGTAGTCTATCTAATACTCTCTTCTTCAGTTAGTTCCTTTTTTTTTTTTAACCCCTCCTCTGTTCTTTGAATTTTTGATAGAAAGATGAAGAAATTCAGAATAAGTACGAGAGTAGGAAAGAGACAACGGATTTTTGACACATCAAAACTTGAAAGAATCAGCATATCAATTACAAAAAAATGAAATTAGCCTCCCATAGAGAGGCTCTCTCTTGTCAACCATGGGGGACATCTTGTACAAAAAATGAAGCTCAGTTCAAAAACTTATTGTTTCCTACAATGGCCGGTATCATTAGTATACAATATAAGTAAATCCCCCCAGAAATCCATGCACCAAGCCATGAATATACGAACCTTTAAAGATGGTATACTCTGAATGAACAAATGTGTATAGAGAAAAAAATGACCTGTCACGAAGGGCTTATTATATTTATATAAATATATATATATATTATTGGTTAAAAATAAAGTGTAAGAAGAGTTACACTTTTAATGTGTGAAATAAACACATGATTAAGTTTTGGAATGTTACAAAACTTAAGAGGTATTTACACATATGATTAAGTTTTGAAATGTTACAAAACTTGAAAGGTTAAGGAAGACAATGAGTCTTCTCATCTTTGTAACTTTATAAAACTTAAGAGGTTAAGTGTAAGAGGGTTACACATTTGAGATTAAATCATGTTTAATGTGTGAATTAAACATATGATTTAATTTTTTGAATGTTACAAAGATGAAGTGTTTGAGGAAGACAATGGGTTTTTTCTCATCCTTGTAACCATTTTTCAACCCTAAGAGTGCTATATATGACTTTTCTTCTTTTTGAAATCTTATGCAGAAAAGTGAAAAGGCTTGATCAATCCCAAGACTATTTCCATTAGTTCCCAAAAGATTTCTAGAAGAGGGAGGAAATAGAGTCTTTGGACAAAGTTCCAAGAACTTGTTTGAGCCTTTCTTGTGTTCTTTTTCTTCTTGTTCTTATTGTGTAACTTTGAGAGTTTGATTGTATCAAAGTTTGAAAGTCTTTCTTTTCTCCATTGTATCCATATTTTTCTATCAATCAAAGACTCTACTTTCAATGGAAGGAGAGACTATCAAGATTATGAACCAAGACCTTGTGAGGTTGGATCGTTTTGATGGTTCCAACTTCACTAGGTGGCAAGACAAGGTGAGATTCCTTCTCACAGCACTCAAGATTTTCTACATCCTTCATCCTACCTTGGCACCGTTACCGGAACCAAAGGAAAATGACACACCTCAAGTGGTGGCGGCAAGGAAGAAGAGGGAGGAGGATGAGCTCATATGTAGGGGTCATATTTTGAACGCCTTATCCGATAGGCTATATGATCTCTACACCAACACCAATTCCGCGAAGGAGATTTGGGAGGCTCTTGAAAACAAGTACAAAGCCGAGGAAGAAGGTACCAAAAAGTTTCTTGTTTCTCAATACATAGATTTCAAATTTTTTGATGAAAAGCCTCTCTTACCACAAATTCATGAGTTGCAAGTAATTGTGAATAAGTTGAAAGTTCTCAAAATTGAACTTCCGGAGGCCTTCCAAGTTGGTGCTATTGTGGCTAAATTACCATCAAGTTGGAAAGGTTACCGGAAGAGGATTCTCCACAATAGTGAAGATTACTCCTTGGAAAAGATTCAAAAACATCTTCGCATTGAGGAAGAATCGAGATCAAGAGACAAAATGATAGAAGAGTCCAATGGTGGGACTAACAAAGCCAATGCGGTTTCAAAGGCCAATCATCCTAGAGGTAAAAATAACAACAACAAAAAGAATTCCGGAAATTATATGAGCCCCAAGAAAAATCAAGAGCAATTTAAGGGCAAGAAAGGTCCTTGTTTTGTGTGTGGAAAACCCGGGCATTATGCTAAGGAGTGTAGGTACCGAAAGGACCAAAAAGGGGCTGTGGTGAATGCAATTGATGAGGAGATCATTGCAACACTAAGCGATGTGTGCGTTGTCCAAGGAAAGGTGCAAGGATGGTGGTATGATACTTGTGCCACAGTTCATGTTACCTATGATAAATCTCTTTTCAAGACCTTTGAAGATGCAAAGGGAGAACAAGAGGTTCAAATGGGCAATGAAGGAAGATCCAAGGTGCTTGGCAAGGGCACTATTGAAGTTGTTTTTACCTCCGGCAAAAAGGTTACCCTTATAAATGTATTATATGTCCCCGATATGAATAAAAATTTGGTTAGTGGGGATTTGCTTGGCAAACCGGGTATCAAAGCGGTGTTTGAATCCGGTAAGCTAATTTTATCCAAATCGGGGAACTTTGTGGGAAAGGGGTATTCTTATGATGGGATGATCAAACTTTGTACCAATGATAATATCAATCAAATGGCTTCTACTTCCGCTTATATGGGTGATTCAAATTCTTTATTTTTGTGGCATAATAGGCTTGCACATGTTGGTTTAAGCACTATTAAAAGGATTGTGAAATGTGGTTTGATTGCTTGTGATACCAAGAAATTTGAAAAGTGTGAAATATGTGTTAAATCAAAGATGATTAAAAAGCCTTTTCATAGTGTTGAGAGATCATCTAGTTTGCTTGATTTAATACATAGTGATCTTTGTGAACTTAATGGCATGTTAACAAGAGGTGGAAATAGGTATTTTCTTACATTCATAGATGATTGTTCTAGATTTACCTATGTGTTTTTGTTGAAAAACAAAAGTGAAACTTTCAATGCTTTTAAAGTTTACAAAGCCGAAGTTGAAAATCAACTAGGAAAAAATATTAAGGTGCTTAGAAGTGATAAAGGTGGTGAATATTTCTCTAGTGAATTCAATTCTTTTTGTGAAGAATATGGCATAATACATGAGTGCACCGCACCCTATACACCTCAACACAATGGCATAGCGGAGAGAAAGAATAGAACATTCTTGGAAATGGTGAATGCTATGTTATTGCATGCTAAATTGAATTTCAATTTGTGGGGTGAAGCTTTGTTGACTGCTTGCCATATTTTGAATAGAATTCCTATGAAGAAAAATGAGATATCTCCATATGAGTTATGGAAAGGAAGGAAGCCTAATATAGGTTACTTCAAAGTGTGGGGGTGTCTTTCTTATTGCAAGAAAACGGATCCAAATAAAACAAAATTGGGTCCAAGAGCCATTAAGTGTGCATTTGTAGGCTATGCCTCAAATAGCAAAGCTTATAGGCTATTAGACTTGGAGTCTAATGTGATAATTGAATCAAGAGAGGTAGAGTTCTTTGAGAATTTGTTGAGTGATAGCAATTCTCAAGTACCTACTAGTGTTGGAGAGTCTCAAGAGGAGACACCTTCAAAGGTTGTTGAGCAACCCATTGTGCCTCGGAAAAGCCAAAGAGCTAGAAAAGAGAAAGTGTTGGGATCGGATGAGATTGACTCTCAAAGAATTTCCTTTTACTTAGTAGAAGGAAATAGAAAAGATATTATAAGAAAAATTCCTATAGTACTTCAAATAGAGGAGGATCCCAAAACATACAAAGAAGCTATGGCTTCTAGAGATGTTGCTTTTTGGAAAGAGGCTATCAATGATGAAATGGATTCAATTATGTCCAACCAAACATGGGAATTGGTAGACCTTCCACCAGGATCTAAACCAATAGGGTGCAAGTGGGTATTTCGAAGGAAATATCACACCGATGGCATGATTCAAACCTTTAAGGCTAGATTAGTAGCTAAGGGGTTTAAACAAAGAGAAGGTATTGATTATTTTGATACCTATGCGCCGGTGGCTAGAACAACATCGATTAGGATATTGTTTGCTTTGGCATCAATTCATAATCTATTTGTTCATCAAATGGATGTCAAAACGGCATTCTTGAATGGAGATCTCAATGAGGAGGTCTACATGGAACAACCGGAAGGTTTTGTTCTACCGGGGAATGAAAACAAAGTGTGTAAGCTTGTCAAATCATTATATGGTTTAAAACAAGCTCCCAAACAATGGCACGGAAAATTTGATCATGCTATTCTTTCGGATGGCTTTAGACACAACAATGTGGACAAGTGCTTATATTCTAAGACTTGTGATGACTATGTGGTTATAGTATGTCTATATGTGGATGACATATTAATCTTGAGTGATGACATGAAAGGAATAATAGAAACGAAAAGGTTTCTATCCTCAACCTTCAAGATGAAAGATCTTGGAGAAGTTGATACTATATTAGGTATCAAAGTGAAAAGAAATAGTGGGGGTTATGCTTTGAACCAAACCCACTATACTGAGAAAGTAGTTAGCAAATTTAGTCATCTCAAGATTAAAGATGCTAATACTCCATTTGATTCAAGTATAAAACTTGAAAAGAATGATGGTAGATCGGTGGCTCAACTTGAGTATGCAAGTGCAATTGGAAGTCTTATGTATGCTGCTCAGTGTACTAGGGCTGACATTTCATTTGCAGTTAGTAAACTAAGTAGGTTTATTAGCAATCCAAGCGTGGAACATTGGAAAGCTATTGGTAGAGTTCTTGGTTACCTAAAGAATACCAAAGAACTAAGCCTCCAATATTCAAAGTTTCCTGCTATAATTGAAGGGTATTCAGATGCAAGCTGGATATCGAGTGTGGGAGATAATTTATCTACCACAGGTTGGGTGTTTACACTTGGTGGTGGGGCTGTCTCTTGGGGATCTAAGAAACAGACTTGTATATCACACTCAACCATGGAGGCAAAGTTTATAGCTCTAGCTGCAACTGGAAAAGAAGCTGAATGGCTTAGGGATCTCATGATGGACATCCCTTTTACTGCAAATAATGTGTCAACAGTGTCGATACATTGTGACAGTCAAGCCACTCTAGCTCGTGCGTACAGTGGAGTGTACAATGGGAAGTCTAGACACATAAGCATTAGACATGAGTATGTGAGACAATTGATTCAAAATGGAATCATCTCAATCTCATTTGTGAGGTCAAGTGGAAACTTGGCGGATCCTTTTACTAAACCTCTTACAAGAGATTTAGTAAGGATAACATCTAGAGGGATGGGACTAAAACTCCTTAAATAAAATTCACCAATGATGGTAACCTAACTTAATACTAAGAAATGACTAGTCTTAAGTTCAATAGGTAAAAACAAGTCATTGATAAGTGGGTTGTGGCAGCATTAGAACATGTGAGTTCCATCTGTGATAATTAATGCTGGTTGTTACCGTTGGAGGGTTAAGCTTAAAGCTTTTAATGAAATTCAGTCTATGTGTGACAAGCATCTTAAAGGTAACAAGGATGCTGGAAGAATTTCACCTATGTGAACTTAGGGGTGGTGCCGCCTCTCATGAGAGTTGGAGTTTCTTTCAAGAAAGTTCATGAATGGATTGAGCACATGGCCATAAAAGTGCTAAGCAAGAAAATAATGGGCACTCGTGTGGTTAGTGGAAGTGTGTGTGTTGTTACCGGTTTCGTTACAAGGAATAACTGGTTCAATGCTACAAGCAACCTGGGATTTCAACGGAGCTTTGTGACAATTACACTAAGGTAAAATTCAAATCGAAAGATATTTTATTTTATGCATTTTCACTGTTGAGGTTATAAGGGTTGATGTTTATTTTTAACCAAGTGGGGGATTATTATATTTATATAAATATATATATATATATATATATATATATATATATATATATATATATATATATATATATTATTGGTTAAAAATAAAGTGTAAGAAGAGTTACACTTTTAATGTGTGAAATAAACACATGATTAAGTTTTGGAATGTTACAAAACTTAAGAGGTATTTACACATATGATTAAGTTTTGAAATGTTACAAAACTTGAAAGGTTAAGGAAGACAATGAGTCTTCTCATCTTTGTAACTTTATAAAACTTAAGAGGTTAAGTGTAAGAGGGTTACACATTTGAGATTAAATCATGTTTAATGTGTGAATTAAACATATGATTTAATTTTTTGAATGTTACAAAGATGAAGTGTTTGAGGAAGACAATGGGTTTTTTCTCATCCTTGTAACCATTTTTCAACCCTAAGAGTGCTATATATGACTTTTCTTCTTTTTGAAATCTTATGCAGAAAAGTGAAAAGGCTTGATCAATCCCAAGACTATTTCCATTAGTTCCCAAAAGATTTCTAGAAGAGGGAGGAAATAGAGTCTTTAGACAAAGTTCCAAGAACTTGTTTGAGCCTTTCTTGTGTTCTTTTTCTTCTTGTTCTTATTGTGTAACTTTGAGAGTTTGATTGTATCAAAGTTTGAAAGTCTTTCTTTTCTCCATTGTATCCATATTTTTCTATCAGGGCTTAGGGCTGGGACTGCTTCACCTTGGCTCGAATCTTCTCTTCTAACAAAGATGTATCTGTCTCAAGGTCAAAAATTCTGTTAAGGGCATGCATATTCTCGAGTGTCTCGTTTAGAGTCCGGTTTTCGCTCTCATCGCATCTCAGGTGTTGGATTGGACCATGTAGAAGCTTGTTCACTATGCCCATGCTAAGATCATAAAGAGCTGCCTTTTGTTTCTTTGAGATACCATCGCCCATCTTTGACAAACATTTGTCCAGCTCAGAAGCTCTAATTCTTTCAGCATAAGCCCTCAGTTTCTTGATGGTTGGAACAGTCTCTAACGAGTCCTTCCAAGATTTGAATTGTTTCAATTCCTCTGCAATAATCCCCTGAGCTTCCATTGCTTTCCGAAGGCGATCCTCCTTATTTGCTGCTACTACTTCCTTAAGATCATCCACATTGTAAACACGTACAGTGTCAAGATCAGAGACGCACGGTCCCACATTCCTGGGAACAGAGATATCTATGAAGAGTCTCAAGCCTCCAATTTCCTGGCTCACAGGGGGAAGTGCCTCAACATGCTCTTTCAAGAACAGTGGGTTTTCTGAGGCCGTGCTGGTGAAAACCACATCAGCCTCGGCAGTGCATGCTAGCATTTCTGAGAGGGGTTTGTAGATGATCTCAACATCCTTAAGCTCCTTGCAGATCGCAGCAACTCTCTCCTCGCTTCTGTTCACGACTACGATTTTAGTGGACCCTTTTGCAACCAAGTGTTTGATGACAAGTTTACCCATCTTGCCTGCTCCAATCACCAATGGCCTGACAGTAGCATAGGAAGATTCTGCAAGCTTTAATAGGGCAAGCTCTACTGCAGCTGAACTGACGGAAACTGACCCAACAGAAATATTGGTTTCAGTTCTAACCCTCTTCCCAACAGTGATTGCATGCTTGAACAACCCACTGATCTTCCTATCAAATCCAGGAACTCCTTGTCCAGTTTTTACAACTTGTCTTACCTGGGCAAGGATTTGACCTTCTCCTAAAACAAGAGAATCAAGCCCAGATGATACTTCAAATAAATGCCGTGTGGCATCTTCATTGTATAGTGTGAAACGGTGCTGACAAATCTCTGATACAGAAACCCCACTTGTCTGCCAACAAAATAATCACAGTCACATCACCGTTCATTTAAAAAAATTAAAAATATTAAAAAGAGATGATCCAAAGCATATTGACAACAATTTGGATTTATTTGGGATGTTCTTTGTACTAAGAGTTTATGTTGTCATGATCCCATTCATTTCAGTAATCTCCCTTCCCTCTGTTTTGGTTGGGGGAAAAGGAAGGGATCTAGGACTATCAAGTTTCCTCCCACAAAATAAAAATAAAATTATGCAATACAATACCTTTGACATCCATTCCGTCACTTCTTTAACCCCACGATGCTGAGAGAGAGCCACAACAGCTTCTTCTATATGGTTCAAAGCACAGAGCTCAACAATGGCCTGTGGCCAGTTTGCTTCTGGAATGGCAAGTTTCTCGCGTACCTCAACTGGTGCTGTATGAAAATTAAGCCCCATTACAATAATACTGCTCCTCTCCTTCGTATATCCTGATAGAAAAAATATAAAGAAATGAGTCTCCACAATAATCAACATGTAGACTTTGCTAAAATGCACTTAAAAATGAAGTAAAAAGGGCAGAGAGAGAATATAACATCAAAAAAACTGAAAGCTGGTATTATTTCCAGTTAATTTGCCACAAACTACATGGAATGAAGAATATATAAAATGTCATATGCACCCACAGCCTCAATTCAAGAATACTAGAATGTCCAAAAAAGAAGTAGAATATAAAGGCAAATCCATCTGTCCAAAATTAGGTAAACCTTCTCACTATTTGACTGCATAACACCTACTTAATCTATTAGGTATATTAATTCCTGAGGAATCATGCAATATAATTGCCCAAAACTGATAGTATGTTTTTTTCTAGTTGGGAAACCTAAATATTGTTGCCAGCTTTTGCTGCTACCAAGAGGGAAGAAAAGTAATGACTGCAAATAGGATGAGATTTTCATCTCATGAGGAGCATTAGAGGAAAATGTGTCCCTGAGAGCAAATAGCAAATGAAAAACATCATTTTGACACTTCAAGTGTATCCTTTATCAATGTCTTACTCACTATAATATGTTAGCTTCCTACTAGTAGAAGATACCAACTAGATTACACGAGGAGAAAAGCATAATGTCCTTTGACTCTTGATGACATTTAGCAAAAGAAAATGACTGCGTCTGAGGTCCCATAAAATCCACCTTGATGGAGTCATCATGGTTGCCACAAAAGGAACACTGGTTGATGGTGACATTTAAGCAAGATTCGGAGATTTATCCACTTTAGCCAAAAATGAAGAGCCATTGAATTGCAGAGAATCACAGACTATTTTAAAAAATAACAGTTATTTTGCATTTGGGACCACATTATTGAGTTCAATTTTTAAATGCCAACACTAAAACCGATAGTTGGATAATTTACTATAATAAGTTACATACCTTATGAAAGAAAAGCTTTTAATGTAAAATAATCCATACTACAGTTTTTGTACCATCGAAAATGTATTTTTATGAAATGCAGTACAATACATACCATACTTGGTATGAGAGAACCACATTAATTATATTAAATTTTTAAAGAAAAATCAGATTTTAATTTTTTTGCATAAGCTGAGAAATTTAAGTCAAAAAGGAAAGTGATCCTGATATTCTTAAATGAAAACATTGTGTTGTTGAAGGCATGTATTATTCCAAATGAGTACCAAGTATATTGACACTTAAATGTAATTAATGTTCAACCAAACATTGAAGAGATCTTATTTGAATAATTTGAATGTAAACCTTGAGGACAATGAGAAATGAAGAATTAAAAACCTTTTACTCAATATATTACTGTTTCTTTTTTTAGCTGTTTTTCTTTTGTCCATAGTCTTTAATTACCTTTTTGGGTGTAACAACGAACTTGGAACGCTAAAACTTTGAACATGACACATGCATCTATCTATGTGTAAATAGTCTGCATATAGTTGAACTTATATAAGATCATAGGGGTTTCTTTTTTTTTTTTAAATCAACTGAACTAGTCTTGCAATTCCTTCTAACTACACGTAAAAAACACTCCAATCACAATACCAAATTAAAGCTCTCATGAACAAAATTAAACAAGAAGTATGCGCTCAGTGACAGTTTTCCTTGCTTTTCCTCATAGAAAATGAAAAATAACATCTATAGCATAATTTGGCATACTCATGTTGCTTACAATTCATCCACCTTTATACAACATCCAATCACTCCTTTTTTTATTTCTGAATTTTCAAAATCTTTGTCACTATAATGGAAAACACATTTGATGCGCCACTTGAAGAAAAGAGTCTTTAAAGAAATAGCACAAAGAAAATAGAACAAAATAAGAATCCACCTAATGCATGGAGAAAGCATAAAGATCTTCAATATTGCACATAGTTAAACCATAGTATTAAAAGGCACGCTTTAAGTGTGCCTAAGCTCAAGGCGCAACCATAGCTATAGGGCCTTGCTTGCCAACACGCCTTATTGAAGAGGCACACCTTGTCAACTTTTTTCTAATTATATATTGAAATTTATATAATTTCACTACTTTTTTATTGAATGGTTCTTTTAAACGTTTGGAATATTAAATTTTTTTATCGATATGCATCCAAGTTCACTTTTCACTTTTCTCCGTGCCTTGCACCTGGGCTATAGATGACTTTTATGCCTTAGGTGGGCCTTGCGCCTTTTAAACTATGAGTCAACTCTTCCTTTAACCCAACCAAAATTGTTTAGCTCATTAATAGAGTCATAAAACAATATTCCGATCTCGTAAGGTTCAATTTTTTATGTGGAAAACTATGGCATAGAACCATTCCTCCATCACCATGGGAAGAAAAAAGGAAAGCCCAATCCATCAATGAAGTTCAAGGGACACTTTGTTAAAGTTCCAATTATTTGAGCCAAAATTTTGATCATGTGAATCGAAAAATACATAAATGAAAAAATTCAAGAAATTCTCCACATGGCCTTTTCCTTGCCGTTCATATCCTATCACAGACGAATAGAGCCTCAATCTATCCAATCATAATACAAAAATTTTAAGAATAAAAAACAAAAAATCAATGCAAAGAAATAGAAACTCACTGTCAGCAACCAAAGTTTTGAGCAATTCAAGAGCTGAAACACTCGACGCCCTCAATTCCGCCTTAGCTAAATCATCAGAACCAACGCTACACCTAACCGCTCCCAATCCGGCCGTTTTCCCTGGCCTGACGGAGATCCGAACGGGAGGATAAGAAACGGAGACATTGCAACGGAGACCAGACTTGAAGGCTGCCAAAGAATTGAACAATAAATTTTAAGCTAAGACCTTAAATATAATTTAACTTAAAATCAACTTAAGTCATTAAGTAATAAATACTAAATTATAACAAACATCCCCTCGGTGTGAATCCAAGTCCGTTGTCATTTGCCTTTAACTGTTGTATATAATCATATCAAAATCAGAATCATCAAAATTAGGATCATTAGTACATAATAGAGGAAGTCTCATGTAATATTTTCCATCCTTTCTTTTCCTCTAACACGACATAAAGACATTTGGTTTTGTGCATGTGGGATGAATTTTATATGCCTTTGACATGTATGTCCATATTCTTAGTTGTATTAAAATGTCAAAGATTTTCGTAGTACTCTACCTTTAGGTATTTAATATGCATGGAAGACATTACTCCTACATATAGAAGGTTAAGGAAGCCTTTGCTGTTAGATTTCCTAAATGGGTCCAGAAATCTGGCCTATAATATTTTGGGATTTTCGTTGATTTAGTTTTCCTTTTTAATTGTCATTAATAGCCATAAATTATGGCATTAACTCTGAGCAGAGTGAATATAAATAGAACCTTCGTAGTTAAGTCCCTAAGCTTTCAATCTATATTCAGACACATATACACCATCATTTTGAGATTAATTAAAGGTTTAGAAGCACCTCAACCTATCTTAATATCAAATTAATTTCCTAATTCCCAAACCATCAATGGTCGAAGGTATATTTCAATTCTTCCTTTATTTCCGTATTTGATATATGTTATTAAAGTTTTGAACATGTTTAGATTGGTTTTAGCACCAACAATCGCTACTATACACACATAAGAATGATAATAGAAATGAAAATTAAGGTCAACTGAAATCAAAATCCAAAGCTATAAAAAACTAAATAGAGGTTAAATGGACTCCTATTATTACAACTCAAACTATAATATTGATAAATCTTTTTGGGTCATCTATCACATGGCAGCATTGGTGTTTTGACTAGAAAGAATAAAGTTAGTAATTAAATAATTAAAAATGATAAAATAATAAAACAAAAACTCATATGTAAATCTTTTGAGCTTCATATCTACATAAGGCATAAGATTCATGAACCTAAATTAAGGCATGAAGAATAGTGAGGTCAACTAACACATGCAACAAAGAAAGAAAAATTGTCTGTGTGTGTAAGGTCAATGTCAATAGAATGGTTGCATGCACGCATGCATGCGTAACCTTGAAAGTGATTTCACTTATCCAAGGACTATACTTTTGCATGCATGTGTTACACAAGTGCGAAGACTTTTCTTAATTTGTGTCTTTTCCTAGACGCCACGCATCGACTAGATTGTCATCTTGAAACAATTTTAAGGAAAAATAGAACAAAAGCAACAATTTCAAAACACTCAGGCCTATCTAGAAATTATTATGTTAAAATAGTTTTGAATTTAACAAATTTTGGATGGAAAATAGTCCTTTAAGAATTTTTTTTCAAAGTAGAATGATTTTTTAGCAAATAGAAAAAATATAAAATATAAAATATAAAATTGTTTTTCATATCTGAGTCATTGAATAGAATCTTATTGCTACAAACATCTTTTAATAATACTTGAAAACTTATTTCTAAAAATATTGTTAAACACACCCTTCTTCATTTTTCTTTACCTATGGATTGAGATGGCAAGTTCATCCAATGAGAAAGTTGTATAGACCATCATTTTTGTCATCTTCTTCATATTTTATTAAAGTTGGAAGTATAATTGAAATTTGTTTGCGAATCAATCTATATATATAACAAATTTAAATGGAAAAAATAAATAAATAAAAAAAGGGTAAAGTAGGGATAGTAATAGGGCAAGTTCAAATAGATAACCCCCATCCCAACTCTTATCTCATTTATATAAACCTATTCTCGTAACTGTTCCAATAAAAAATTTAAATGGAGCATATTGTTTATTATTTTTAATTTTTGAATTTTTTATCTTTTTAAAATTTTATTTATATTAAAATAAATATATTATAATTTTTTATAACTTATTTTATTTGAGAAATAGATTTTTTATTATTTTATATGTGTTAAGAATGAGAAAATAAAAAATAAATACAACTATTTTTAAAATTAATTATATATCCAATGCTCAAATCCACACACTGTTTTTAAAGAAATAGAATTGAAAAGAGATGGAAGAAAGAAGGTATGTACACAGATATGGGCAGAAATAAATGCTTGAATGCCTCCAAACTCCCAAATGAACAGCTCACAAATCCAAATGTAGAACTCCAAATCAAGACAAAAGAAAAAAGAAAAAAGAAAAACCCTCTCTCACCAAAATACAAAAATCCTAAAAATAACAAAGAAAATAGATAAATGTCATAGAGAATATATGAGTCGTCCTATCTTATCCTAGGGTTTCTATAGACCCTCTATTTTGTCATTTTAACACATGCAATATTAGGTGTTTCCCTGTGCTTCCTGTTTGCCCTATAGTCATCTCTTACTCTATCTTAGAGTTTTTGTAAACTCTCTATTTTATCGTTTTCTTGTGCTTCTTGTTTGCCCTATAGTCATCCTTTAGCAATCCTTTGTCACTCATATGGCTTGCTCCCTCTAAGTCACCTTCAGAGATCCTTTGTTGAAAGTTTTATCTAAACCCTCATTGTGACTTTAGTAGCCTCTTAAGTTTAGTTTTAGGTTTAGGTCAGTTAGATTTTTTTTTTTAGATTAAATTCCACTTAGATGATTCTAGGCTTAGGTAGCATTGCATAATCTTAGAATTAGGTGAGCATTAGTTCGATTCCTGATTTTTTATTGCATACGATTTGATATTTGATATTTATATTTTATTTATTAAAAAAATTGCACTAGACTGATTTTTTTTTGTAATTGCATGAGATTGCCTCTGGAAAGCATCCTGTCTCGGTAAGCGCTTTCTAGTTTCCGAGTCATTATTTTGATCATCCTTCTCCATATCTCCCACTCTAAGAAACTTATCCCTGATCTCCAGCTGAATCTTTACAAGAGATCAGAAACAAAAAGAAATTGTATATCCAAAACGAAGTTATATGATTCTGAGGAGAATAGAAGAACACAACTAATTAAGTTACACAATGCTTACAAATAAGGAGATTTTGCACTCCATGCATGAGTTTTATTTGTACTGACCAATACTTATAATCAGCTTATTACATACCACTACAATGATAGGATAATACTTGCTTAGAGGTAGTTCGATAATCTTCAATAAGGACGCTGTCCAATGTAGTTGCCCGGCGGATAGTAGTTACATATGATGAACCACCATCCATTGCTGCACTGAGCCCTAGCACACCCAAGACTCACTGAGTTACGCCAAACAACTTGAGTATAGTGCCCGCATTCCCCACCAACGCATGAGTTGGAGTTGTAATCATAATTAGGCTTCTCCGCCACCCACAAGTTCACTGCCTTAGTGCCTGTAAATGAACCACTGCCCTTGGCAAGGTTCTCCCCATAAGGCCCATTCGAATGCACTAAATTGCAGTCCCCGATCCGTTGGTTGGCATAGCTCTGAGCATAGGCGGCTACGGTGTCGTTCCATGTCATAGACCCAACACCAACTTGTGCCCGAGCAGTATTGTGAGCATTGAGGTAGTCCTGTTGTGAGTTTTGAGCAAAGGAGGTGTGAACCAGCAGGGCCGAGCCTATGAGACAAGCAAGTGCTACTGAAATCTTACACAACCCCATTTTCAGTTGTGAAGTATACTGTAATTGATGTCGAATGAGGATTGCTTTGATGGGTATTTATAGGGAAAATGAGTTGAAAATAGGGTGATCAAGAGCATCACAAACAACCGTTACTTCAAGCAACTCCAAGTGGCCAAAACATCCTACTTGGACACACAAGACTTTGTGGTGGCTTGCACATGTAAAAGGACAATAATCGATACAACAACTGACACAGTGATCAAAATGACTTTGATCTTCACCTTATTTTCTTGACATGTGATAAACATCATTTTGAAAAAAGTTTCAAGATATCTTCTAGGGTTTAGCCCGGGCATCCAGACTAGTTTGATCAAGACTAGTAACTACAAGTTTCTATTTCCAACATTAAACCAAATTGAAAGAAAACTCTATGTGCTTGCTTTCATGGTTGACATAAAAATTTAGCAGAACTTGTTACAAGTGCCATGTGATCAAGTTAGGACCACCATAGACTTTTTTGGCCTTGCGCATGGGATTTCTAGGTACGGTCGTGTAATATTTCCTCAACTATGTTAGAATATTTTTAAAGAAGATTAGGTCTTGTTTTGTAACTATTTTTTAAAATAGTTTTGAAAAATAGCTTTTGAGAACAATTTTTAAAAACTATTTTTTAATATTTTGTAGAATAAAAATTTGTTTGAAAATGTGATATATTTTTAATATTTTTAAATATATTTTAAAAATAATTTTTATGTCTATTATTTTTTTTAATTATTTTACATGTTTATATAATTATTTTTTTAAATAATACTTAGGAAATAACTAAAAGATGTTATTTGAAAACACTTTTTTTTTTAATAACAAAAAATAGAAAATAATTTTTTGGTTTTCAAACATGTTTTTTTTTGTTTTTTTTTTTTTTAGAGAACAAAAAACTATTTTTGAAAACAGTTGTCAGGCTTTAACCCCTAATGAAAATCAAGTGCTAGATGCTCTAAACCACTATAAAAGCTATTGACATATTTAAAATTAAGGGACTCCTTTTGACCAATTTAAGATCACACAATCACCATCAAGAAAAGTGTTTCTAACCCTAAAAACACTTCAAAGCATTTTTAAATTATAAAATGGGTGTTTTGGCAATTTTGAAAAACACTTTTAAAAATTTAGAAAAACATTTGACATGTTTTCTTAGAGAAGCACTTGGAAAGTGATTCTTTTTTTAAAAAAAAAAAAAAGCATTTTAAAATTTTTCATATATTCCTAAAATACCATTTCTCACTATCTTTCATCACTCTCCACTTCCTTCTCATTCTCTTCTTCCTCTTTCACTTCCCTTTCATAAAAATAATTTTTTGAATTTCTTTTAATAATATAAATATTTATATATTTTTTTTGTAATAAAAGTTTTTGATTTATTATAATATTTTCCTTTTATAATAAATATCTTTTTTAATAATTTATTATTATTAAAAGTATTTTTATACTTATGTGATATATTATCAAAAACATTATTAGAATCACTTTCTCATATTCTTATAAAAACGGTTTTCATAAAAATATTGTAAAAGAAATGGCTTCCAATAAAAATACTGCCAGTAGAAGCAGTGCAAATGGGCTCTTACAATTAAGATGAATGTTATCTTTAACTTGGTGTGAATGATAAAAATTGGGACCATGGGTACATGATAGTGGAAGTCCCGTGTAATGGTTTCCACCCTTTCTTTTCCTCTGACACGGTATGTGCACATTAGGTTTTGTGCATGTGGGATGGATGTTGTCCATATTCTTTGCTGTGTCGAGAGGTCGAAAGGCCTAGTATCAAATGATCATCATCAAATGTCAAAGCTAGTAAATAATTAAAAATGATAAAATGAACTTGTAAAAAAAAACAATAATAGAAAAACTCGTTCAAATCTTTTGAGTTTCATGTCTCTGCATCAAGTATATGATTCATAAATTTAAGGCATGAAAGTTGCGCACATGAAATAACTTGAAAACATGAAATAACTTGAAAGTGATTTCACTTATAAGCAGTTGTCAGTATTCACAGATATGTCGATAATTCGATTTTCATAAATATATCAATGAATATTTTAAAAGTAAAAATAGATATTTTAAAATTATTTTAAAAAAAATATTGATATATATATAATTTGTCATATTTGATAATAATATCTTCTACATCGATAAAAAATATAAATTTTATAAGTAAATATTTATTATTAAGTTGCATTAATTTTATAATAGTATTATGATAACATCTCTAATTTAAAAAAAAAAAAATAATATATATATATATATATATATATATTTAATATTAAAATTATGATATTTTTTAATGTAAATGTATTCAATGATATCAAATAAATAATAATATATGTATAATTTTTTTAATATTTATATCTTTTTATTTATTTAATATATAGATTATATAAAAAATATATATTAAGAAAATTATGTTTTAATATTTTTTGTAATAAATTAAATCAAATGTAAAAATAAAATAATAAGAATTAATTTATTTAATAATCAAAAAATTAAAAAAAAAATCAAAAAAATTGATAAAATATCGGTAAAATATCTAGAAATATTGGTTGATAGATATATTTTTTCAAATTTTGTATTAGTATTCATGAATATTGAAGAATATTAAATATATAGAGGATATGATATATCTGAATATTTTAAACCTGTCATGTGTTACACATATTGCTAGACACTAGGCATTGACCGAATTGTTATCTTGAAACTAGTACCCAAATGTCTAAAATGTTATGGAAATTGGTATAGAAGAAATAATTCCAAGACACTTTAGGCCTATCTGAAAATTATTATATATGTTTAAACAGTTTCGTATTTAACAAATTTTGGTTTGAAAATATTCTTTTAAGAATTTGTTTTGAATATAGAATTAATATATTTTTTAGACCAAACTTGTGACATTTCTTTTTCTTTTTCTTTTTCTTTTTTGTTTTTTGCCAATGTTACGAATTTTTGCATTATACATCTTTTTAAAGAATAAATCAAGGACATCGATTTAAATATTTGAGTTCTTCAACATAATTTTATTGCTACAAACATTTTTTAATCATTACTAAAAAAAATTATTTTTGAAAATTTTACTAAACAGGCACTTAGGTTGTATTTGGTTCTTGGAAAATACTAAGAAAATAAAAAAAAAAATGGAAAGAAAAATTATTTTTTCATGTTTGGTTGTATTATGAAAATATCAAAAAAATTCAAATATAATTAAAACTAGTTAAAAACTTATATATTTTTACATGGTTTTAAAAATCAGACTAAACCAATCAATCCGACTGCTAGCCAGTCACGATTCCTGTTCAATTTGGCTAATTGAGTCAACTAAGGGTTGAATTGTAATCAAACCAGTTGAACTGATCGGTTCTCTCAGAACTGGACAGTTCAACCCTTTTTTCTTAATTTTTTTTTTAAGCCAAAATTTTGTTTTTTTTTAAAACAAAACATTTTGATGCATTTTGCACCAAAACAACAACATTTCCTAAGGGGACCAGATCATTCTATGAGAAGTTCATCTGACTCATTTGTCATCAAGCCCAATGAGTTTTTAGTCTTACAAGCTAATGATTCTTCCATGTCTTTTAAACCCCACTATCTCTATATATTTTTTATCCATTTTCAGTGCGGGAATAGTTAATGAGAAAAAAAAAATTTTGCAAGTTGGAGAGATTAAGCTCAGACCTTCAGGTGTAAAAATTGAAACTTAATCATTAAGGTATGAACCTTCTTCATTGTATCATATTTACAAATAAAAATATATAACAAAATTAATAATTTTTTTCAAATTTTTATTGTATAAAAGTATAAAACACTTTCACATTTATTTTTATAATAATTATATAATGTAATTAAAAAAATAATATAAATTAATTAATATAATAATTTCAAAATAATAAAATACAAAATACATGCAAATAAAATTAAATATTATAATTTTTTTCATTTTAAATATATCTTTATATTTAAATATTATAAATGGTCTATTTAATAAATTTTTAATATTAATATATTTATGTTTATCTTCATCATTTAATTTGATATACCAAATATAAAAATGAAATATTATTAAAAAAATTTAATTGTATATAATTTTAATTTCTTATAATTATTTAAAATTTTATATAATATATAAATTATTATTTACAACGTAATCGGTTCGATCGTAGTCCGACCAATGAACCGTGAGCTGGTAACTTTTCTGGTTCAATCACCGATCCGATTATAAAAACATTGTATTTTTAAATTATTTGATTTTCATTTCAATAAGTTAAAATAAATAAAATGGGTTTAAAGTAATAAATAAAAATAATTTATCGACTTTTAATCCTTTTTTTTCCTTCGTTTTTTCTTTCTTTTTACTTTTCCTTTATAGTTTATTTCCTTGACATTTTCCCTCAAATTTTTTGAAACCAAACATAGCCTTAATCATTTTTTATCATTTTTTTCATATCTTATTAAAGTCAAAAGTATAATTGAAATTTTTATGTCAAAAAAATATTTATTTATTTAATTTTGAGTGTACATTTTTATTCTTTAATCATCATTTACAAAATATTAGTAGTTATTGGTAATGAATTTAAATGATAAAGAAATAAATAAAAGGGGTAAATTAAGGATGGCAATTAGGCAGATTTGGATAGGGAGTGATCGCTTGATTTTTTCATCGTTTATTGGATCAAAACAAAATTTATAACCTAAGTCACTATTCTATAACAGCTTCTACCCTATCAAAAAGTGATTTTTAGTACAAACTACTGTAGTATAGTTGTTTTTAGGTATCGTCCACTAGGATGGATTATTCTTGGTAATCAAGGCTTGAATAAAATGAGAATAAATGATTGAGATTAAGTGAAAATGATTTGACAATTCATGATAAAAGTTCAAAATAACAATGATTTCAAATTGAGAGGAAAATGAAATGTAAAATAGAAGAAAATTAATAGAAAATGAAATTCTTGGAGTTAGGATTTTCTAGAAAACAATTTCCATGGTGAATAAATGTTGAGATCCAATTTTCATCAAGTTAGATTGAAAACCTAAATTTTCATCTAAACCAATTTTTTATTTAGCTTTAGATCTAGATTTAATTTCTCTTCAAATTAGGTCATTTAATCCAAGAGATCAATTCAAATCATATATTCAATTCATCTTAAATTATCTTCCAATGATTCACACAATGCAACTATTTAATCTCATCAAATCTAGCATTAAGAATTTGATGAATCTACCTAACTTGCATTGTAGTAATCATCTAAGACAATTTGAAGAGAAAAATCCCCAAATTTCAATTAATCAATCAATTGGATCAAATTACCTTTGCAATTCAAGCTCATTTATCTAATTCACCATAAATCTTGCCTCTAGATCCTCCCTCCTTCGAGAAAAACGATATTTAGCCACTCATGCTTGGAGATTTGGTCTCATAAGACATGTTTGGCTTGTAAGAAAATGAGAGAAAATGAAGGAAAGTAGAAAATTCTATAAAGAGAGGAAATTTGGAAAATTCTACAATTAGAAAATGTTTAAAAATCTTTTTAAATGAGTAAATCAAGTTTCTATTTATAGGCCAAGGTCAAGTGGACACTTGGCATCATCTAAGAGGTCTTCTGGAGGCTTCTTCACCAAGAAATCTGGAGTTTAGTAATAAAATGCAATTTCGCACGAGATCCAGCACTTTCGTACGAGCTCCAACAATTTCACATAATTATGCGAAGTGGAAAATGCATCAGCACCAATTTCGTCTTCCTGGAGCATTTCGCATGATTGTGCGAAATTTTCGCATGGTCATGCAAAATCAGCTTTTAGATTTCCCTTTGAGCTGCAGCAAAAATTACTTTCTGGTCCATTTCGCACGACTATGTGAAATTGTCGCATGATCATGCGAAATAGAAATACATAATTTTTCAACTCCTTTTTGCTATTTCTTCCATTTCTTTCTTTTGAATCCACCTCAACCACCTTCAAATCAGCTCCAAAGCTTAGTCCAAGTGCATTGCTTCTTCCTCATCATCCACATTGTTTACCTTCCTCGATTCCATTTCTTTTTTGTCACTCAATACTTCAAAAATCACCTTGAAATATCTCCAAAACTTCACAAAAACCATTAGTATCTCTTATAAGGGTAGCAATGTATTACTTAGGCATATTAGGCATAATTACTACTCAAAAGGCATGAAACTCAAGAGAATTATTATCTAAAATATGCACTTTTTGAGTAGTAATCAGGGAGCCCTTATCATAACTCTATCTCATTTATATAAACTGATTCTCATTGATGTCCCAATAAAAAATTTCAATGGATTGCCTTGCTTAATATTTTTATTTTTAAATTTCTTACTTTTTTTATAAAAAAATAAATATATATTTTATAAATGAATACCATAAATTTTTAGAACTTATTTTATTTGAGGAGAAGATGTTTTTTTTACTATTTTGTGTTAAAAATGAGAAAATAAAAAAATAAATTAAACTATTTCTAAATTAATTATATAAAAATAGATTTTTTTTTTTTATATGTGCTAAAAAAGAAAAAAGAAAAAATAAATAAATTACACTATTTTTAAAATTAATTCTAGGGTTTAATACATTTTTCTCCCTCAACCTATCTCGTGTTTTGTATATTGCCCCCTCTGGTTTAAAATTGAACAAATTGCCCTCTAAACTTCTTAAATACTAGCACTATGTCTTTTTTGTTAGACTGTGTTAATTTTAATGGACAAAAATGTCATGTGTTGTACACATGATTATATAAGTAAGGGTAGATTTGTAAATTGAATCACTTAAATAGAGCTCTCTCTCATTCTTCTTCTTTGTTCTTCCTCTAAAACCCTAAATCCTCAAACACCCTCAAATCCAAAGTCCTAGAATCCTGAAATTTGTGAAGAAAAATGTAGTTGGATGAGTGATAGGTCCTCTTGTTCATTGCTATTATGGTAATGAGGCTCATATTCTAACATTTTGGACCAATCTAAATCTAAGGAGAAGGTTTATGGGATACGATAAACATAAGGTAATAATGTCTTGATTTCCAAATTGACTCTTAGCCATTTGGTCTTTGTAGACATCTTATTATTATGTGTTCAATTTTTGGTACAAATATATGAAGGATGTGGATTCTTCTTGTGGTACAATGCTCCCCCAAACTATACAACTGTGACCATTTTAAGTGATTCTACGACTTTACATCTGAGTTAAGTGTCTAACCAAGATCCTAAGTCTTGAAATCTTTGGGGTTCCTATTTTTCATCGCCAACTCCAATTTGCTATATCCTATTTCGCTCCTTTTCTTCATCATCGCTTCATTTCTAGGGCTCCTTTTCTTCATGAGATTGTCTCTAAAAAGCATTTTGTCTCGATAAGCACTTTCGATTATCCGAGTCATTATTTTGATCATCCTTCTCCGTATCTCCCACTGTAAGAAACTTATACCTAATATTCGACTGTATCTTTACAAAAGGAAAGAAACAAAAAGAAATTGTATATCCAAAATGAATTTATATGATTATGAGGTGGTCTTAATAACCAAAAACCGTCTTATATGGTTGTTAATCGAAAAATTAATAGAGTTTTCTCCCACTTACACATGCACACACACACACCTCCACACACCCTAACATTTGCTCCATATCACATTTATTGACTAAAATATTTTTCTTGAAATTTTCCGGCCGAATGATGAAGGTCTCTCTACACATTAATATTTGATTTGGTAAAAAGTTTAGTAAAAGTTAGTCAAAAGCCAACAAATTGAATTTTTGCTACATAAGATTTGTACACTGAGAATTTCATAAGTTCAATTTAATTTTAAAAGTGATTTAGTCATCAAATTTTTTGAGATTGGATAGGAAATTTGAATATTAGCTATTGAAAATTAATTTAATTATCATTAGGTGATTATTAGTTAACCTTAGTTGATATATTGGGAATAAATTCGTATCATGTTATATTATTATGCTAAATTTTTTAAGAAATCGAATTTAACAATTATAACATTCACATATGTTTTCTTCCCTAGCTTTATTTTAATATTAAATTTGTTATTATTAAAATAATAACATAAAAATCTATGAAAATATATTTTTCAAGTGTTAAAATAAAATTAATTAATTAATATTAGGAAATTTATTAAAATAGAATAAAATAAAAGCTTGTTCGAATGGTGTTAATGTTTTTCTTTTTCTTTTTGTTCATAATGGATGAAATCGATCTCCATATTTTTCTTTCTTTCTTTCTTTCTTTTCTATTTGTTGAATCCTAGGCATGCATAGCTTCAACATGAAAAGATAGAAGATGGTTTCCTCGTTCCACTTCTTCACACACTACATATTATTTTCAGGTAACTCTATTTGAATTAAAATAAAAGAAATGAGTTTGAATTGTAAATTTATTTTCTTTTCTTCTACTTTTCCTCTCTATTTTCTTTTCCTTACATTTTTCCTCAAATATTCTGAGAACCAAACATAGCCTATAGCTTTAACAAAACTATGAACTTTATAGTGTAAATATGGCCTATAACTCTATTTTGTTGGCTATAAACATAGATATCAACTTTATTATTTGAATCTTTAAGCAAAGATGGTCGTAATAAGAATGTATAATAAAGCTCGCAAAGCCTCAATAGAAAGAAAATCACATTAAAAATAAATAAATAAATAAATAAGGCAAACATTAAGAGGGTATTTGGTGTATCAACTTAATGACTTGATACGACTTAAATGACTTAATTTAAGTCATTAAGTAAATTTAAACATATCTGATAAAATAACTTAATATCACAACTTAAAGTTAAAAGTAACTTTAAGTATTAAATCAAAATAATTAACTTATTTTTAATTTTGAATTTCTTTTACCTCCTTCACTGATATTTATTGAGATTATATTTTACAATTTTACCTTCATAACTCATTTTTTACGGTAAATATTTTTACAATTATCTTATATATTTATAATATTTTAAATATAAATGTTTAAGAAATAAATTTATTACTTAATATTAATAAAAATATAAATATTAATCAAAATTAATGAGGATAAATATGTTAATTTGATGATTTAGAATAAATATTAAGTTGACTTTATCAAACAACTTTAATACTTAAATAAAAAATAAGTAATAAAGTTCGAGTCAACAACTTAAGAACAATTTAACTTAAAAACAACTTAAATTATTAAACACCCTCTAATTTAATTTCATTCATCAAAAAAATTTTTTTTTTTTTTTTTTCAAATTCATACATTCCAATCTCAGTCAATTTGGTTCCCTTGGAGGTGATAAATGCCTAGAGCTAACTCGTCACAGATTTGATACAGACCTTCCAATTGGGGCCAAGCCTCTTGTCTCTAAGATTGCTTGAGTATTTTCAAAGCTCAGGAAAGCACCAAGCCAACTTTTAAATTCCATCTTTGCACTTCTTTTTCATATTATTGGATAGTTGTTTAGTGATATGTGACCATGTTTATTAAAGTTTCTTCACATTTTTCTTCCATTGAGTGCAAGGAACTTTGTGTACCTTCTTCATTTGCTTGTGATTCCCACATCAGTAGCAATTCATGTTAGTGGATTGTATTCATCCCATATTAAAGCTTAGACATTCTAGTAAATAGGTCAATTCAAACACAATACAAATAATAATCGAATTAAAAACATAAAAATTCACATACGACCTAATTATCAAATAGGTAACAGATTTTATAACTCATTTTACTCATTTAATAATAAAATCCTTAGATTTAATAACCAAGTTGATTTATGTCTTGTATAAATCTATATGATTATTATCTCAACCAAATATTTGTATAACTCAATTGACCTATTTATTCAAAATCAAATTAAAGATAAGTCAAATATAGGTTAAATAATTTAAAGTTATAATTAGGTTAACCAGCAAGATTATTAAATGAATCAATTTAGGTTAATTTTGTGTTATGCAGGTTGACTAAAAAACCACTCATTTATTAAATGGGTTATATAGGTAGATACAAATCTAACTAACACACGATTATAGTCAATCTAAACCCACAGAATATGTGTTAAATTCGAGTTGTATACATAAATTGTATTGAACTTATTAGGGACAATTGCAATCCCTATTCTTGTTCATGAATCCAAAAATATGGCTAGGCTTTCATCCATTTTGTGAAGTAATGAATCACTACTAGAAGGAATCTTCTCTACCTCAAAGCTCGAAGTAATGATTCTAATTAATATATCAATTCCCCATTAAGCAAAGGGTCATAGCTTAGTCAAATTTAATATTGACTTTATATTTTAATTATTTTTTCATGATTTATGATTTTTATTTAGGGTGCGTTTGACAGTGTTTTTACTTCTAATGCTTTCTATAAAAGTATTTTCTTTTAAAATATTTTTAGGAGAATCACTTATCAAGTATTTTTCCAAGAAATACTAAAAATAATATTTCAACACTACAAGCGATTCTTTAAATTCAAGCATCCTATTTTTCTTCAAAAATACTTTTTAGGTTAGAAGTACTTTTTTAAACACTGTCAAACAAACTCTTATAGAACATTTATTTAATTTTTCAAACCTTCCTCATCTACTCATCTTTCATTTCTTCCAACCAAAAACTAAATCAATGGAGTAAAATATTTGTAACATATACAAATTAAAGGAATATTTTCCAACCAAAAATTAAGCAAAATATCTATAGTATACGCAAATTAAAATATTGAAATTAATATTATCATTATAATCAAAGTTATAATTAGACAATATAGAATGAATAATAACCAAAAAAAATTAGTAAATTTATTTGATAACAATGTATATAGTAAATTTACTTTAATCTTAAGGGATACAAAAATAAATTAAAATTATTTAATTATAATGGATAAAGTAAATTCACTTTCCAACAAATGTAACATTTGTGGTGTACCTCATAAGCATGCTAAAGTTTCCTATTGCTTAATCAATCATTCTTAGATTTATGAACCAAGTAACATCTTCTCTAAATTTACCACTAATATATTGGATCAAGCTTTCTATATGGTGATGAATACTTGACTTCTTTAAAGCTTCTTTTCTCCTTTCTATATTTTATTTGACTTGAAAACCCTATCTTGCTTCACCCTTCTTGAAGAGTTAATGTAGTATTTTCAATGAGCCCTTTTTTCTTTATGAAATTTGCCTTGTAATGCTATTCTCCTTTCCACCCTCCTCAGTGATTGTAGTTATCACCTTTGGTGTCAAAGTCATTATTCTTGTTCCAAATTGACATATTTGTATATTCTAGTGAACATTCAAAACCATTGTTCTTCTTCCAAATTGTTATATTTGTATACTCTAGTGAACATTTCCTTCATACTCATAGACTTCTTATGTGATATGATTCAAAGTTAGGGGTGTAGGCCTCACTTAAAGGCAATTCTGGCTATAGTGTCATTGAAACTCTCCATGTGAACTATGGTTGCACTAAAATTCTTGGCTTAATTACTAGTGGACTCTCCATGTAATTGGATATTATAAAGAGAGTCTATGCCACACCTTTGCCCGGATGAGCACATATATTGTGAAATAAGGTTGTGCATAACTTTGAACACAAGGAAATAGATCCTCTTTGAAATATTGTGGAACTGCACCAAGACTAGTCCGACAAACTTAATTTGAAGGAAATACTCTAAAAAAGAAATGTTAGATATGTATATCTTGTATCTCGATTACTCTTCTATTTTAGGTTTATGTCCACATGAATAATGATAAGTTCATCGATGAAGCAACAATACTTGTTATTTATATACAATTTCATCATTTAAGATCATTTATATCCATTAAGGTACCATTCATTGAAGGATAGGAATACATTCCAACTGAGATAGAAGGTGAGGGGACTAATTTGTAATTCCTAGGAAATATGAAACTAGATGTGCAAAATGTGAAAAATAAAGGGATGTTAGTAAAATTTATTTTAAAATTAATTATTAGAAAATAAAATTAGTTAAGAGATACACAAATGAATAATAATAATAATAATAATAATAATAATAATAATAATTACAGTATCTATTTATTAATAAGAATGAAAATATCTATTTTAACCAGGATTAAAAAATGTATTTTAATAAATTCCCTTCTTTTATGGGCATCTAAGATGCTCAAAATTATAAAAATTATAACAACCTACTACAGTTAAATATGAACGAGAAATATTTTTTTTTTTCACTTTCTTTTATTTTCACCCATTTCACTCTGTTTTCTTCATTTTGCTTAACCCATGATAGTAAAACCCTAATTATATTAGGAAAAATATCAATGATGAGTTGTAGAAACATTTGACAAAAACTTATGAAAAAATATTAGTGGGTCAAAAATTGGATGAAATCTCTTAAAAGTATTGTGAAATAATGATAAGAAATAATAAAATAAATAATAATACCCATGTTAAAATTGTGTTATTGAACAAAACAATATGCGTATTGTGGGACCCCGCATCCATCCAAGCATAAATCCATTTCCTTTTTAGGTATTAGGTGGACAAAGGGCTATCCGAACAGTGTCTATATTCATTACGCAAGTAATAAATGTTCTGAGCGGTTACAATAGGAGCAATTATGAACATAAACACTTTGACTTTAAGCCTAGAAGTCGTTAGTCACCTAGCCAAGTATGGGTCCATTTAAAGCATTAAAGAGACACATGAAACGTTACAACTTTGTTAGAATAAAAGGTCCCTATACATGAAGTTTAGGTATGAAATATGCTCCCTAAAAAACTATTATCTGTCTTTTTTAGATATTAACTTAAGCTTCGAAGGAGCCCGTCCGAAAAACCATCTGGACATACTTTGTTGCAAGTATGCTCTCAAAAGAAGCTAGCCAAAAAAAACATTATTGGTTGTGTACCAACACATATTATAAATATTATCACATAACATACAAAACTTACAAACATATTTAATGTTAAAATGATGATTTCTTGTGAATGTATTCAATAATACAATTATTTTTATATTAAAAATATTTATGATTTTATTTACAAGTTTCTATTAATGTAACATGAATATATATAAAAAAAAAAAAAACTTATTAAAAAATTATCAAGATAATTTTTATATTTTTAACAATTGGTTAAATAGAATTTAAAAATAAGATAATTAATGTCTTAATCTCATTTCATTGATATAAACCTATTTCACTTTGATCACAAATTATGTTAGTTAAAGATATAGATATTGAGAATGAGAAAAACATTAGAAGTCAATATTTTATTTTTAAAATTTTTAAAATATTTCCTTTTAATTGTATTTAATGTTTAAGTATTTTAGTTTTAATTGTATTTTCAATTTTTATTTTTTTAATTTTATTGTTGTTCAATATTCCTAAGGATGTTTATTTTTGGAGAGGCAAAAAAAAAAATCCCAAATCAAGTCTCACGGCTAGAAAAAAGAAAACCTAAAACTATAAGGGAGATCACTTATTTCCCATTAGGCATTTAAATGTCCACTTGTTAATTAGTGTTATTGACATAACGAGTAAAATGATCATTTTGAAAAATAATTATTTAATTCATGAAAAAATACATGTATTTTAAAATATTCTTAAATGGATGAAGATAAAACTAATTTATAAAATTTGAGTTTCTTTTTTTCATATTTTTTTCAAATTAATGAGTGGTAACCCACTTTTTTTATAAAAAAAATCTCAAATCCACATATAGCCTATTTATTTTCATCACAAACTTGTCTCCTTCGGAGCGGGTAGTATGGATGCTCGAAAAAATCTATCTTATTGTTGTCCTTAGTATAAGGCATCCCAAAACTTTGGAAAATTTCACCCAAATTTTAATCCTTATTTGTTGCATGGCCAAATATGGTAAACCTTTCCCTAGAAAGAGGAAAAAACACTAAAAATTGTTGAAATAAAATTGGTAAAAATAATTAAACTTGCTTTGTAGTCTATCTAATACTCTTCTTCAGTTAGTTCCGTTTTTTTTTTAACCCCTCCTCTGTTCTTTGAATTTTTGATAGGAAGATGAAGAAATTCAGAATAAGTACGAGAGTAGGAAAGAGACAACGGATTTTTGACACATCAGAGCTTGAAAGAATCAGCATATCAATTACAAAAAAATGAAATTAGCTTCCCATAGAGAGGCTCTCTCTGGTCAACCATGGGGGACATCTTGTACAAAAAATGAAGCTCAGTTCAAAAACTTATTGCTTCCTACAATGGCCGGTATCATTAGTATACAATATAAGTAAATCCCCCCAGAAATCCATGCACCAAGCCATGACTATACGAACCTTTAAAGATGGTATACTCTGAATGAACAAATGTGTATAGAGAAAAAAATGACCTGTCACAAAGGGCTTAGGGCTGGGACTGCTTCACCTTGGCTCGAATCTTCTCTTCTAACAAAGATGTATCTGTCTCAAGGTCAAAAATTCTGTTAAGGGCATGCATATTCTCGAGTGTCTCGTTTAGAGTCCGGTTTTCGCTCTCATCGCATCTCAGGTGTTGGATTGGACCATGTAGAAGCTTGTTCACTATGCCCATGCTAAGATCATAAAGAGCTGCCTTTTGTTTCTTTGAGATACCATCGCCCATCTTTGACAAACATTTGTCCAGCTCAGAAGCTCTAATTCTTTCAGCATAAGCCCTCAGTTTCTTGATGGTTGGAACAGTCTCTAACGAGTCCTTCCAAGATTTGAATTGTTTCAATTCCTCTGCAATAATCCCCTGAGCTTCCATTGCTTTCCGAAGGCGATCCTCCTTATTTGCTGCTACTACTTCCTTAAGATCATCCACATTGTAAACACGTACAGTGTCAAGATCAGAGACGCACGGTCCCACATTCCTGGGAACAGAGATGTCTATGAAGAGTCTCAAGCCTCCAATTTCCTCCCTCACAGGGGGAAGTGCCTCAACATGCTCTTTCAAGAACAGTGGGTTTTCTGAGGCCGTGCTGGTGAAAACCACATCAGCCTCGGCAGTGCATGCTAGCATTTCTGAGAGGGGTTTGTAGATGATCTCAACATCCTTAAGCTCCTTGCGGATCGCAGCAACTCTCTCCTCACTTCTGTTTACGACTACGATTTTAGTGGACCCTTTTGCAGCCAAGTGTTTGATGACAAGTTTACCCATCTTGCCTGCTCCAATCACCAATGGCCTCACAGTAGCATAGGAAGATTCTGCAAGCTTTAATAGGGCAAGCTCTACTGCAGCTGAACTGACGGAAACTGACCCAGCAGAAATATTGGTTTCAGTTCTAACCCTCTTCCCAACAGTGATTGCATGCTTGAACAACCCACTGATCTTCCTATCAAATCCAGGGACTCCTTGTCCAGTTTTTACAACTTGTCTTACCTGGGCAAGGATTTGACCTTCTCCTAAAACAAGAGAATCAAGCCCAGATGATACTTCAAATAAATGCCGTGTCGCATCTTCATTGTATAATGTGAAACGGTGCTGACAAATCTCTGATACAGAAACCCCACTTGTCTGCCAACAAAATAATTACAGTCACATCACCGTTCATTTAAAAAAATTAAAAATATATATTAAAAAGAGATGATCCAAAGCATATTGACAACAATTTGGATTTATTTGGGATGTTCTTTGTACTAAGAGTTTATGTTGTCATGATCCCATTCATTTCAGTAATCTCCCTTCCCTCTGTTTTGGTTGGGGGAAAAGGAAGGGATCTAGGACTATCAAGTTTCCTCCCACAAAATAAAAAGAAAATTATGCAATACAATACCTTTGACATCCATTCCATCACTTCTTTAACCCCACGATGCTGAGAGAGAGCCACAACATATATTTCCATTCTGTTACAAGTGCTAAGGACAGCAGCTTCTTCTATATGGTTCAAAGCACAGAGCTCAACAATGGCCTGTGGCCAGTTTGCTTCTGGAATGGCAAGTTTCTCGCGTACCTCAACTGGTGCTGTATGAAAATTAAGCCCCATGACAATAATACTGCTCCTCTCCTTCGTATATCCTGATAGAAAAAATATAAAGAAATGAGTCTCCACAATAATCAACATGTAGACTTTGCTAAAATGCACTTAAAAATGAAGTAAAAAGGGCAAAGAGAGAATATAACATCAAAAAAACTGAAAGCTGATATTATTTCCAGTTAATTTGCCACAAACTACATGGAATGGAGAATATATAAAATGTCATATGCACCCACAGCCTTAAGTCAAGAATACTTGAATATCCAGAAAAGAAGTAGAATATAAAGGCAAATCCATCTGTCCGAAATTAGGTAAATCTTCTCACTATTTGACTGCATAACACCTACTTAATCTATTAGGTATATTAATTCCTGAGGAATCATGCAATATAATTGCCCAAAACTGATGGTACATTTTTTTCGAGTTGGGAAACCTAAATATTGTTGCCAGCTTTTGCTGCTACCAAGAGGGAAGAAAAGTAATGACTGCAAATAGGATGAGATTTTCATCTCATGAGGAGCATTAGAGGAAAATGTGTCCCTGAGAGTAAATACCAAATGAAAAACATCATTTTGACACTTCCAAGTGTACCCTTTATCAATGTCTTACTCAGTATAATATGTTAGCTTCCTACTAGTAGAAGATACCAACTAGATTACATGAGGAGAAAAGAATAATGTCCTTTGACTCTTGATGACATTTAGCAAAAGAAAATGACTGCGTCTGAGGTCCCATAAAATCCACCTTGATGGAGTCATCATGGTTGCCACAAAAGGTACACTGGTTGATGGTGACATTTAAGCGAGATTCGGAGATTTATCCACTTTATCCAAAAATGAAGAGCCATTGAATTGCAGAGAATCACATAGACTATTTTTAAAAATAACAGTTATTATTGAGTTCAATTTTTAAATGCCAACACTAAAACCGATAGTTGGATAATTTACTATAATAAGATACATACCTTATGCAAGAAAAACTTTTAATGTAAAATAATCCATACTACTGTTTTTATACCATCTAAAATGTATTTTTATGAAATGCAATACAATACATACCATACTTGGTATGAGAGAACTGCATTAATTATTTTAAATTTTTAAAGAAAAATCAGATTTTAAATTTTTTGCATAAGCTGAGAAATTTAAGTCAAAAAGGAAAGGAACAGAAAGTGATCCTGATATTCTTAAATGAAAACATTGTGTGTTGTTGGAGGCATGTATTAAAAATAAAGGATTAAGTGTAATCATTATTCCAAATGAGTACCATGTATATCGACACTTAAATGTAATTAATGTTCAACCAAACATTGAAAAGATCTTATTTGAATAATTTGAATGTACACCTTGAGGACAATGAGAAATGAAGAATTAAAAAACTTTTACTCAATATATTAGTGTTTCTTTTTTGAGCTTTTTTTCTTTTGTCCATAGTTTTTAATTACCTTTTTGGGTGTAACAACGAACTTGGAACGTTAAAACTTTGAACATGACACATGCATCTATCTATGTGTAAATAGTCCGCATATAGTTGAACTTATATAAGATCATAGGGGTTTCTTTTTTAAAAAAAATCAACTGAACTGATCTTGCAATTCCTTCTAACTACAAGTAAAAAACACTCCAATCGCAATACCAAATTAAAGCTCTCATGAACAAAATTAAACAAGAAGTATTCACTCAGTGACAGTTTTCCTTGCTTTTCCTCATAGAAAATGAAAAATAACATCTATAGCATAATTTGGCATACTCATGTTGCTTACAATTCATCCACCTTTATACAACATCCAATCACTCCTTTTTTTATTTCTGAATTTTCAAAATCTTTGTCACTATAATGGAAAACACATTTGATGCACCACTTGAAGAAAAGAGTCTTTAAAGAAATACCACAAAGAAAATAGAACAAAATAAGAATCCACCTAATGCATGGAGAAAGCAGAAAGATCTTCAATATTGCACATAGTTAAACCATAGTATTAAAAGGCACGCTTTTAAGTGTGCCTAAGCTCAAGGCGCAACCATAGTTATAGGGCCTTGCTTGCCAACACGCCTTATTGAAGAGGCACACCTTGTCAACTTTTTTCTAATTATATATTGAAATTTATATAATTTCACTAATTTTTTATTGAATGGTTCTTTCAAACGTTTGGAATATTAATTTTTTTTATCAATATGCATCCAAGTTCACATTTCACTTTTCTCCGTGCCTTGCACCTGGGCTATAGATGACTTTTATGCCTTAGGTGGGCCTTGCGCCTTTTAAACTATGAGTCAACTCTTGCTTTAACCCAACCAAAATTGTTTAGCTCATTAACAGAGTCATAAAACAATATTCCGATCTCGTAAGGTTCAATTTTTTATGTGGAAAACTATGGTATACAACCATTCCTCCATCACCATGGGAAGAAAAAAGGAAAGCCCAATCCATCAATGAAGTTCAAGGGGCACTTTGTTCAAGTTCCAATTATTTGAGGTAAAATTTTGATCATGTGAATCAAAAAATATATAAATGAAAAAATTCAAGAAATTCTCCACATGGCCTTTTCCTTGCCGTTCAAATCCTATCACAGACGAATAGAGCCTCAATCTAACAAATCGGAATACAAAAATTTTAAGAATAAAAAACAAAAAATCAATGCAAAGAAATAGAAACTCACTGTCAGCAGCCGAAGTTTTGAGCAATTCAAGAGCTGAAACACTCGACACCCTCAATTCCGCCTTGGCCAAATCATCAGAACCAACGCTACACCTAACCTCTCCCAATCCGGCCGTTTTCCTTGGCCTGACGGAGATCTGAACGGGAGGATAAGAAACGGAGACATTGCAACGGAGACCAGACTTGAAGGCTTCCAAAGAATTGAATAATAAATTTTAAGCTAAGACCTTAAATATAATTTAACTTAAAATCAACTTAAGTCATTAAGTAATAAATACTAAATTGTAACAAACATCCCCTCGATGTGAATCCAAGTCCGTTGTCATTTGCCTTTAACTGTTGTATATAATCATATCAAAATCAGGATCATCAAAATTAGGATCATTAGTACATAATAGAGGAAGTCTCATGTAATATTTTCCATCCTTTCTTTTCCTCTAACACAACATAAAGACATTTGGTTTTGTGCATGTGGGATGAATGTTATATGCCTTTGACATGTATGTCCATATTCTTAGTTGTATTAAAATGTCAAAGATTTTCATAGTACTCTGCCTTTAGGTATTTAATATGCATGGAAGACATTACTCCTACATATAAAAGGTTAAGGAAGCCTTTGCTGTTAGATTTCCTAAATGGGTCCAGAAATCTGGCCTATAATATTTTGGGATTTTCGTTGATTTAGTTTTCCTTTTTAATTGTCATTAATAGCCATAAATTATGGCATTAACTCCGAGCAGAGTGAATATAAATAGAACCTTCGTAGTTAAGTCCCTAAGCTTTCAATCTATATTCAGACACATATACACCATCATTTTGAGATTGATTAAAGGATTAGAAGCACCTCAACCTATCTTAATATCAAATTAATTTCCTAATTCCCAAACCATCAATGGTCGAAGGTATATTTCAGTTCTTCCTTTATTTCCGTATTTGATATATGTTATTAAAGTTTTGAACATGTTTAGATTGGTTTTATCACCAACAATCGCTACTATACACACATAAGAATGATAATAGAAATGAAAATTAAGGTCAACTGAAATCAAAATCCAAAGCTATAAAAAACTAAATAGAGGTTAAATGGACTCCTATAATTACAACTCAAACTATAATATTGATAAATCTTTTTGGGTCATCTATCACATGGCAGCATTGGTGTTTTGACAAGAAAGAATAAAGTTAGTAATTAAATAATTAAAAATAATAAAATAATAAAACAAAAACTCATATGTAAATCTTTTGAGCTTCATATCTACATAAGGCATAAGATTCATGAACCTAAATTAAGGCATGAAGAATAGTGAGGTCAACTAACACATGCAATAAAGAAAGAAAAATTGTCTGTGTGTGTAAGGTCAATGTCTATAGAATGGTTGCATGCATGCACGCATCCGTAACCTTGAAAGTGATTTCACTTATCCAAGGACTATACTTTTGCATGCATATGTTACACAAGTGCAAAGACTTTTCTTAATTTGTGTCTTTTCCTAGACGCCACGCATCGACTAGATTGTCATCTTGAAATAATTTTAAGGAAAAATAGAACAAAAGCAACAATTTCAAAACACTCAGGCCTATCTAGAAATTATTATGTTAAAATAGTTTTGAATTTAACAAATTTTGGATGGAAAATAGTCCTTTAAGAATTTTTTTTCAAAGTAGAATGATTTTTTAGCAAATAGAAAAAATATAAAATATAAAATATAAAATTGTTTTTCATATCTGAGTCATTGAATAGAATCTTATTGCTACAAACATCATTTAATAATACTTGAAAACTTATTTCTAAAAATATTGTTAAACACACCCTTGTTCATTTTTCTTTACCTATGGATTGAGATGGCAAGTTCATCCAATGAGAAAGTTGTATATACCATCAATTTTGTCATCTTCTTCATATTTTATTAAAGTTGGAAGTATAATTGAAATTTGTTTGCGAATCAATCTATATATATATATATATATTATGGTAACAAATTTAAATAAAAATAAATAAATAAATAAAAAAGGGTAAATTAGGGATAGTAATAGGGCAAGTTCAAATAGATAACCCCCATCCCAACTCTTATCTCATTTATATAAACCTATTCTCGTAACTGTTCCAATAAAAAATTTAAATGGAGCATATTGTTTATTATTTTTAATTTTTGAATTTTTTATTTTTTTTAAATTTTATTTATATTAAAATAAATATATTATAATTTTTTATAACTTATTTTATTTGAGAAATAGATTTTTTATTATTTTATATGTGTTAAGAATGAGAAAATAAAAAATAAATACAACTATTTTAAAAATTAATTATATATCCAATGCTCAAATCCACACACTGTTTTTAAAGAAATGGAATTGAAAAGAGATGGAAGAAAGAAGGTATGTACACAGATATGGGCAGAAATAAATGCTTGAATGCCTCCAAACTCCCAAACGAACAGCTCACAAATCCAAATGTAGAACTCCAAATCAAGACAAAAGAAAAAAGAAAAAAAAAAAACCCTCTCTCACCAAAATACAAAAATCCTAAAAATAACAAAAAAAAGAGATAAATGTCATAGAGAATATATGAGTCGTCCTACCTTATCCTAGGGTTTCTATAAACCCTCTATTTTCTCATCTTAACACATATAATACTAGGTGTTTTCCTGTGCTTCCTATTTGCCCTATAGTCATCCCTTACTCTATCTTAGAGTTTTTTTGAACTCTCTATTTTGTCGTTTTCTTGTGCTTCCTGTTTGCCCTATAGTCATCCTTTAGCAATCCTTTGTCACTCATATGGCTTGCTCCCTCTAAGTCACCTTCGGAGATCCTTTGTTGTAAGTTTTATCTAAACCCTCATTGTGACTTTAGTAGCCTCTTAAGTTTAGTTTTAGGTTTAGGTCAGTTAGATTTTTTTTTTAGATTAAATTCCACTTGGATGATTCTAGGCTTAGGTAGCATTGCATAATCTTAGAATTAGGTGAGCATTAGTTCGATTCTTGATTTTTTATTGCATACGGTTTGATATTTGATATTTGATAGTTGATATTTGATATTTGATATTTGATATTTATATTTATATTTTATTTATTAAAAAAATTGCACCAGACTGATTTTTTTTCTAATTGCATGAGATTGCCTCTGGAAAGCATCCTGTCTCGGTAAGCGCTTTCTAGTTTCCGAGTCATTATTTTGATCATCCTTCTCCATATCTCCCACTCTAAGAAACTTATCCCTGATCTCCAGCTGAATCTTTACAAGAAATCAGAAACAAAAAGAAATTGCATATCCCAAACGAAGTTATATGATTCTGAGGAGAATAGAAGAACACAACTAATTAAGTTACACAATGCTTACAAATAAGGAGATTTTGCACTCCATGCATGAGTTTTATTTGTACTGACCAATACTTATAATCAGCTTATTACATACCACTAGAATGATAGGATAATACTTGCTTAGAGGTAGTTCGATAATCTTCAATAAGGACGCTGTCCGATGTAGTTGCCCGGCGGATAGTAGTTACATATGATGAACCACCATCCATTGTTGCACTGAGCCCTACCACACCCAAGACTCACTGAGTTACGCCAAACAACTTGAGTATAATGCCCGCATTCCCCACCAACGCATGAGTTGGAGTTGTAATCATAATTAGGCTTCTCCGCCACCCACAAGTTCACTGCCTTAGTGCCTGTAAATGAGCCACTGCCCTTGGCAAGGTTCTCCCCATAAGGCCCATTCGAATGCACGAAATTGCAGTCCCCGATCCGTTGGTTGGCATAGCTCTGAGCATAGGCGGCTACGGTGTCGTTCCATGTCATAGACCCAACACTAACTTGTGCCCGAGCAGTATTGTGAGCATTGAGTTAGTCCTGTTGTGAGTTTTGAGCAAAGGAGGTGTGAACCAGCAGGGCCGAGCCTATGAGACAAGCAAGTGCTACTGAAATCTTACACAACCCCATTTTCAGTTGTGAAGTTTACTGTAATTGATGTCGAATGAGGATTGCTTTGATGGGTATTTATAGGGAAAATGAGTTGAAAATAGGGTGATCAAGAGCATCACAAACACCCGTTACTTCAAGCAACTCCAAGTGGCCAAAACATCCTACTTGGACACACAAGACTTTGTGGTGGCTTGCACATGTGAAAGGACAATAATCGATACAACAACTGACACAGTGATCAAAATGACTTTGATCTTCACCTTATTTTCTTGACATGTGATAAACATCATTTTGAAAAAAGTTTCAAGATATCTTCTAGGGTTTAGCCCGGGCATCCAGACTAGTTTGATCAAGACTAGTAACTACAAGTTTCTATTTCCAACATTAAACCAAATTGAAAGAAAACTCTATGTGCTTGCTTTCATGGTTGACATAAAAATTTAGCAGAACTTGTTACAAGTGCCATGTGATCAAGTTAGGACCACCATAGACTTTTTTGGCCTTGCGCATGGGATTTCTAGGTACGGTCGTGTAATATTTCCTCAACTACGTTAGAATATTTTTAAAGAAGATTAGGTCTTGTTTTGTAACTATTTTTGAAAATAGTTTTGAAAAATAGCTTTTGAGAACAATTTTTAAAAACTATTTTTTAATATTTTGTAGAATAAAAATTTGTTTGAAAATGTGATATATTTTTAATATTTTTAAATATATTTTAAAAATAATTTTTATGTCTATTATTTTTTTTAATTATTTTACATGTTTATATAATTATTTTTTTAAATAATACTTAGGAAATAACTAAAAGATGTTATTTGAAAACATTTTTTTTTTTAATAACAAAAAATAGAAAACAATTTTTTGGTTTTCAAACATGTTTTTTTTTGTTTTTTTTTTTAGAGAACAAAAAACTATTTTTGAAAACAGTTGTCAGGCTTTAACCCCTAATGAAAATCAAGTGCTAGATGCTCTAAACCACTATAAAAGCTATCGACATATTTAAAATTAAGGGACTCCTTTTGACCAATTTAAGATCACACAATCACCATCAAGAAAAGTGTTTCTAACCCTAAAAACACTTCAAAGCATTTTTAAATTATAAAATGGGTGTTTTGGCAATTTTGAAAAACACTTTTAAAAATTTAGAAAAACATTTGACATGTTTTCTTAGAGAAGCACTTGGAAAGTGATTCTTTTTAAAAAAAAAAAAAAGCATTTCAAAATTTTTCATATATTCCTAAAATACCATTTCTCACTATCTTTCATCACTTTCCACTTCCTTCTCATTCTCTTCTTCCTCTTTCACTTCCCTTTCATAAAAATAATTTTTTGAATTTCTTTTAATAATATAAATATTTATATATTTTTTTGTAATAAAAGTTTTTGATTTATTATAATATTTTCCTTTTATAATAAATATCTTTTTTAATAATTTATTATTATTAAAAGTATTTTTATACTTATGTGATATATTATCAAAAACATTATTAGAATCACTTTCTCATATTCTTATAAAAACGGCTTTCATAAAAATATTGTAAAAGAAATGGCTTCCAATAAAAATACTGCCGGTAGAAGCAGTGCAAATGGCTCTTACAATTAAGATGAATGTTATCTTTAACTTGGTGCGAATGATAAAAATTGGGACCATGGGTACATGATACTGGAAGTCCCGTGTGACACGGTATGTGGACATTAGGTTTTGTGCATGTGGGATGGATGTTGTCCATATTCTTTGCTGTGTCGAGAGGTCGAAAGGCCTAGTATCAAATGATCATCATCAAATGTCAAAGCTAGTAAATAATTAAAAATGATAAAATGAACTTGTAAAAAAAAAAACAATAATCGAAAAACTCGTTCAAATCTTTTGAGTTTCATGTCTCTGCATCAGGCATATGATTTATGAATTTAAGGCATGAAAGTTGCGCACATGAATTAACTTGAAAGTGATTTCACTTATAAGCAGTTATCAGTACTCACAGATATATCGATATATCAATGAATATTTTAGAAGTAAAAATAAATATTTTAAAATTATTTTTAAAAAAATATTGATATATATAATTTGTCATATTTGATAATAATATCTTCTACGTCAATAAAAAATATAAATTTTATCAGTAAATATTTATTATTAAGTTGCATTATATATTATTTTATAATAGTATTATGATAATATGTCTAATTTAAAATATATATATTTAATATTAAAATTATGATATTTTTTTAATGTAAATATATTCAATGATATCAAATAAATAATAATATATGTATAATTTTTTTAATATTTAATATATAGATTATATAAAAAATACATATTAAGAAAATTATTTTTTAATATTTTTTGTAATAAATTAAATCAAATGTAAAAATAAAATAATAAGAATTAATTTATTTAATAATCAAAAAATATAAAAAAAATCAAAAAAATTGATAAAATATCAGTAAAATATCTAGAAATATTGGTTGATAGATACATTTTTCCAAATTTTGTATTAGTATTCATGAATATTGAAGAATATTAAATATATAGAGGATATGATATATCTGAATATTTTAAACCTGTCATGTGTTACACATATTGCTAGACACTAGGCATTGACCGAATTGTTATCTTGAAACTAGTACCCAAATGTCTAAAATGTTATGGAAATTGGTATAGAAGAAATAATTCCAAGACACTTTAGGCCTATCTGAAAATTATTATATATGTTTAAACAGTTTCGTATTTAACAAATTTTGGTTTGAAAATATTCTTTTAAGAATTTTTTTTGAATATAGAATTAATATATTTTTTAGACCAAACTTGTGACATTTCTTTTTCTTTTTCTTTTTCTTTTTTGTTTTTTGCCAATGTTACGAATTTTTGCATTATACATCTTTTTAAAGAATAAATCAAGGACATCGATTTAAATATTTGAGTTCTTCAACATAATTTTATTGCTACAAACATTTTTTAATCATTACTAAAAAAAATTATTTTTGAAAATTTTACTAAACAGGCACTTAGGTTGTATTTGGTTCTTGGAAAATACTAAGAAAATAAAAAAAAATGGAAAGAAAAATTATTTTTTCATGTTTGGTTGTATTATGAAAATATCAAAAAAATTCAAATATAATTAAAACTAGTTAAAAACTTATATATTTTTACATGGTTTTAAAAATCAGACTAAACCAATCAATCCGACTGCTAGCCAGTCACGATTCCTGTTCAATCTGGCTAATTGAGTCAACTAAGGGTTGAATTGTAATCAAACCAGTTGAACTGATCGGTTCTCTCAGAACTGGACAGTTCAACCCTTTTTTCTTATTTTTTTTTTTAAGCCAAAATTTTTGTTTTTTTTAAAACAAAACATTTTGATGCATTTTGCACCAAAACAACAACATTTCCTAAGGGGACCAGATCATTCTATGAGAAGTTCATCTGACTCATTTGTCATCAAGCCCAATGAGTTTTTAGTCTTACAAGCTAATGATTCTTCCATGTCTTTTAAACCCCACTATCTCTATATATTTTTTATCCATTTTCAGTGCGGGAATAGTTAATGAGAAAAAAGAAATTTTGCAAGTTGGAGAGATTAAGCTCAGACCTTCAAGTGTAAAAATTGAAACTTAATCATTAAGGTATGAACCTTCTTCATTGTATTATATTTACAAATAAAAATATATAACAAAATTAATAATTTTTTTCAAATTTTTATTGTATAAAAGTATAAAACACTTTCACATTTATTTTTATAATAATTATATAATGTAATTAAAAAAATAATATAAATTAATTAATATAATAATTTCAAAATAATAAAATACAAAATACATGCAAATAAAATTAAATATTATAATTTTTTTCATTTTAAATATATCTTTATATTTAAATATTATAAATGGTCTATTTAATAAATTTTTAATATTAATATATTTATGTTTATCTTCATCATTTAATTTGATATACCAAATATAAAAATGAAATATTATTAAAAAAATTTAATTGTATATAATTTTAATTTCTTATAATTATTTAAAATTTTATATAATATATAAATTATTATTTACAACGTAATCGGTTCGATCGTAGTTCGACCAATGAACCGTGAGCTGGTAACTTTTCTGGTTCAATCACCGATCCGATTATAAAAACATTGTATTTTTAAATTATTTGATTTTCATTTCAATAAGTTAAAATAAATAAAATGGGTTTAAAGTAATAAATAAAAATAATTTATCGACTTTTAATCCTTTTTTTTCCTTCGTTTTTTCTTTCTTTTTACTTTTCCTTTATAGTTTATTTCCTTGACATTTTCCCTCAAATTTTTTGAAACCAAACATAGCCTTAATCATTTTTTATCATTTTTTTCATATCTTATTAAAGTCAAAAGTATAATTGAAATTTTTATGTCAAAAAAATATTTATTTATTTTATTTTGAGTGTACATTTTTATTCTTTAATCATCATTTACAAAATATTAGTAGTTATTGGTAATGAATTTAAATGATAAAGAAATAAATAAAAGGGGTAAATTAAGGATGGCAATTAGGCAGATTTGGATAGGGAGTGATCGCTTGATTTTTTCATCGTTTATTGGATCAAAACAAAATTTATAACCTAAGTCACTATTCTATAACAGCTTCTACCCTATCAAAAAGTGATTTTTAGTACAAACTACTGTAGTATAGTTGTTTTTAGGTATCGTCCACTAGGATGGATTATTCTTGGTAATCAAGGCTTGAATAAAATGAGAATAAATGATTGAGATTAAGTGAAAATGATTTGACAATTCATGATAAAAGTTCAAAATAACAATGATTTCAAATTGAGAGGAAAATGAAATGTAAAATAGAAGAAAATTAATAGAAAATGAAATTCTTGGAGTTAGGATTTTCTAGAAAACAATTTCCATGGTGAATAAATGTTGAGATCCAATTTTCATCAAGTTAGATTGAAAACCTAAATTTTCATCTAAACCGATTTTTTATTTAGCTTTAGATCTAGATTTAATTTCTCTTCAAATTAGGTCATTTAATCCAAGAGATCAATTCAAATCATATATTCAATTCATCTTAAATTATCTTCCAATGATTCACACAATGCAACTATTTAATCTCATCAAATCTAGCATTAAGAATTTGATGAATCTACCTAACTTGCATTGTAGTAATCATCTAAGACAATTTGAAGAGAAAAATCCCCAAATTTCAATTAATCAATCAATTGGATCAAATTACCTTTGCAATTCAAGCTCATTTATCTAATTCACCATAAATCTTGCCTCTAGATCCTCCCTCCTTCGAGAAAAACGATATTTAGCCACTCATGCTTGGAGATTTGGTCTCATAAGACATGTTTGGCTTGTAAGAAAATGAGAGAAAATGAAGGAAAGTAGAAAATTCTATAAAGAGAGGAAATTTGGAAAATTCTACAATTAGAAAATGTTTAAAAATCTTTTTAAATGAGTAAATCAAGTTTCTATTTATAGGCCAAGGTCAAGTGGACACTTGGCATCATCTAAGAGGTCTTCTGGAGGCTTCTTCACCAAGAAATCTGGAGTTTAGTAATAAAATGCAATTTCGCACGAGATCCAGCACTTTCGCACGAGCTCCAACAATTTCACATAATTATGCGAAGTGGAAAATGCATCAGCACCAATTTCGTCTTCCTGGAGCATTTCGCATGATTGTGAAAATTTTCGCATGGTCATGCAAAATCAGCTTTTAGATTTCCCTTTGAGCTGCAGCAAAAATTACTTTCTGGTCCATTTCGCACGACTATGTGAAATTGTCGCATGATCATGCGAAATAGAAATACATAATTTTTCAACTCCTTTTTGCTATTTCTTCCATTTCTTTCTTTTGAATCCACCTCAACCACCTTCAAATCAGCTCCAAAGCTTAGTCCAAGTGCATTGCTTCTTCCTCATCATCCACATTGTTTACCTTCCTCGATTCTATTTCTTTTTTGTCACTCAATACTTCAAAAATCACCTTGAAATATCTCCAAAACTTCACAAAAACCATTAGTATCTCTTATAAGGGTAGCAATGTATTACTTAGGCATATTAGACATAATTACTACTCAAAAGGCATGAAACTCAAGAGAATTATTATCTAAAATATGCACTTTTTGAGTAGTAATCAGGGAGCCCTTATCATAACTCTATCTCATTTATATAAACTGATTCTCATTGATGTCCCAATAAAAAATTTCAATGGATTGCCTTGCTTAATATTTTTATTTTTAAATTTCTTACTTTTTTTATAAAAAAATAAATATATATTTTATAAATGAATACCATAAATTTTTAGAACTTATTTTATTTGAGGAGAAGATGTTTTTTTTACTATTTTGTGTTAAAAATGAGAAAATAAAAAAATAAATTAAACTATTTCTAAATTAATTATATAAAAATAGATTTTTTTTTTTTATATGTGCTAAAAAAGAAAAAATAAAAAATAAATAAATTACACTATTTTTAAAATTAATTCTAGGGTTTAATACATTTTTCTCCCTCAACCTATCTCGTGTTTTGTATATTGCCCCCTCTGGTTTAAAATTGAACAAATTGCCCTCTAAACTTCTTAAATACTAGCACTATGTCTTTTTTGTTAGACTGTGTTAATTTTAATGGACAAAAATGTCATGTGTTGTACACATGATTATATAAGTAAGGGTAGATTTGTAAATTGAATCACTTAAATAGAGCTCTCTCTCATTCTTCTTCTTTGTTCTTCCTCTAAAACCCTAAATCCTCAAACACCCTCAAATCCAAAGTCCTAGAATCCTGAAATTTGTGAAGAAAAATGTAGTTGGATGAGTGATAGGTACTCTTGTTCATTGCTATTATGGTAATGAGGCTCATATTCTAACATTTTGGACCAATCTAAATCTAAGGAGAAGGTTTATGGGATACGATAAACATAAGGTAATAATGTCTTGATTTCCAAATTGACTCTTGGCCATTTGGTCTTTGTAGACATCTTATTATTATGTGTTCAATTTTTGGTACAAATATATGAAGGATGTGGATTCTTCTTGTGGTACAATGCTCCCCCAAACTATACAACTGTGACCATTTTAAGTGATTCTACGACTTTACATCTGAGTTAAGTGTCTAACCAAGATCCTAAGTCTTGAAATCTTTGGGGTTCCTATTTTTCATCGCCAACTCCAATTTGCTATATCCTATTTCGCTCCTTTTCTTCATCATCGCTTCATTTCTAGGGCTCCTTTTCTTCATGAGATTGTCTCTAAAAAGCATTTTGTCTCGATAAGCACTTTCGATTATCCGAGTCATTATTTTGATCATCCTTCTCCGTATCTCCCACTGTAAGAAACTTATACCTAATATTCGACTGTATCTTTACAAAAGGAAAGAAACAAAAAGAAATTGTATATCCAAAATGAATTTATATGATTATGAGGTGGTCTTAATAACCAAAAACCGTCTTATATGGTTGTTAATCGAAAAATTAATAGAGTTTTCTCCCACTTACACATGCACACATACACACCTCCACACACCCTAACATTTGCTCCATATCACATTTATTGACTAAAATATTTTTCTTGAAATTTTCCGGCCGAATGATGAAGTTCTCTCTACACATTAATATTTGATTTGGTAAAAAGTTTAGTAAAAGTTAGTCAAAAGCCAACAAATTGAATTTTTGCTACATAAGATTTGTACACTGAGAATTTCATAAGTTCAATTTAATTTTAAAAGTGATTTAGTCATCAAATTTTTTGAGATTGGATAGGAAATTTGAATATTAGCTATTGAAAATTAATTTAATTATCATTAGGTGATTATTAGTTAACCTTAGTTGATATATTGGGAATAAATTCGTATCATGTTATATTATTATGCTAAATTTTTTAAGAAATCGAATTTAACAATTATAACATTCACATATGTTTTCTTCCCTAGCTTTATTTTAATATTAAATTTGTTATTATTAAAATAATAACATAAAAATCTATGAAAATATATTTTTCAAGTGTTAAAATAAAATTAATTAATTAATATTAGGAAATTTATTAAAATAGAATAAAATAAAAGCTTGTTCGAATGGTGTTAATGTTTTTCTTTTTCTTTTTGTTCATAATGGATGAAATCGATCTCCATATTTTTCTTTCTTTCTTTCTTTCTTTTCTATTTGTTGAATCCTAGGCATGCATAGCTTCAACATGAAAAGATAGAAGATGGTTTCCTCGTTCCACTTCTTCACACACTACATATTATTTTCAGGTAACGCTATTTGAATTAAAATAAAAGAAATGAGTTTGAATTGTAAATTTATTTTCTTTTCTTCTACTTTTCCTCTCTATTTTCTTTTCCTTACATTTTTCCTCAAATATTCTGAGAACCAAACATAGCCTATAGCTTTAACAAAACTATGAACTTTATAGTGTAAATATGGCCTATAACTCTATTTTGTTGGCTATAAACATAGATATCAACTTTATTATTTGAATCTTTAAGCAAAGATGGTCGTAATAAGAATGTATAATAAAGCTCGCAAAGCCTCAATAGAAAGAAAATCACATTAAAAATAAATAAATAAATAAATAAGGCAAACATTAAGAGGGTATTTGGTGTATCAACTTAATGACTTGATACGACTTAAATGACTTAATTTAAGTCAATAAGTAAATTTAAACATATCTGATAAAATAACTTAATATCACAACTTAAAGTTAAAAGTAACTTTAAGTATTAAATCAAAATAATTAACTTATTTTTAATTTTGAATTTCTTTTACCTCCTTCACTGATATTTATTGAGATTATATTTTACAATTTTACCTTCATAACTCATTTTTTACGGTAAATATTTTTACAATTATCTTATATATTTATAATATTTTAAATATAAATGTTTAAGAAATAAATTTATTACTTAATATTAATAAAAATATAAATATTAATCAAAATTAATGAGGATAAATATGTTAATTTGATGATTTAGAATAAATATTAAGTTGACTTTATCAAACAACTTTAATACTTAAATAAAAAATAAGTAATAAAGTTCGAGTCAACAACTTAAGAACAATTTAACTTAAAAACAACTTAAATTATTAAGTAATAAGCATTAAGTTTTACTAAACACCCTCTAATTTAATTTCATTCATCAAAAAAAAATTTTTTTTTTTTTTAAAAATTCATACATTCCAATCTCAGTCAATTTGGTTCCCTTGGAGGTGATAAATGCCTAGAGCTAACTCGTCACAGATTTGATACAGACCTTCCAATTGGGGCCAAGCCTCTTGTCTCTAAGATTGCTTGAGTATTTTCAAAGCTCAGGAAAGCACCAAGCCAACTTTTAAATTCCATCTTTGCACTTCTTTTTCATATTATTGGATAGTTGTTTAGTGATATGTGACCATGTTTATTAAAGTTTCTTCACATTTTTCTTCCATTGAGTGCAAGGAACTTTGTGTACCTTCTTCATTTGCTTGTGATTCCCACATCAGTAGCAATTCATGTTAGTGGATTGTATTCATCCCATATTAAAGCTTAGACATTCTAGTAAATAGGTCAATTCAAACACAATACAAATAATAATCGAATTAAAAACATAAAAATTCACATACGACCTAATTATCAAATAGGTAACAGATTTTATAACTCATTTTACTCATTTAATAATAAAATCCTTAGATTTAATAACCAAGTTGATTTATGTCTTGTATAAATCTATATGATTATTATCTCAACCAAATATTTGTATAACTCAATTGACCTATTTATTCAAAATCAAATTAAAGATAAGTCAAATATAGGTTAAATAATTTAAAGTTATAATTAGGTTAACCAGCAAGATTATTAAATGAATCAATTTAGGTTAATTTTGTGTTATGCAGGTTGACTAAAAAACCACTCATTTATTAAATGGGTTATATAGGTAGATACAAATCTAACTAACACACGATTATAGTCAATCTAAACCCACAGAATATGTGTTAAATTCGAGTTGTATACATAAATTGTATTGAACTTATTAGGGACAATTGCAATCCCTATTCTTGTTCATGAATCCAAAAATATGGCTAGGCTTTCATCCATTTTGTGAAGTAATGAATCACTACTAGAAGGAATCTTCTCTACCTCAAAGCTCGAAGTAATGATTCTAATTAATATATCAATTCCCCATTAAGCAAAGGGTCATAGCTTAGTCAAATTTAATATTGACTTTATATTTTAATTATTTTTTCATGATTTATGATTTTTATTTAGGGTGCGTTTGACAGTGTTTTTACTTCTAATGCTTTCTATAAAAGTATTTTCTTTTAAAATATTTTTAGGAGAATCACTTATCAAGTATTTTTCCAAGAAGTACTAAAAATAATATTTCAACACTACAAGCGATTCTTTAAATTCAAGCATCCTATTTTTCTTCAAAAATACTTTTTAGGTTAGAAGTACTTTTTTAAACACTGTCAAACAAACTCTTATAGAACATTTATTTAATTTTTCAAACCTTCCTCATCTACTCATCTTTCATTTCTTCCAACCAAAAACTAAATCAATGGAGTAAAATATTTGTAACATATACAAATTAAAGGAATATTTTCCAACCAAAAATTAAGCAAAATATCTATAGTATACGCAAATTAAAATATTGAAATTAATATTATCATTATAATCAAAGTTATAATTAGACAATATAGAATGAATAATAACCAAAAAAAATTAGTAAATTTATTTGATAACAATGTATATAGTAAATTTACTTTAATCTTAAGGGATACAAAAATAAATTAAAATTATTTAATTATAATGGATAAAGTAAATTCACTTTCCAACAAATGTAACATTTGTGGTGTACCTCATAAGCATGCTAAAGTTTCCTATTGCTTAATCAATCATTCTTAGATTTATGAACCAAGTAACATCTTCTCTAAATTTACCACTAATATATTGGATCAAGCTTTCTATATGGTGATGAATACTTGACTTCTTTAAAGCTTCTTTTCTCCTTTCTATATTTTATTTGACTTGAAAACCCTATCTTGCTTCACCCTTCTTGAAGAGTTAATGTAGTATTTTCAATGAGCCCTTTTTTCTTTATGAAATTTGCCTTGTAATGCTATTCTCCTTTCCACCCTCCTCAGTGATTGTAGTTATCACCTTTGGTGTCAAAGTCATTATTCTTGTTCCAAATTGACATATTTGTATATTCTAGTGAACATTCAAAACCATTGTTCTTCTTCCAAATTGTTATATTTGTATACTCTAGTGAACATTTCCTTCATACTCATAGACTTCTTATGTGATATGATTCAAAGTTAGGGGTGTAGGCCTCACTTAAAGGCAATTCTAGCTATAGTGTCATTGAAACTCTCCATGTGAACTATGGTTGCACTAAAATTCTTGGCTTAATTACTAGTGGACTCTCCATGTAATTGGATATTATAAAGAGAGTCTATGCCACACCTTTGCCCGGATGAGCACATATATTGTGAAATAAGGTTGTGCATAACTTTGAACAAAAGGAAATAGATCCTCTTTGAAATATTGTGGAACTGCACCAAGACTAGTCCGACAAACTTAATTTGAAGGAAATACTCTAAAAAAGAAATGTTAGATATGTATATCTTGTATCTCGATTACTCTTCTATTTTAGGTTTATGTCCACATGAATAATGATAAGTTCATCGATGAAGCAACAATACTTGTTATTTATATACAATTTCATCATTTAAGATCATTTATATCCATTAAGGTACCATTCATTGAAGGATAGGAATACATTCCAACTGAGATAGAAGGTGAGGGGACTAATTTGTAATTCCTAGGAAATATGAAACTAGATGTGCAAAATGTGAAAAATAAAGGGATGTTAGTAAAATTTATTTTAAAATTAATTATTAGAAAATAAAATTAGTTAATAGATACACAAATGAATAATAATAATAATAATAATAATTACAGTATCTATTTATTAATAAGAATGAAAATATCTATTTTAACCAGGATTAAAAAATGTATTTTAATAAATTCCCTTCTTTTATGGGCATCTAAGATGCTCAAAATTATAAAAATTATAACAACCTACTACAGTTAAATATGAACGAGAAATTTTTTTTTTTTACACTTTCTTTTATTTTCACCCATTTCACTCTGTTTTCTTCATTTTGCTTAACCCATGATAGTAAAACCCTAATTATATTAGGAAAAATATCAATGATGAGTTGTAGAAACATTTGACAAAAACTTATGAAAAAATATTAGTGGGTCAAAAATTGGATGAAATCTCTTAAAAGTATTGTGAAATAATGATAAGAAATAATAAAATAAATAATAATACCCATGTTAAAATTGTGTTATTGAACAAAACAATATGCGTATTGTGGGACCCCGCATCCATCCAAGCATAAATCCATTTCCTTTTTAGGTATTAGGTGGACAAAGGGCTATCCGAACAGTGTCTATATTCATTACGCAAGTAATAAATGTTCTGAGCGGTTACAATAGGAGCAATTATGAACATAAACACTTTGACTTTAAGCCTAGAAGTCGTTAGTCACCTAGCCAAGTATGGGTCCATTTAAAGCATTAAAGAGACACATGAAACGTTACAACTTTGTTAGAATAAAAGGTCCCTATACATGAAGTTTAGGTATGAAATATGCTCCCTAAAAAACTATTATCTGTCTTTTTTAGATATTAACTTAAGCTTCGAAGGAGCCCGTCCGAAAAACCATCTGGACATACTTTGTTGCAAGTATGCTCTCAAAAGAAGCTAGCCAAAAAAAACATTATTGGCTGTGTACCAACACATATTATAAATATTATCACATAACATACAAAACTTACAAACATATTTAATGTTAAAATGATGATTTCTTGTGAATGTATTCAATAATACAATTATTTTTATATTAAAAATATTTATGATTTTATTTACAAGTTTCTATTAATGTAACATAAATATATATAAAAAAAAAAACTTATTAAAAAATTATCAAGATAATTTTTATATTTTTAACAATTGGTTAAATAGAATTTAAAAATAAGATAATTAATGTCTTAATCTCATTTCATTGATATAAACCTATTTCACTTTGATCACAAATTATGTTAGTTAAAGATATAGATATCGAGAATGAGAAAAACATTAGAAGTCAATATTTTATTTTTAAAATTTTTAAAATATTTCCTTTTAATTGTATTTAATTTTTAAGTATTTTAGTTTTAATTGTATTTTCAATTTTTATTTTTTTAATTTTATTGTTGTTCAATATTCCTAAGGATGTTTATTTTTGGAGAGGCAAAAAAAAAATCCCAAATCAAGTCTCACGGCTAGAAAAAAGAAAACCTAAAACTATAAGGGAGATCACTTATTTCCCATTAGGCATTTAAATGTCCACTTGTTAATTAGTGTTATTGACATAACGAGTAAAATGATCATTTTGAAAAATAATTATTTAATTTATGAAAAAATACATGTATTTTAAAATATTCTTAAATGGATGAAGATAAAACTAATTTATAAAATTTGAGTTTTTTTTTTCATATTTTTTTCAAATTAATGAGTGGTAACCCACTTTTTTTATAAAAAAAATCTCAAATCCACATGTAGCCTATTTATTTTCATCACAAACTTGTCTCCTTCGGAGCGGGTAGTATGGATGCTCGAAAAAATCTATCTTATTGTTGTCCTTAGTATAAGGCATCCCAAAACTTTGGAAAATTTCACCCAAATTTTAATCCTTATTTGTTGCATGGCCAAATATGGTAAACCTTTCCCTAGAAAGAGGAAAAAACACTAAAAATTGTTGAAATAAAATTGGTAAAAATAATTAAACTTGCTTTGTAGTCTATCTAATACTCTTCTTCAGTTAGTTCCGTTTTTTTTTTAACCCCTCCTCTGTTCTTTGAATTTTTGATAGGAAGATGAAGAAATTCAGAATAAGTACGAGAGTAGGAAAGAGACAACGGATTTTTGACACATCAGAGCTTGAAAGAATCAGCATATCAATTACAAAAAAATGAAATTAGCTTCCCATAGAGAGGCTCTCTCTGGTCAACCATGGGGGACATCTTGTACAAAAAATGAAGCTCAGTTCAAAAACTTATTGCTTCCTACAATGGCCGGTATCATTAGTATACAATATAAGTAAATCCCCCCAGAAATCCATGCACCAAGCCATGACTATACGAACCTTTAAAGATGGTATACTCTGAATGAACAAATGTGTATAGAGAAAAAAATGACCTGTCACAAAGGGCTTAGGGCTGGGACTGCTTCACCTTGGCTCGAATCTTCTCTTCTAACAAAGATGTATCTGTCTCAAGGTCAAAAATTCTGTTAAGGGCATGCATATTCTCGAGTGTCTCGTTTAGAGTCCGGTTTTCGCTCTCATCGCATCTCAGGTGTTGGATTGGACCATGTAGAAGCTTGTTCACTATGCCCATGCTAAGATCATAAAGAGCTGCCTTTTGTTTCTTTGAGATACCATCGCCCATCTTTGACAAACATTTGTCCAGCTCAGAAGCTCTAATTCTTTCAGCATAAGCCCTCAGTTTCTTGATGGTTGGAACAGTCTCTAACGAGTCCTTCCAAGATTTGAATTGTTTCAATTCCTCTGCAATAATCCCCTGAGCTTCCATTGCTTTCCGAAGGCGATCCTCCTTATTTGCTGCTACTACTTCCTTAAGATCATCCACATTGTAAACACGTAGAGTCTCAAGATCAGAGACGCACGGTCCCACATTCCTGGGAACAGAGATGTCTATGAAGAGTCTCAAGCCTCCAATTTCCTGGCTCACAGGGGGAAGTGCCTCAACATGCTCTTTCAAGAACAGTGGGTTTTCTGAGGCCGTGCTGGTGAAAACCACATCAGCCTCGGCAGTGCATGCTAGCATTTCTGAGAGGGGTTTGTAGATGACCTCAACATCCTTAAGCTCCTTGCGGATCGCAGCAACTCTCTCCTCACTTCTGTTCACGACTACGATTTTAGTGGACCCTTTTGCAGCCAAGTGTTTGATGACAAGTTTACCCATCTTGCCTGCTCCAATCACCAATGGCCTCACAGTAGCATAGGAAGATTCTGCAAGCTTTAATAGGGCAAGCTCTACTGCAGCTGAACTGACGGAAACTGACCCAGCAGAAATATTGGTTTCCGTTCTAACCCTCTTCCCAACAGTGATTGCATGCTTGAACAACCCACTGATCTTCCTATCAAATCCAGGGACTCCTTGTCCAGTTTTTACAACTTGTCTTACCTGGGCAAGGATTTGACCTTCTCCTAAAACAAGAGAATCAAGCCCAGATGATACTTCAAATAAATGCCGTGTCGCATCTTCATTGTATAATGTGAAACGGTGCTGACAAATCTCTGATACAGAAACCCCACTTGTCTGCCAACAAAATAATTACAGTCACATCACCGTTCATTTAAAAAAATTAAAAATATATATTAAAAAGAGATGATCCAAAGCATATTGACAACAATTTGGATTTATTTGGGATGTTCTTTGTACTAAGAGTTTATGTTGTCATGATCCCATTCATTTCAGTAATCTCCCTTCCCTCTGTTTTGGTTGGGGGAAAAGGAAGGGATCTAGGACTATCAAGTTTCCTCCCACAAAATAAAAAGAAAATTATGCAATACAATACCTTTGACATCCATTCCGTCACTTCTTTAACCCCACGATGCTGAGAGAGAGCCACAACATATATTTCCATTCTGTTACAAGTGCTAAGGACAGCAGCTTCTTCTATATGGTTCAAAGCACAGAGCTCAACAATGGCCTGTGGCCAGTTTGCTTCTGGAATGGCAAGTTTCTCGCGTACCTCAACTGGTGCTGTATGAAAATTAAGCCCCATGACAATAATACTGCTCCTCTCCTTCGTATATCCTGATAGAAAAAATATAAAGAAATGAGTCTCCACAATAATCAACATGTAGACTTTGCTAAAATGCACTTAAAAATGAAGTAAAAAGGACAGAGAGAGAATATAACATCAAAAAAACTGAAAGCTGGTATTATTTCCAGTTAATTTGCCACAAACTACATGGAATGAAGAATATATAAAACGTCATATGCACCCACAGCCTCAATTCAAGAATACTAGAATGTCCAAAAAAGAAGTAGAATATAAAGGCAAATCCATCTGTCCAAAATTAGGTAAACCTTCTCACTATTTGACTGCATAACACCTACTTAATCTATTAGGTATATTAATTCCTGAGGAATCATGCAATATAATTGCCCAAAACTGATGGTACATTTTTTTCGAGTTGGGAAACCTAAATATTGTTGCCAGCTTTTGCTGCTACCAAGAGGGAAGAAAAGTAATGACTGCAAATAGGATGAGATTTTCATCTCATGAGGAGCATTGGAGGAAAATGTGTCCCTGAGAGCAAATAGCAAATGAAAAACATCATTTTGACACTTCAAGTGTACCCTTTATCAATGTCTTACTCAGTATAATATGTTAGCTTCCTACTAGTAGAAGATACCAACTAGATTACATGAGGAGAAAAGAATAATGTCCTTTGACTCTTGATGACATTTAGCAAAAGAAAATGACTGCGTCTGAGGTCCCATAAAATCCACCTTGATGGAGTCATCATGGTTGCCACAAAAGGTACACTGGTTGATGGTGACATTTAAGCGAGATTCGGAGATTTATCCACTTTATCCAAAAATGAAGAGCCATTGAATTGCAGAGAATCACAGACTATTTTAAAAAATAACAGTTATTTTGCATTTGGGACCTCATTATTGAGTTCAATTTTTAAATGCCAACACTAAAACCGATAGTTGGATAATTTACTATAATAAGATACATACCTTATGAAAGAAAAACTTTTAATGTAAAATAATCCATACTACAGTTTTTGTACCATCGAAAATGTATTTTTATGAAATGCAATACAATACATACCATACCCGGTATGAGAGAACCACATTAATTATTTTAAATTTTTAAAGAAAAATCAGATTTTAATTTTTTTGCATAAGCCGAGAAATTTAAGCCAAAAAGGAAAGGAACAGAAAGTGATCCTGATATTCTTAAATGAAAACATTGTGTGTTGTTGGAGGCATGTATTAAAGATAAAGGATTAAGTGTAATCATTATTCCAAATGAGTACCAAGTATATCGACACTTAAATGTAATTAATGTTCAACCAAACATTGAAGAGATATTATTTAAATAATTTGAATGTACACCTTGAGGACAATGAGAAATGAAGAATTAAAAACCTTTTACTCGATATATTAGTGTTTCTTTTTTGAGCTGTTTTTCTTTTGTCCATAGTTTTTAATTACCTTTTTGGGTGTAACAACGAACTTGGAACATTAAATCTTTGAAAATGACACATGCATCTATGTGTAAATAGTCCGCGTATAGCTGAACTTATATAAGATCATAGGGGTTTCTTTTTTAAAAAAAAATCAACTGAACTGATCTTGCAATTCCTTCCAACTACAAGTAAAAAAACACTCCAATCACAATACCAAATTAAAGCTCTCATGAACAAAATTAAACAAGAAGTATGCACTCAGTGACAGTTTTCCTAGCTTTTCCTCATAGAAAATGAAAAATAACATCTATAGCATAATTTGGCATACTCATGTTGCTTACAATTCATCCACCTTTATACAACATCCAATCACTCCTTTTTTTATTTCTGAATTTTCAAAATCTTTGTCACTATAATGGAAAACACATTTGATGCACCACTTGAAGAAAAGAGTCTTTAAAGAAATACCACAAAGAAAATAGAACAAAATAAGAATCCACCTAATGCATGGAGAAAGCAGAAAGATCTTCAATATTGCACATAGTTAAACCATAGTATTAAAAGCCACGCTTTAAGTGTGCCTAAGCTCAAGGCGCAACCATAGTTATAGGGCCTTGCTTGCCAACACGCCTTATTGAAGAGGCACACCTAGTCAACTTTTTTCTAATTATATATTGAAATTTATATAATTTCACTACTTTTTTATTGAATGGTTCTTTTAAACGTTTGGAATATTAAATTTTTTTATCGATATGCATCCAAGTTCACATTTCACTTTTCTCCGTGCCTTGCACCTGGGCTATAGATGACTTTTATGCCTTAGTGGGCCTTGCGCTTTTTAAACTATGAGTCAACTCTTCCTTTAACCCACCCCAAATTGTTTAGCTTATTAACAGAGTCATAAAACAATATTCCGATCTCGTAAGGTTCATTTTTTTATGTGGAAAACTATGGCATACAACCATTCCTCCATCACCATGGGAAGAAAAATGGAAAACCCAATCCATCAATGAAGTTCAAGTTGCACTTTGTTAAAGTTCCAATTATTTGAGCCAAAATTTTGATCATGCGAATCGAAAAATATATAAATGAAAAAATTCAAGAAATTCTCCACATGGCCTTTTCCTTGCCGTTCAAATCCTATCACAGACGAATAGAGCCTCAATCTAACAAATCGGAATACAAAAATTTTAAGAATAAAAAACAAATAATCAATGCAAAGAAATAGAAACTCACTGTCAGCAGCCGAAGTTTTGAGCAATTCAAGAGCTGAAACACTCGACGCCCTCAATTCCGCCTTGGCCAAATCATCAGAACCAACGCTACACCTAACCGCTCCCAATCCGGCCGTTTTCCCTGGCCTGACGGAGATCCGAACGGGAGGATAAGAAACGGAGGCATTGCAACGGAGACCAGACTTGAAGGCTGCAAAAGAGGCGGCGGAGCCGTAGGCCACCGCCATCGGAGCCAAGGCGGAATCCGAACCCTAACCCTTAGATGTCAACGGCGAGCCAGGAGAGAGAAGGTGTCAAAGGTATGGGTTGGGTGAACTGCAGCAGCTTTGAAAGTGGAGGTAGTCAGATTTGGAAGATCTATTTATAGGAAGAAGTGGTTCGCGTTGGCTCCACACGCCCCTCTACTATGACCGTGGAAAAAGTAAAACGCGTCGTTTAGATCGAAGGCTAATTCCAAATTTCCAATTTCCGTAAGCCAAATCAGCCGTCACCCCCACCAATTCAAACGAACCGTCCATCCAATCCATCTTATCCGATTTATCCGATTTATTAATTAAATTTTTTTTTAGACTTATAATTAGTCAAAAATACTCTTAAAAAATATATTTTTTAAAATAAAAATAAAAAATATTTTTAAATATGTATAAGATTATAATTCAATTTATTTCTTTTTTTATTTTTCAATATTACCAAATATTAAAATAAAAATAAAGATTTACTTCAACCTTCCATTTCTAGATATATTCAAGCATAATAACTGGAATTACTAAATTCACTTGTTATTAAGAAATAAAAAAAACGAAAACAAAATTTTCATTAGGGAAAGGTTTTTTTGAGTACGAACCTGTCCTATTTAATTTTTTTAATGAATCATAAATAAAAATTATTTTAAATAAATATGACAGGGTTAGAACAGAAGCGACTCATCCCAAACCTACCATATTGTAATTTCTAGTTCCACATCCTCATATCAAATATGATGTAATAGTAATTTTCTTAAATGTTTTACTTTAAAAGACTAGCAAATTTTAGTAATTATTTTTTAAAAATTAAAATATTGAAAAATTTTTATCATCTCAAATTTTAAATATTTTAAAATAACTTTTAAAAATATTAAATAAATCTCTTTATAAGATTTCTTTTATTTTATAGTATCCACAATTTTTTTTATTCCTTTTATATACACCCTTATTTTTATACCATATACATTTCCATTGTATCGTTGTTTTTTTATTTTATGTCTAAAATATATTATAAAATATTACTAACATATATATCATTTAATATATATACAAAGTTTAAATTATTTAAGACTAACATACAAGTTTTTATAATTTTAAATATTCTAATCATAAATATTACTATAAAATAAATAAATAAAAATATTTACTAAATTTTAAATTATTGAATAATTTTTAAATAATATCAAACATGAGAGAAATTTTCATATTTTTTTAATGGCAAATATTGAAATGTAATATAATTTTTATTTTAAACAAATATATAGAATTAAAAAATAATGTGTTTTTCATTTATTTTTTATTTATTTTGTAAACAAAAAATAAGCAAGACACAACACAATATAACTCATTGGATATAGCAATTTAAGATATTTGTCTATTTGATGCAACATCCAAGGATATTATATCCTATAAAAAAATAATATCTTAGGATTTCAATATAACTCATTGGATATAGTAATTTAAGATATTTTGTATATTTGATACAACAAGTATATTATATCCCATAAAAAAATAAAAAATAATAAAAATAATAAAAAAATTATCTTAGGATTTGCATATCCCTCATACCTAGCAACTAAATGCAATCTAAGAGTTATGAATATCTTTGATAAATTTTGAAGTCTAGAGTCACATTCTCATTTTTATATTTATGATTGTTTTAATTATAAAAGTATACATCATACAAATGAGTCATTCATTATATAAGAATAATGAGTTCAAGATTTTAATTAAGACATTCACAAAGTAATTTAGACTCACGTGAGAATCGATAAATGAAGCAAGGCAAGACAATAATACAATTATTATTTTGTCATTTCTCTAGTACTTAAAATTGTCATGGTAAACCAAGACAAAGAATAATAGGAGGGACAAAAGAATAAGAAAATGAAAACAAAAACACATAAAGTACACAATGATTTACGTGATTCAACCTAAATTAACTTTAAGTTACTTAATGACTTAAATTAACTTAAAATGACTTAATAACTTAATTTAAGTCATTAAATAAATTAAGTATATTTGGTAAAATAATTTAATGATATGACTTAAAGTAAAAAATAAATTAATTTAAGGCATTAAGTAAATTAAGTATGTTTGATAAAATAACTTAATGATATAACTTAAAATAAAAAGTAACTTTAAGTAATAAGTAAAATAATTAACTTGAAGTGATTTAATAATTTAATTTACGTCATTGAGTAAATTAAGTATGTTTAATAAAGTTACTTAATGGTATGACTTAAAAGACAAAAACAACTTTAAGTAACAAGTAAAACAATTAACTTATTTTTAAGTCCACATCTTCATTTTACCTTTTTATCCTCATTTATCTTAGTTACCTCCACGATCTCTTTTGCTACTCCATAACCTCTATTGTTACTTGACATCATTTGCCCTACTTATAATTTACAATGATAAATATGTCATTTTGATGATTTAAAATAAATTTTAGGTTAATTTTGTCTAACAACCTTAATACTTAAAATAAGAATTACATAATAAGTTTTAAGTCAACAACTTATATATAATTTAATTTAAAATCAACTTAAGTTATTAAATAATAAGTATTAAGTTTTACTGCCTATATTTGATTCCAAAAATTTAAGAGAAAATGTAAGAGAAAATAAAGTAGAAGGAAAAAAAAATACAAAGTTAATAAATTATTTTATATAGTACTTCAAACTCATTTCACTTATTTTAACTTTCTTATATAAATATTAAATAATTTGAAAATATATAATCTTGACTAAGTTTAGTTATGTGTGTTTTTCTTTTTCGTACTTTTTAAATTAAAATCAAACATGAAATTTTAAAAAAAAATATTTTTCTTTCTTTTCGTATTTTTTTTTTTTTAACTAAACATAGTGAAAAAACATCTCAAATTTATTCTAAAAGAATTAACCTGTATTTTAAAATAGAAAACTATGACTTATTTGGCAACATGGTTTAAAAAAGTTCCCAAAAAATAATTTTTGAAAATGATTTATAAGATAATTTTTAATTATTTTAGAAACAAAACTATGTTTAAAATTTAAATTTTAAAAAAAAAATTCCACTCTCACTTTATGAAAATATTATGTTACAAAGTTTCTAAAATACTTTTTATATTTTAAATTATTTTTTATAATACTTTAAAATATCTCAAAATTATTTTAGAAAATAACCTATTTTAAGAATAAATCTCAAAAACCCATTTTCAATCAAAAGTATTTTTCATTTGAAATAAAAATAATAAAAATAATTAAGAATAGTTGTCAAACAACTCCCTGTTTCAAATCCAGTTTTGCCCTTAAATCTTGCTTATGGTCATCATGTGAAAAATACATTTTTGACCAAAATATATAAATACATATTGGATGAGGTTTGATGGACAAAGTCAATTGGTTTTTATGCATATAGATTACACCTCATGGGTAGAAGAAAATAAAGAAATTAAATATTCATCATTTTTATATATTTATATATTTTATTTTGTAAAAAGCTGTATATGTATTTGTATATTTAGTTTAAATTTCATCAAAACTTTATCTAGCAATGTCTTTTGTTTTGTTTTTAGTTTGAAAATTTTGGAAAAGGGATGGAGAGGAGGGGAAGGGAAGGGGAGGGAAGGAAGAAATAAATGTATTTTTAGGAAAGATTTGACTTTATATATTTATATTCTATTTAATAGTATTTTTAGAACCATTTTTAGGATAGATTTGATATAATTTAATACTTATTACTTAATTATTTAAGTTAAATTATATTTAATTCATAAACTTAAAACTCATTACTTAATTTTTACTTTAAATATTAAGATTAATTGATAAAATTAACTTAAAAATTATTTTAAATCATCCAATTGACATATTTAATCTCATAAATTATAATTAGGGTAAGGGGGGTTGAATAACAATGGAGGTCGTAGAATAGTAAAAGAGATCATAGAGGCAAGTAAAGTTAATGCAGGTTAAAAAGTAAAATAGAGATGTGGACTTAAGTTAATTATTTTTACTTATTATTTAAAATTATTTTTAACTTTAAGTCATATCATTAAATTATTTTATCATATATATTCAATTTACTTAGTAATTTAAATTAAATTATTAAGTCATTTTAAGTTATTAAGTTAATTTACTAAACAATGAATTAGTATGAAAAATATTTTTAAAAATAAATTAAGCGTTTCAGTAGAATTTAAAAGGCCAATTTCAAAAGTTGAAAAATCATAAATATTTTATTTTATTATACTTAGACTATAAATTAAAATAAACTTTGAATCATAATTAATTTATTTCAAAATACCTATTCTTATAATTTCTTCAAACACAAGTGGGGGGCCGTCAAAGACCAAAGTCAATTACTTGGTCATTGCACACTTCGCTTCTCCAAAGTCACAAATCCTCCCAATTTGCTTTCTTTTACCTCTATTTTAGTTTCTTTTTTCTTTTTTCTAAATTTTTAAAGTTACTAGAAGAATTTGGAGTTATCTTCGGATAGGTTTTTGGGTTTTGGAAAAATTAGAACTCAAATATCCTAAAAATTAGGAGTCAATAATGTTGCATATTATTTGTATTTGTAGTTTCCTTAAATTAGGAGCAAAATGGGTCTTTGAGTAAAATGGATATATTAACAATATGCTATTTGTTTTTATTTTTGGTTTTATTTATTGTATATGCTTATTGAGTATGCATACATTTTATATTATGTTAGAGTTGGGTTTGGGTGCCCAAGTGGACTAACATGACTAGACCCAACAAAATAAGAAATGAGGGGAATAAGTTTTTAGAGTTAAAATTGCTCAAAAACTATCACTATATAATCACTAAAATAAAAATAAAAATTCTCTCTCTGACTTTCTCTATCGGAAAAAAAAAAAAAAAAAAAAAAAAAAAAAAAAAAAAAAAAACTTGAAAGAACAAGCTTCTGTAAGAAAGTCTTTTCTTTTCGTTTTTTTCCATGAAAACATGTTTTTACAAAAAAAAGTCATTTCTCTTGAATTTGTTCTATTTTTTTCGATGAAAACAAAGGTTAAGACATTTGTGTTGTGAAAATAGAGCGGTTCTCATTTATTGTAATTCCATTCGTAACTTGGGGTAAAGAATTCATCAGTGAAACAATCAATCAAGATTTTGGGCGTTTCAAAAGGTAATTCGAAATCTTATTTCTATCATATTATGTAGATGTAATTATAGTACAAATAATTCAATTCTCTTTTTGGCATGGTCATTGACATTTTGATTAATTTATTTTTGTTAATGTACCTTTATATATCATTTCTCAATGAAACTATGATACATAAAATATAATATTTTAACTAAAATAAAAATTTGTACAAGGCTATTCAATAACAAAAATTTGTAATTTGTTCACCATATTTTATAACAAAAATGACTAAGTAACAAGAGAAGCATAAATTATAAGTCAAAAACCAAAAATAAATAAAAAAAAAGAAAAATTTATAGCTATCCAATAATATTAATTGAAGAGTTTTGAGATATCACTTAAAAATATTTGTCTAGAGTTATTCCATCAATAGGAGATACAATGTACTGGTAAATTAAAGTGGAATCAATTATAAATTATAAAATCTTAAAAGAAACCAATAAAAAAGAATTTGGTGAGATTTTTAATTATAATATATGTGAAATATTTTAAGTAAAATATTTCAAAATATAAAATAAAATACAAATTCAAATATATTTTAAATATAAGTGAAATATTTAAATAGAGAGAAGAGATAAATAATTTTGGGAAACTTGTGTTTTCATGGGCCAATTTGTTAAATATATGGTTTTTGGAACCCATGTTTATGAAATATGAAAAACAGCTTTTAATGTAGAAAGTTATATGAGTTTCATGCACTCTGAGTCGGCTGCCTTTTTTGTGCCGAGATTGCCTCTCTCGGTATTTAGGTCGGCATCATCCACAGGCCATATTAGCACGGGTTGAAACTGAACCAGTTGAAAACTCCAAAATCAAATTTTGAGCTTCCTACAAAAACACCCTAGCCAACGGTCCTTTCTTCCCTCTCTGTTATTTGATACTCATTCCTCTCATCTTTCTTCACTCCATCACCGAGGCGAAGCAAAGAATCTTGTATATTTTTCAACAATTTCTCTCATTTCATTTTAGAAGCCTTTAATCCCAAACTCCAATCTACAGTTTTCTATCTTCAGCCCCTGCTCCTCTCAAAGTCCTAACCATTTGAACCTGATCGTCCCAATTTCCTCACCTCTCTAAATCAAAGACGGTGTAAACTCCAATCTACAGTTTTCTATCTTTAACCCTTTCTCCTCTCAAAGTCCTAACCATTTGAACTCTATCGTCCCAATTTCCTCACCCATCCATATCAAAGATAGTGTCAAAATTTGCAAAATTTTACACATTTGAAAGTGTAAACCTTTAATTGAAAACCTCAATCTAAATTTTTGTTGCTTGTGGAAATTGTGAAGAACCAAATTGAGCATTTCATCGAAACAACGTCCAGTTAAGAAGACGGCTTGAGAAGGGTACGTTTTGATTGAAATTTTGGTTTAGGATAGCGAACCTGAATGGAAACGACAACTGTGATATATTGGTTTCATAAAGAAGAAATCTTGTCTTCATCTCATTGGATGACATTTTTCTCTAACCTCCACATAAAATGTGAAGGTAATTAATTTGTATTTAGGGTTGTTCTGTAATTTTTTTTTTTTTTTTTTTTTAAAATGGAGCACAAGAGTGATTTTCGAGTGGTTGTTGTATTTCGAATTTTTTGTGCATTGGTGAGACCATAGCTTGAGGCGCATGTGGATTTTGGAGCGCATGATCGAACATTCGATCTCAGTCTTTTTGTGGATTGAAGACTCATGAAATGAAAAAATGAAAGTGGTAATTTATTTTTTATTGTGAAAAGAATGTTGTGGAGATATATAGAAATTAGGTGGAAAACCTGTGTATTTTTTTATTGAGACATCCACATCCATATGAATTCTATATGCATGCAATACTTTGTGGATTGCCACTGATAATCATCTCGTTGAAGCACTAATCTATTCCCACGCCTTAGTGGCAAAGATGAAAGAATCTCAACTCTTCCAACTAGAAAATTAACAACATGCATGTGCTAGTGATTGTTCTCACATACGGGGATGAACATCTGCATTATCATTAAAGAGTTATTAGTTTTTATGTTATTAGATAACAATCATGCTCAATGCCATTGCATATATTACTAAGGAAATTAACTTTAACAACCGTTATTTACCATGTCACATGTCCCCAGATCACAACCTAATATGTCAACATCCAGATACATGCGGCATTTGTCCATGATGACCTGACTGGTTGCATTAGCTTTCAGGTTACTGAGAACAACTTGTTCAAGGGTGGGGTTAATCAATACAAACATCAACAAAGGGTGCATCGAGAACAAGGGATCAAAACAGTGTGCGCACGTTGGTGGTGCTTGCTATCTATTCATCATGCGGTACACAATCGCCATAATCTGCAAAAGTTGTGGAAATGAACATATTTTACAACCTCCATCAACACTTTATGCATTCATATGACCTATTAATTGCGAATTTAATTCAGCTAAAGGATAAGTAACTTACCACTAAATTAACCCACCGCCCTGTATTTAGATAAGAAATTTCTTCTCGGGTAATGTACATCCCATACATCTTGCACAAAATCTCACTACAATGACAGAAAATGAATTTTGTTATAATGATGTCAAGTTATTCACATATGAAATGATTGTAAGAATGATTTTTATAAAAAATAAATGTACCTAGGATCACCAATCTCTACCAAAGCGTAATTCGATACTACCCGATCAACATAGGGGATTTTAGGGAATTGTTTAACACATTGGGTAACAAATGGACTTTTGCAAGTAGGAGGACGCTTCACAATCCTCTTACCAGTCCGCTTAAATCTCTTCATAGATGAAGGTTTAAGCACTTGGCTACCACTTCCACCTGGCCCATCATATTCTCGCGCTTCTTCTTCTATCATTTCTGGTGGAAGCGATGCCTCTGCATGAGACTGTGGGGCCACTAGCTCGAAACGAGTGGCTACTGGTGATGCTTCCATTCCAATTGGCAAGTGGGAGGTTGGTGCGAGGATGTCTTGTGGTTCCATTTTATCAGTTGACGGCTGCCTGGCTGGTGCCTAGCGCATTGGTTGATATTCAGCATGGTGCTGTGTGTCTGGGCAAGGGACTGAAGAATTCCCCTCTGATCCATTGCGGCGAGAATGTAATGCAGCAACATCCCGCCCTAAAGAGGAAGCTAATCTTAGCATAGTCTCCAATGTCTCAATGACACGGGCTTCAATAACCTGTTACATAGTGGAAAATAGAATAGTATTGTATGCATTGTATGGAAGAACTTGTATGAGTGGTTAGTAGGCATGGACTAGCTCTATAGCATCGTCAGAAGATGAAGAGGTTGAAGCTACTAATGGTACATTCATGTGGGGTGTGCTTTGTGGTTGCTCTTGTGCCTGCATCTTGCATCATCAATTGAATGAGAGAATCAACAAATTGGTTATTACTTGAATAAACTAATATTGTAATTTAACTAGTAGGGAAAGTTTTATTGAGTTAGAGTATACATGCACATGTCCATAACCACCGAAAGTTGATATTTCAGCTACTAATCGACGTTTGATTACATTGTCACTCCATACGGCAGCTAGCGGGCTGGTGACTTCAACATTGACTGATGGCATGTAGAAGTATGCCATGTAGAATAGCTGTCCAAGGGTAGTATATGAAACAAGGAGCATTAAAAGAGCAAATTGCAATAAGCATGACATTCAAATTAAAATGTAAACTAAGTTCATCCTAATTAGAGAATGGGTTGGAGCCTTGATTGTACCTGCAGGAACATGAGGCAGCCTCAGATGTAAGTAGGCTACTTTTACCGATATTCCCTGATTCCATCTTTTAAGTATTGCAGCACAAACTTTGCCCAATTCCTTTGGACACCAACATCACCATCCCAAATGGCGTCCCAAAGGTCATGGATTCCTTCAAGCTTTGAGTTAGGTGCCAACAGAGTAGCACATGAAAAAATTAAAACTGATTTTAAGAATTCATCACAAACGGGCAGATTCTCAAGGTTTTGCTCTAGTACCCTAAAGGTGTATGTGCGATTGGACGGGGCTATTCTCTTAGGGATAACCACGTCTACCCCTGTTCTGGGGATGCCCATGACTCTGCTGACATGTTCTTCATTGATAGAGACAACATTGTCGATTGCCATATTTAGTCTATGGTAGGTAAAGTCGTAGTGAGAGATGAGCCACCCGTATAACTCGTACCTCAGTTCGCGACAAGCAAAGGTTAGCAAGCCCCCAAAGCCCATCTCTTTAATGACTTGTTGTTTTTCAAGTGCTAGGCGTGCAATGGTAGTGATGAATTTCTTCCCAAAACAACGAGACTTAGGAAGCTTTTCCTACAATTAAAATGAAAGATTGGTCAGTGACAGAAAAAATGCAATATATGAAAATTTGCAATAAGGGTAAAATTGAAGATTCAATCCATTGTTCAATGAAAATAGTTTTGTCGACCAGTGTACTTGTTGCCAGAACATGCTCCTTCCTTTTTTTCTTTTCTGTTGCCATGTGTATAATTAGATAACCTTATGTTCAGATGGCGAAACTGAAAGCTCAAGTTTCGAAGCCCTACAAAGTAAAGATTGTTATCGTAAAATGTTGTATGGTAATCCATAAGCCATGAAGAAGTTCATTTACAAATAAATTGTTAGAGTGCGGGAAAAATAAACATAGACTTAGGAAAAAATTGAACAATACCCTAATCAATGGAAGCTACCAATAAGGAAATTAACTAGTTTTCTACTTAACAAACCAAATAGGTTACTATTAAGGACAACAACACTAACTAGTAGTTGCACAACTAGTACAATAAAGTAAAACAATTTGCAATTTAACTATTAAATGGAATTTTGTAGGTAATCAATGGCCTTATGAACATTAAAGCGTATGAATATGAAAGCTGTACAAGGGAGTAAAATTGAGACAACTATGCCTTTCAAAAAAATGATTGTGATTTATGTTAGTGTGATTGGTTTAGGACAAGTTCAACAGTTATGAAACATCAAGAAGATAGACAGGTTTTGAAGGGCATAGAGAAAAGTTATGAACATGATATTTCTGCTGGCGAAAACAGTAAAGTGTAGGGATTTGCTTAAGCTAATGAATTATGCAAGCATTTGTATTTGCAGGTTTAATATGAAAAGAAGGGACCCAACACGTAAATACGGTTCTATGATGCTACATTCGACAGAAGGATCCCATTATGCCTAGTTTAAAAGGACCGCATATAATAAACAAGGCATTGGCAACATATATGATAGTTATTGCCTATCTTAAAACTGTGAAAAGTTATCAAATTGAGTTTTTTTCCCAATTTACAGCACGCTCATGTTTAACTAGTTTAAAGTCAGTAAAAAATAATGAACAAAACAGAATTTTCAAAACTATGACAAGACTAACAAACAAGTCAACAAGGAATATCAGAGCTTTAGTGCCCTTCTTAGAATTTCGGCAAGTTACTAAAGACAAATATAGTAATCTTGGGAACCAACGCTCAAAGTTTAAGATTGAACACTCCTAGCAACTAAAAGTTACTTATCTAAATAAGAAAACAAAAAATAAATTTTTCCGAAACATAAATGTTATATATGCAATGTAAATCAAATTTGTTTTTGTTAAGAATAAAAACAACTTTACATTCAGCGGTGGCCTAAGCAACACCTATATGCTGCACGAAATCCTATAAAACATTAAAAAATGGGAAAATAACCACCATGTATGTAGTTAGACAAGATAAGCTGTGGTGGCGGGAGAAGGGGGCAATGGTGGAAAACAAAGAATAACAAAATACATGGATTCAATGGTATACATTTTAGGTTGTTGGGTTGAGGTACTATATATTACGGTAAAGCAGTAGTTTTATACATGGATATATATATACTGCAGTTTGCTGAAACTAGTTTAAGGAAGGTAATGGCAGCAAAGACATACAGTTGGAGTAAATACCAATAAACCAAGATGTGTTACATCCATAGTTCGGACATTGTGAAAGAAATTAATAATCAAAGGAATATAATTTAGCTTAATGAACATAGAAAGTGAAAGCAAAGGTACATAACATTAAAATGGTAATGCTCATTTGTTAAGAACCAGTTCACTTAAGTTAGTTCAAATACAGTAATACAAGATCTATAGAATGCAATAAGGTGATAGATATGCATTTAGGGCAAATGATTCTTGCATGTTTTTTTGTTGTGGCCGGACATATGACAACGAGAGCAATAGATTGTCTATTTATCTTGAAATTGGGACTCAATGCGCTTCTTCCTTGACCTTCCAAGAGGGTGCTTTGTATGTGGAGGCTTTAGAGAAAAGAAAACCTTACCAGTGATAGATCGAATCAAACCATCATCATCCACACTAGGCATGTCATGGGTCTCTATACCGAAGAAAGAGCCTCCATATATCAACTCTTGCATTAGGTATTTTTAGCAATCATGAACAAAATCAGTAACGTTTTGGCCAATGGAAATAATGACAGTTGTGGCACGTTCACAAGGGATTTTTGACATTTGCCAACCCCTACAAGTGCATGTACGGTTCATAATGTCTACTTTCAACAAGGCTCTCCCGATACATACCCCAAATACTCCATTCATGAACGAAGTGACTGAATACACCTCACCCTTTGTAATATTTTGCAGCACCTTATCTTTAATTTTTGGGCCTATATACCATTTCCAATTATTGGACTCTTCTTTATGCTTCACAAGCATAGAAGCTAACTTGGACATGTGCTCCAATAAAAAGTTACAAATGGAGTGATGTCTTTCATTCCATAACCAAGTATTAAATGACTCGGCAAGGTTGGTAGTCATTTTATCCCATCTTTGTTTTGGGAATTTGGATGGCCCAATGGTGCGGCGCATTTTCTTCAACCCATGTGGCTAAAGCCTCGTTGTATTTTTTTTAGTTCAAACATGGAAACGTTATAATCATGTTCTAACCTTCCATACGCAATACTATCTAGGAATTGCAATGCATTTTCTTTACCCTTATTTCCTCGTGTGTTATGCTTGGACAAGAAACTATTAAAATTCTTATTTAGGTGACGATAACAATAGGCATGGTTTTCAAGGCCAAACACTTCAGGATTACTACAAAGGAGAGCAGAATGTCTATATGAAATAATAATAACTTCATTGTTTCCTACAACTATCTTCAATTTTTCCAAGAACAATAACCAATCTTCATAATTTTCCGAGCTCATCACTCCAAAGAGAAAAGAAAATTAATGTGTTCATGTAATCATTGGTAGATGAATTAAAAGGGTTAAAGGAATTTGGGAAGTTATGTATAGTCCATATAATTCATCCATGTAATTGTAAGTTATATTTGGTAGAAGCATCATATGTTTTCAACCTAATTATTATATGTTGGGAAGATATCTCAAATAATGTATCCTCTATACAACTCCTTATGCACCCAAATCATGTACAATGTAAGATATATGGACAAAATACTCAAATCAATGTTAATACACCAAAAGGATAATAAAGGGACAATCAAGTTTGACTTTGTTACATCATATCTTACTTCTAGGGGCTCAATCTTAATAGAAACCCTTTGAATTTAGAGTTAGGCCTTAATTTTCAAACTAGTGGTCTTCCAAAAACCCTAGCCTTTTCCTCTCTCTCTCTCTTCTCAAGGTGTGTAGCCACTTTACACATGTCCCAAGGATCAAAGATAGAGCCATTGAGTGGAAGTTCACTAGGCTTTTAAGATCTATGCATCAATTGAAGTAGGATTTAAGAATAATAGGTCAAAAGGTATGTTTTTTATAACACCTAAATCTAAGCTTTATGCTTTCGTTGTTAATAGATCTAGTAGCCCTAGGACCTAGAGAGCATACACCCCCGTGATATTGTTTCCAACAACAACTTCTTGGTTTCAACTAAAACTTCAAATTCCATTTTCTTTGAAATTTTTACCAAAGAACATTCCTTGTTAAAACTTTGCAGTCTAACTTGTTTTAACATAAAATTTCATTGAACAAAACATACTTGCTCACGACGATTTTTATTTGCAAAGGGCACCATAAACGATTACCTTTAACACCATTGTTAAAACCTAAGAAATTTGCCTTCTTGGCTTAGGTTTTAACTTATTCTCTAAAATATGGTAGTAAGCAAGACAATTGAGTACATTATAATCAGATGTGGGAGTTCCAAACCATATCTCCATGGGAGTTTTGCCCTCAAGTGTTGTAGAATGTCATTTGTTAATATGATAATATGCTTATATCACTTTCTCAACCTAAAATGTTTTTGCTAAATCTACAATATTAGATAACATGCACCTCACCATCTCTAACAATATGTGGTTCATTCTCTTTGCCACCTCATTTTGCTATGGAGTATTTTGGACTATGAAATGATATATAATTTTTTTTTTTCCCCATAAATTTGCATAACAAGATTTGACTTATATTCCTACGATTTCAATCGCGGTCTTCTATTTGAGGAATACATTAAAAACATCAACTTTATGTCTCATTAAATACACCCACTTAGGACTTAAGTAATCAACAACAAAAGTCGCAAACCAATGTTTACCTCCTAGAGAAATTGCTTTTATCAATCCCTAAAAATTTGTATGCATGTAATCTAATGTTCCCTTGATGTGGCATATTGTAGTATCGAAATGTTAGGATGGAGCCCTTAAAATCATGACATAATGTAATAAACTCTTGGATTTTATTTGTTTAATAAAGTTTCAATTCAAATTTATCTATCATATTTCCATGCATTATATTTTGTAAGCACTTTGCCTTGCATCATTTGTATTGTACATGACTTAGGAGTATTAGGAGTTGCACAGTAAATCCAAGTCATGGATTCCTTGCAAATAGATGACTTAATGAGAGTTGGTTCATCGATTTAGGCAACCTATTAAAGGCTATATAGTACACCACCTCTTGATTGGAGAGATAACTAGTGTTGGCTATTAGGACGGGTTTCCTATGGTGAGTGCATTAGTGTGTATTCCTTATGAATTGGGTCACTGTTGATGAAAGTAGGAAGCAATAAATATTCTCAATAGAGGCATCACGATATCTCTTAAGATTTAGACGGTGTATTTTTACCCCTTCAATTTTGATGTGTTTTACACGTTACCCCCTCACATTCAAAAGTTAAGACTTTGGCCTCCCCAAATTTGTTAAGGAGCAATACTTTGACCCCCAAATTGATTAAAAAGTTAATAAATATGTTGTTAAATGAAGAAACAAAGATGAAATGCAATGAAAAACATTTATTATCTAAATTCGAAGTTATCAAACTTCGCAGAAGCATGCAAAAAATCACAAATAGTAATACTAATATCTATTTAAAAGCAAAAATAACAATTGGTAGGTACTATATTTTGAAGGCATTTGAGACATTCAATTTGAAAGTTGCTAATTCAAAGTTGGTTCTATCTAAGTTCTTGTTAAGCCCATTAATAAATTCAATATAAAGTGTTTTAATTGAAGTTCATTTTTATATTGACAAAATTTATGAAAATATAATTATATGCACAAATTTTTTTTTTTTTTTTTTGTTTGAAATGTTTTTAGTTTTCTTCAAAAATATTTTGGAAGAATAATCTATCAAGTACTTTTCTAAGAATCACTATAAGTGATTTTTTAACTTTTTAAAAGTGTGTTTCTAAATTTTGCTAAATATATATATATATATATTATTTTTTTAAAACGCTTAGGGCTTGTTCGGTAATTGTTAAACAATTCTAAAAAACAACTTTTGAGAATAATTTTTGAAAATTGTTCTTTAATGTTTTATAAATAAAAATTGGAAACTTAAAATTGTTTTTAACTTGTTTTTAATATTTTTAAATATGTTTCAAAAATAATTTTTATGTCTATTGTTTTATTTTTAATCATTTTATATATTTATATAATTATTTTGTAAAATAGTCTTTCAAAAACAAATGAAAGCAAGAGAAAATACCTAAAAAATATTGGATTAATCGATTAAAAAAGGATGAAATTATCCTAATTTTGTAAAACTAACCTTCCTCATTTTTTAACTTGAAAAGTAACCATTTTTGTCATAAATACCCTTCAATATTTTCATTATTTACATGTGTGTTTTAAAAGAAATGGTTACTTTTACAAGAAAAAATGTGAGTATTTTTTTTGTTGAAAAAAGGTGAAGGGTTAGTTTTCTAAAGTGGGGAAGATTTCATTTCTTTTATTTGATTATGCTAAATATATTTTATGAAAACACCTTATTTTCTATTCTTAAGAATAAAAAATAGAAAACAGTTTTTAATTGTCAGACGCATTTTTCTGATTTTTTGTTTTGAAAAAATAAAAAAATTATTTTTGAAAACAGTTATCAAACGGGGCTTAGACCCCATTTGATAGTAATTTTAGAAAGAACTTTTAATATTTTTAATACTTTAAATTTTTTATCATTCAAATATTAAAAATACTAGAAATATTTTTTTAGAATTATTCTCAATAACACTCTTAATATACTAGAAGTATTTTCCAAAACACCAATAAACAAACTTTCACACTTATAACCAATTTTAAAAGGATTTGAAAAACTCTCTAGTGCTTAAAAATACTTTAGATAAATCTTTTAAAGTCTAAAAAAAAGGACTATGCAATGTAGCTTTCCTAGGAGATTTTTTATTTTTTTATTTTTTTTAAATATTAAAAATGCTATTAAGAAACTTTAAATAAAATGGCATCATCTTCAAGAATCTGAAAGTTTCTAGAAGCATTATTGCTTATGTGTCAAAATCCAAATCCATGAAGCCTGAAACATTATCCCATGGCCTGCAACATTTCCCTATCTGAAGAAATTTTCCGAAATGGGCTCCAACATTCTAAAGCTCTCTCCCTTCCCTTTCTCCAAGACCCTAGTCTTCCCCAAACCAAGTTCTCAAAACTCCTCCCAAGCCCCCAATTCGCTTCATTCTCACCAAAAACCAATTATGCGGCTGGACTTCGCCTATCACTCCCTCGCAGTAAGCGCAACTTTGTAGCCATGGCTGGACCCGGTTCGGTTCAGAAGTCGGACGAGGAGTGGCGGGCCGTCCTCTCGCCGGAGCAGTTTCGAATTCTGAGGCGGAAAGGCACAGAGTAAGATTCACGTATTCCATTTAGTTATCTTCAATTTTGGGATGTTATTTAGTTCTTTTCTTCTTCTGGAAGCGGAAAAAATTGATTTAGTTTTTCTTGGGTTGTGGATGTTCTTTGATATGCTGATAATTTGGAGAGAAAGTTACGAATGAATTTGCCTGCTTGTGCTGTGATTGTCTCTTGAGTAATTTAAGAATTTTGGAGATAATATAGGAATTGTTCTTTGAATCGTTGAAATTTTTGGGAAATTTGAGCGTCATTTAGTTGATGGAGAATTGGGATGCATTTTCATGAGTTTAAGAGTAATGCAAGAATTTTGTTATTGTAATCGACCTTGTATCACATTTGGATAAACCCATTTGATGAATGTGTATGTGTGGGATTCAGGGGTACCCTAATGAGAAATTTATTTGGATTCAAGTTTGTCGTTGGGTGGCTTTGCGGTTCAATTGTTTCGCATGTGGATAAACCCATTTGATGAATGTGAATGTGTGGGATTCAGGAGGTACCCTTATGAGAAATTTATTTGGCTTCAAGTTTGTTGTTGGGTGGCTTAGCGGTTCAATTGTTCCATTTGTTTATTGCAACTTGGGGTTTGGGCTGAAGTTAATGGAATGGATTGGGTTTTCTTTAAAGTTGGTTAATGGTTGCAACTTGCAATTCTCATTTCATAAGTCTGTGTTGATTGCTCAAGTTTGATGCAGATTGAAGTTTACCTGAATATTCATGCTTCTTTTGGTTGTTTTATTTTATGGTTCAAAATTGCAATACTTTGTTTATAAATCTGTGCTGTTTATTTGAGTGTGTTGCTAGTTTACCAGTTTGAGATGGTAGGGTGTTAGGACATGATCTGCTACCCAGTTTCCCTTTTGGTTGTTTATCTTTGCATGAATTTTTAATTTTATATTTTTTTCTGAAACATTGTAATTTTCTTTTGCTTCTTTTGTTTTTCCCCCATTGTATATCAAATGTAGCTATTATTTATGAATAGTTAATGGGGAAAACCCAAAGAAGCGAAAGAAAATTACAATGTTTCAGAAATATGCATATATATTGTTTAAGGTGGTTTTTTATTCTAATTCACTCTGGGTCATATTTGGTTGGTTGGATATAGGATATGATAAAACATGAGATAACATATTCTATTCCATGTTTGATTGATGATGGGATATGATAAGTTGTCTTCTCACTTATTACAGTCCATGTTCAACCAAATACATGATAGGATAAGTAGTAGGATATATTATCCAACCTCTTTTTTATATTCTCTCATCTTTTTTTATATTCCCTAACAAGCTTTTCACGTAAAGAAACTTGCCTTAGATGGAGCCTAAGGATCCAGATGACTCCTACTAGGAAAGAAGATGAGCTCCTCGTCTCTAAGATAGTAGAAAGAGGCTTCACTGAGAATGTTTATTCACTTGAAACTGTTCACTCTACCTTATTCTCTTTTCATTCATTGACATACATTATAGTTTAGCAAAAAAAAAAATGTTGTATGTTTTCAAGCTCCCAATCATTAAGATTTCTAGTAATGCAAAGGTTCTAATAACCCCTCTCCTTCGTCTACTCCCTCAAATCCACCACCTAAGCCTCCTTCGATGAGGCTAAAGCAAATAAAGATTGGAATTAGACATACAAAGGCTCCTTCATGCACTACCTATCCTTCCAAAACTTCACCCTCCTCCCATTTCCCTCGATTAAAGAAACTCTGCTATTAAAAGTATCTAATCCTTTTTGATAATCTTCCATAACTGATAACACAATCTCATACCCTTCTTCCCCCACCCATATTTTTCACATATTACTTGTCTCCAAAACTCTTCCTTTCGGTTGCATACCGCCAACACCATTTGCACAACAATGCTTTAGTAAGCAATGAGAGTCTCCTTACTCCTAAACCACCTTTTCTTCTCTCCATGCAGACAGAAGACCACTTTGCTAGACAAAGTTTTCTCCCCAAAGCCCTGCCTCCCCACAAGAAATCCCTTTGAATCTTCTTAAGGCTTAATCTAACTTTCTTTGGGATGGAAAACAAAGACATGAAGTAGATGGGCAAATTGGCTAAGGCGCTTTGAAAAACAATCCTCCCCCATTTTGAAATATATTTCTTTTTCCGCAATGAAAGCCTTATACAAAACTACTCTTCCACTCCATCCTAAACCCAACTGACTTACAGGGAGCACCCAAAGGAAGCCTTAGATAAGTGGTTGGAAGCTCATCCACATTACACTCAATTCAAATGCTAACTCCTCTATATTGTCCACCCTCCCAACTCTAATAAACTTGTTTTTATCAAGGTTAATTTTCAAACTTGGGATGACTTCGAACCATATGATCACCCAATATCATCTGCAAACAATAAATGCGAAATCTCCTCCTCAACCCTACTCCCCTCCTCACCCTTAAACTTGATAGGAAACCACCTTCCTTAGCCCTCATAAGTAGACTACTAAAAGCATCCATTGCTATAAAAATAAGTAGGGAGAAAGAGGGTCCCTTGTTTCAATCCCTAGGAACTTCGAAAAAAAACCAAAAGGGATGTCATTGACTAGAACTAAAAATCTTGTGGAAGAAATACATCATTTAATTCAACCTATTCATCTCTGTACAAAATTCATCCTTCCAAGAATTGCTGGCAAGAGGTTCTAGTTGACATGATCGATCATATACCTTTTCAATACCTAATTTTCATAACACACCAAATGAGTTACCCTTGAGCATTGAATTTATAGCCTCATTTTCTATCAACACTACGTCTAGAATTTGTCTTCCCTTTATAAATGCATTTTGATGCTTTGGAACTAGCTTTCCCAAAACTTTCTTCAATCTCTTTGCTAAAACTTTAGCAAGGATCATATGTAGAGCCCATTAAACTAATAGGCCTTAAGTCTTTTAGATCCTCTACACCCTCTTTGTTAGAAATTAGCACAAAATATTTTGCATCAAGGCTTTTCTCAAACCTTCCATGATAATAAAACTCCTTGAAAAACCTCATAACCTCATCCTTTACAAACTCCTAATCAAATTGCCAAAAAGCTATAGAGAACTCATCCAGTCCTTAGGCTTTGTCCCTATTCAACTCTAACAAAGCACTAAACAACACCTCTTCTGAAAACGGTTCCTGTAGCTTACTTGCTTTTGACCCATACAAAGACTCAAAAGCCAACCCATTGATGTTAGGTCTCCAATCATCTATCTCAGATAAAAGGTTGCAAAAAGCCGTTACCATACCTTACTTAATCTTCCTATCCACAATAAGCCACATCTTGTTAATCCTAATGTTGGCCATCAAATTCCTTCTATGAGCACTGGCCATTTTATGGACAATTTTAGTATTTATGTCCCCCTCCTTCAACCAAATCTCCCTTGATTTTTGTCTTTATGATGCTTCTTTGAAGAGGGCCCACTTTCAAAAATCCCCCTTAGCTAATGTCCTAGTTTCATCCTCTTCCTGAGCTAAGGGATCCAACCTCTCATTGGCATCCGAAAAACCCAGCTGATTTAAAGCCTTCTTCCTCCTAATGGAGTCTGAGACATTTCCAAACACTTCATTGCTCTACACGTTCAAGCTCAATTTTGAAGCTTTCAACTTTGCATCGAAAATGAAACTAGGAGTACCACTGAAGTTATACCCCATCCACCAACCCTTGAACAAGTCTTTGAAACCCTCCTCCTTTAAGCACATATCTTCAAACATTAAAGGGATAGGTCCTCTGCTCAGATCTCCCCCATCGAGCAAAATAGGAGCATGATCAAAAACAGGCTTCAGCAAAGAACTCTGAACCACCCCACTGAAATGACTCTCCCACCTCTCAGACACCAAATGATAATACTGTTTTTTTTTTCTTATGACCAACAGATTGAATTAGAAAAAAATAAATAAAAGTTGTACACAATTACTAAAAGGGCAGAAAAGGTGATGAAGGTACTAGTTACCTTGTATCATTGACCAAGTAAAAGGGAACTAAACAAGAGCAAACCGATGATTAGCAAGCTGATGGGTTTTCTATTTTTATTTTTTCTGCCTAACGGAATGTAAATCACAAGGAAAACATTAAGATTAATTATATAGAAGGAAATCTCACTATTGGAATCCTTTCGAAATCAGCGCCTGCTGTCTCTCTGCTTGAAACTAGCAAAAGCCAATCATCTCCATGCAATGGCTACATTAACCCCTTTATTGGGGAAAAGACAATCCTCAAGCCCTCCCTCTGCCCAGAAGCAAAATGTTTGTTAATGATTGTGGGAAGATCCACTCAATTCTGCACTTCAATGCCAAAGAGAGGAGGCAAAGGGTAATGAATTAGAACCATGACTGTACTTTCTGCTTGCTTTGCACACAAGAACTCATTTTTTAATCATTCAACTCTTAGAAATGAGATAATCAGTATTAAGATCTTATTTAATATGACTTCCACATTAAAGAAAACCATTTAACAACATAGAATCTACCCTGTCCTTTCCCAACTCAAGATTCTGTAAAAGAAAGCCAAATGAGAACCTAGTCAATCTACAGGGCACCTTGACCTTCCATCCAGAAGTCTGGCCTAACAGGAGCAGTGTGTAATTTTCCCTATAGAGGTCAATACCCATCCATGGGGATGTTTTTTTTTTTTTTTTTGTTGCTAGAATTCAAATATGATATATGATGCAACTTGCAAGAGAAAGCTATCCATAAGTTCACAGTCTGAAATGCCGAATGAGAACCCAAAAAAAGAAATGCATAGACACATTACCATATCTTTTCTCCAAAAAATAAAAAGAAAAAAGTAAGAACTTCTGGTTTCTTCATCATAACACACTCCTGACATTTCTCACTGACCTTAAGAATACCAATCTAAAGACTAAAGACCATATCCTAAAAAATTTCTTAAAATGGTGAAGAATGGAGGCATCTATATTGCTCAAGATGTGGAAGCCCATATGTTCTTATAAAGAGATCGAAAGAGAACGATTTAGTTAGATGTCTCTCTTGGAAAGGATAGGCAAACATAAACTGTGTTAAATAACTTGGTTATTGTTTCATATCCTCAAACAATAAACTTGACAGGAGGTGGATGCAAGGAGAAGAGCGAAGGAAGATTTTAAAAAGTGGGCTTTGTTGGAAGAAATTTCGTGGAGACAGAAATCAAGGGAAGTCTGGTTGAGAGAGGGGGACAGGAATACTAGTTTCTTCCACAAGATGGCCAATGCTCACAGGAGGAGGAACATATTATCCCGGGTCAAACTAAATGGTTCTTGGTTAACAAAGGAGAATGAGGTTAGAGATGGGGTGGTGAATGAGTTTAAATTATTGTTGTCTGCTGTTGGAGGTTGGAGACCTAGCATACGAGGGATGTCTTTTAAGAGGTTGGAGGCTGTGGATGTAGCTAGACTGGAGGAGCCGTTTTCGGAGCAGGAGGTGCTGGAGGCTCTTAAGGGCTTTTGTGGGGATAAAGCGCCTGGGCCTGATGGATTTACTATGGCTTTTTAGCAATCTTCTTGGGATTTTGTGAAGGAGGAGGTCATGGGGTTTTTAGGGATTTTCATAACCATGGCCGTTTTGTTAAAAGTCTGAATGCAACTTTTATTATTTTGACCCCAAAGAAAGGAGGGGCAGAAGATTAAGGGATTTCAGGCCTATTAGTTTGGTGGGGAGGTTGTATAAGTGGTTGGCTAAAGTTTTAGCCAATAGGTTAAAGATGGTGGTGGGGAAGGTGGTCTCAAAGGCTCAAAATGCTTTTGTGGAAGGAAGGCAAATTTTGGATGCTGTCCTTGTGGCTAATGAAGTTATAGACTCGGTTTTAAAAAGCAAGGAAGGGGCGGTGATGTGTAAGTTGGACATTGAAAAGATGTATGATCATGTGGAATGGTCTTTCTTGTTTTCAGTCATGAGCATGATGGGTTTTGGGGAGAAATGGCTTAGGTGGATGAAGTGGTGTATCTCCACAGTCAGCTTTTCCGTTTTGGTTAATGGGTCTTCCTTAGGATTCTTTCGAAGCCCTAGAGGTTTAAGGCTGGGGGATCCTCTCTCTCTCTGTACCTTTTTGTGATGGTTGTGGAAGCTTTTAGTAGTCTCCTAAGGAGTGCAGTAGATGGGGGTTTTGTGTTAGCTTGTAAGGTGAGGAGTAGGGGTGGTGAGGGAGTTAAGGTGTCACATCTTCTGTTCGCTGATGACACTTTGGTTTTTTGTGGGGCTTCCAAGGAGCAATTGTTGTATCTAAGTTGGATTTTAATGTGGTTTGAGGCCATGTCGGGTTTGAGAATTAATTTAGACAAAAGTGAGCTAATTCCGGTGGGTAGTGTGGAAAATGCAGAGGAATTGGCTGCAGCTGTTGGTTGTAAGGTTGGAAGTCTTCCAACCACTTATTTGGGATTGCTATTAGGTGTGCCTCATAGATCGCTGGCTGTTTGGGACGGAGTGGAGGAGAGAATGAGGAAGAAATTAGCTAGATGGAAGAGCCAATACATTTCCAAAGGAGGTAGGATCACTTTGATTTGGAGTACTCTGGCAAGTATGCCCATTTACTATATGTCTATGCTCTCTATGCCCAGAAAAGTCAGATTGAGGTTAGAGCAGATTCAGAGGGATTTTTGTGGGAAGTGGGGCTCTTGAGAGGAAGCCTCATCTTGTTCGAGGGAGGGGGGGTTGGGGTAAGAGCCTTTCTATCCTCAGTGAAGCTCTCTTGTGTAAATGTAGTTGGAGATTTGCTATCGAAAGGGGGGCTTTTTGGAACCAAGTGATTAGGGGAAAGTATGGGGAGGAGCAAGGGGGTTGGAGTTCAAAGGAAGCAAGGGGGGCGGGGTATGGTATGGTGTGGGATTGTGGAAAACTCTTAGAAAGGAATGGGATGTTGTAAGAAGTAGGCTATTTTTTGTTGTGGGGAATGGGCAAAGGGTAAAGTTTTGGAAAGATATTTGGTGTGGGGATGAACCTCTTTGCGTTTCTTTTCCTTCCTTATTTGCTCTGGTTGTTTTCAAGGATGCTTGGGTTAAAGATGTGTGGAGGTGCAATGAGGGTGGGGGAAGTTGGAGCCCGCTTTTTTCTAGACCATTTAATGATTGGGAGTTGGACGAGGTCTGCAGATTTTTTGTGACCTTAAACAGGAAGCGAGTTCAACAAGCAATGGATGATAGGGTGATTTGGAGAGAGACTAAATGTGGGAAGTTTTCAGTTAAGTCTCTTTACAAATCATTAGTAGTAGGTCATCCAGCCTCCTTCCCTTCGTTGACTATATGGAAAGTCTCGGTGCAGCCTAGAGTGAGATTTTTTGGGTGGGAAGCAACTTAGGGGAAGACCCTTACCTTGGATCAGTTTCAAAAGAGAGGATGGGCTCTAGCGAACAGATGTTACCTTTGTCAAAGGCACGAAGAATCAATAGAACACATTCTCCTCCACTTTGAAAAGGCAAGGACTCTTTGGGCATTGCTTTACTCTATGTTCGGGGTGCAGTGGGTACTGCCAGCCACTGTTAAGGAGACGCTTTTGAGGTGGAATGGGTCATTTGTGGGAAAGAAGAGGAAGGGTGTTTGGAGAGCAAGTCCTTTGTGTCTCTTTAGGACGGTTTGGAAGGCAAGGAACAAAGTTGCTTTTGAAGAAGAGCTGTCAATTCAAAGGCTTAAGTTTTCTTTTGTTTATTTTCTTTGGTCGGAGACGAAATTGTCTATAAAAGATGGTCCCTCGACCTTTGTTGATTTTGTTGGTTGGGTGGCAACCTGTTAAGGGTGTGGGTTGGGCTGCTCCTCTGGCCTTGGCTTTCAGCTGGGGTGTGAGGGGTGTTTTCTTTCTTGTAAATTTAAGCCACTACTTTGGTGGTTTTTTAATACAATCCCTTTACTTATAAAAAAAAATAAAAAATAAGCTTGAGTCTGTTCAATTTGTGTGAAATTGTAAATAAACGAAAACATGGAGCTTGATATTAACTTTGGATTGAGTTCGCTGCTGTAAGATTCCAAGTTTAGTTTTCTTCTCCCATGATCCCAAAATAATCAAATGGAGGATGGGAGAAAATTTAATCAATTGTATATGTTGAAAATCTGGTCTAAGTTAGTGTCAGAATCTTCTTGTTATAAGGAGGAGATGCAGCAAGCCATGATAAATTTCCAGAGTATCTCCGTAAGAAATGGTGTTTTCTTGTTTATATTGTTACTCTTGACATGGTTTCAGTGCAATACAGGTATCCAGGCACAGGAGAGTATGACAAGTTCTTTGAGGAGGGAGTATATAGCTGTGCAGGATGTGGGACTCCTCTCTACAAGTCAACAACAAAATTCAACTCTGGATGTGGTTGGCCAGCTTTCTACGAGGGCCTTCCAGGAGCCATAAACCGCACAGTGAGTACTCTTCTTTTCTATTGCCTGTGTGACCTCTCAATATTGAACTAGCAATTAGATTTGTATTTGTAACAAGATTTGTCATATGTTTTCAGCCAGACCCAGATGGGATGAGGATTGAAATCACATGTGCTGCCTGCGGAGGGCATCTGGGTCATGTATTCAAAGGCGAAGGGTTTCCGACTCCCACAAATGAACGCCATTGTGTCAATAGTATTTCACTCAAGTTCGTACCTGCAAATTCATCTTCCCTGTGAATACTTAATGGGAAGGATGTATAGGATCATCTATTTCCAATAAGAGAAGAATGCAACTATGACCTCTTTTTCAGAACCATATTCTAATGCAGTTTTCTGCTTCTGTTCTGCCCTTTTTCTCCCCTGTCAAGACGCTTGTTAACATGTGAAAATTGTCTTATTCTTGTGTGGTGTACTAACTCTTAAGTCCTGATAACAAAGAAGAAATGCCATTGTTGCAGAGGGTTGCTTTCCCAGTCAAAATCATTTTATAATAATAATAGTAATAATAATAATAATAATAATAATAATAATAATAAGAAGAAGAAGAAGAAGAAGAAGAAGAAGAAGAAGAAGAAGAAGAAGATATAGCATTATTGTAGCTTATCCAAATGGGAACATGGGGAAATTAATTGTCAGCATATGGCACATGAAGATGGCCAAAAATCCTAAGCAGCCGCCTACCAAAATTTCAGCATGACAGGAAAGGAATTTGAAGACAAGGGGGAAGTTATAATATTGAAATGGGATGCTGAAATTCCAAGTTTGGGTTCAAAGTGAGACTTGTAACAATTAAAATACAAGTACCTTACTTCTAATTTTTTTAAAAAAAAATTACTTGAAGTCAGAATTTTAAAACTGCATTTTAGTACAAATTTGGAATTTGGGATTTGTAATTTTTATAAAAGTCATATTTAAAGAAAAAAGAAAGTAAATAGAAATAATTGATTAAAAGAATAAAAAGATTTCAAATTTATAAATCTAATATCTTTTATTTTTGAACCTTTTTGTGATATAAATGTTTTTTAACATATTGATTATTTGCTATATATGTTTTTTTTTAAAAAATTATTTTTATAAGAAAAAGGTAAGGATGTTTTTATATAAAATTAATTTTTTTTAAGGTGAAAAAAAGTAAAGGATTAGATTTACAAATTGGGAAGATTTCTTTTTATTTATTTATTTATAAAATAATCCATTTAAATAATAGTTTCATAAGATGTCTATGATAAGGATGATTTGGACTTACAATTTTTAACCTTTTTTTTTTTGGAAATAAATAATCAAGTTTTTTAAATTTGAAAATAAGTTAAAATGTAATTTAATATAATATAAATATTAGGTTGACTTCTATTTTGTTGTGTTACAGAAAAAAAAAAAATTAAGTAGAAACTAAAAAATGTAGAGATGAAAAAAACAGACAAAAATGGAAAAAAAAAAATCAGAGATTTATGCCAAAAAACCTGGCGAACGGGCCCAATGTGTGGGTCTTTTACTGCAAATTATCATCATGCCACGTCCTCACAGTGTACACTTGGTTTGAATGCGCTCACAATTCATAATCTATTCCTATCGTCTCTCTCCAAATGCTTACCTCCAGAATCACAGGCATGCCTCAAAACATGTGGTCACAGCCCCTTCCTCTCCCTCCTTTCACCCATCTCTAGATTCTCTCTCTCTCTCTCTCTCTCTCTCTCTCTCTCTCTCTCTCTCCAGCTTCTTGAAATGCCTATTGGCTCCTCCGCATCATGAGTGCTGTCACCATATTTGAATCAGTGGCATTTTCCCACTCTCATAGGGTACCTTTTTCGCTGACCCAGTGACCCATCAATTGGTTTATTATCAATTTGCTTATTTTTCGACTTTGTTATCTGTCTAGTGTTATGGGTTTCAGCTTGTGAATTTCAATCTTTCTTCCCATGTTTCTCATTTTGGTTTTGTCATTTTGAGATATGGGTTTGTGTGCTCTTAAAAGAGTTTATCATTTGTTTGATAGAAGCTATTTTTAGGGGCTCAGTAGTTCTATTGAAGTTGAATATTATGAGCATTGTGGATGAATTATATCGTTACCAAGTTAATTAGGTGAATTTTATTATTCTGCCCATGTTTTTCCTTTTCTTTTCTTTTTAATCATATGGGATATAGTGGAATTCAATATTGAATGATTTAATTAATTGTTTGATGAAAAGTTATTTATAGGGGCTTTAGACTTTTATTGAAATTGGAAACAACTACTATTTTGGGTTGTTCTGTGTTTTAAATTACTTAAAAGTGGGGAAAGAGATCTGGACAAAATTTTATTCAACTGAGGTGTGGAATTTTGATGATATGAAGTTTAGTGATCACTTGTTCTACAAGATTGTGAAGATTAAGAACAAGAAGGCAAAATTATCCAGTGCCTCTAGATTAGATTATCTTTTAAGTTTTTCTAACTATCATGGCATTAATATTTATGAGACTATGCAAACATAATAGAGCATTTGATCAAATATGGCCATGAATAGGGCTGAATGGTGAAAAGGGTTCATGCTGCTGACCTCATGTGGCAGGTATAAAACCTTTTTTTCTGAATTGAATTGGTTCAATTTATATGAATTCTCTAATCCTCAATTTTTTATTTTTTAATTTCAATAGTTCTTTTTAATGACTGAATGTTCAATTTTATATTCTAGCAAGATCTAGAATCTAGACAAGAGCAAAAAATCTTCTGATATCAACTTAGATTATTTCTATGCTCCCTCGCTATGGTGTATTCACATGCACCCAAGTCCTTGGATATGTTTTTGGGACAATTGGGACAGCATATATTTTCTTTCATGAGTTTAGGTTACTCATAAATGGTCTAAATGTTTGATTTTTCATTTATTACAGCCCACCTAGTCATACTGAGAATTTGCTACACTCGATTTCTTTTTATTTATTTATTTATTTCTTAACCATAAATGTCAAGTATCTAGTATAATTTTTTGTATTCATGGAGTAAAATCATTGCTATAAATGCTAATCGATCACATATTGTTGCTTCCTTGCAGAGGCATGAGATTATTAGTCAGACAAGCTTGATACGAGCCTACACCCATGATTCTTCACGTCTTTCTCGACATTTTTTTTGTGGGCCACTTTCCCATAATCAGAGAGTACATTCATCATCATGTGCCATAAATCGCAGGATAAGTCATTTCTCTTTGACTTCAGGGAATATCTCCAAGGGCACACCTTTGTTAACTTCTTCTGTTTCTGGTTGGAGAGGATTCTATTTCTCCTACCACAGAAAGGCCCATTGGGAAAGATCCCGGATATATTCATCACTTGATGTTGCCAATGCTGTTGAAGTCATTAATGATTTAGGATTGGATACCCTGACATTCTTAGCTGTGACTGTTATGGTTATTCCTGCATTCAAGATCATCAGAGCTAGCCCTGTAAGCTTGATCTAAGTACTTTGGATTTTTCTAACCTATTTACCTTCACTTGACTTGGTAATATTCATAGGATATTATTATTAATACCACAAGACTATAAGCACTGATTAGAAAAATAAATATGCATACATAACATGCTTAAGAATTAATCATGGTTCATACTAAGCTTATTAAAATTTATGGGAAGATTTATATTCTTTAACTGAACTTTCACATTTAAATCACTGAACCTTCTTTGGAGAAAATAACCATCAAGGTCTAATACTAATAAGGTTGGTCGATGTCTTTATGAGCTTGATAGTTTACATGCACATAGATCAGTATATATTTATGCCTGTCTCAAAATAAATTCTAAATTTGTTAAATTTAGGGAAAATTAAAATTATACTACTCATCCATTAGTATAAAGAAGCATTTTTTAGTATTATCTACAAAAATTACATTCACTTGTCTATGTAAGTATATGTATATGTATTTGCTTGTATGAACATATATACATGCTCCAGCTATTGTGCATGAAAAAGACTCAACTATCTGGAAAAGACTTGATTTTTTTTTTTTTTTTTGGTACTAGAATATCCTAGTATAATTCTTGACAGGTTTTATCAGTTGCAATATTTTTCAAATGATGATTAAGAGATGATAACTGGTTTCAGATACTTGGTTTCTTCTTTGCGGGGGTTGTGCTTAATCAGCTTGGACTGATTAGGAATCTAACAGATGTTAAAGTTCTATCTGAGTGGGGGATTCTTTTCTTGGTAAGGCACTTAATTGCTAAGTTGCTCTTCTTCTGCTATATCTACTGCCAAATTTTCTCATTGCAATATGATTAGCTGAGTCCTTCATTCATACTAATAACAGTGACATCTAGAACAATATACTATTTATTAATATCATTATTGTTGTCGAACTTGTTTTTATCAACCAATCATCATTGTTATTTATTTTTAACTGAACTCGTTACTGATAAAGTGTGATTTTTGGAACATGTGTCAACACAATGTTAGAGAATTAGAGGAAACAATTATCTTGAGACTTTTATCATTGAGTGTAGCTGCATACATGGTTGATTGTGAAAAGCAATTCACTCAAATCTCCTGGACGAGTTATGCATTAGTGCTGGATATATACCATCCAAGTGATATACAATGTTCATAACCATTAGAAAAAATGTAAAGTGTTGGTTGCTGGCTTCGATTGCTTATTTAGCATAGAGATAGTGTTTGTATTCTGAAACTTAAATTAGTATAACTTTTAGCCTTCACACAGGTATTCTATTAAAAATATCATTCCAGACATCTCTTTTTTGGCTGTTAAGGCAGTAATTGTGTTTAGATCTACTTCAACTCATCATCACACCTAATGACAAGGCATATAATGAATGATCCCTTTTATATGGAGTTTTTAAGACATTTTTTAGCAAATATCCAACAAGATGATCTAATATTATATTCTTCTTTAGATTATCTGGTGTGGAAGCAAAGAGTTTGCTGACTGAGTTTATTTTTGCTTGAGCCCCTAAGGCTGCAAAGTATTAGATATGATTTTCCTACAATCTTAAGCCATTGAAAGAGAATGAAAGTGTGCATGTGTGGATGGTGAATTATGAAGTCCTCCATCTCCAGATAGGTGTTTATCTGCTGATTAACTCTAACAATACTGCTAAAAGTTTGAGCAAGTACTTGAGGTTCATGTGTTGTACTTTTGGAGTTGCTAGCTGGTTTTTCCAGTTATACTTGTGCTCTTTATCATTTTTTTTTATGATTACTTTGTTGTTTTTATTTAGTTGCCTCCTAAAATGAGAACATATAATTTGACTAAGAAGCTTGTTATTCACTTATGATGGTGAGTCCTTTGACATGCAGCTTAACTGGTTTATATTCATTTTGGACTAATACATTTTCCTTGGCAGCTGTTCGAGATGGGTTTAGAGCTTTCACTTGCACGTCTACAGGCTCTTGCAAAATTTGCTTTTGGCATGGGATTGACTCAGGTAAGATGTTGATAAAAATAAAGTTAAAATTGTCCATTGAGTCAGTAGGTGTGCAGATATTTGGCCAATAATCATATGATATATTCATCTTTCAACATTTTAATGAATAACTGACTACAAATAGTTTAGTTAGGTTGTTTCAATATGCATGATACCAAAAATGAAAAAAGATCCTGACTTGCCAATTCAAGTTTTCCTCAAATTTAATAATATTGGAGTACTTTCCAATTAGTTGCAATAACTATTGCTCAAAAAATACTTGTATTGATGTTCCGATATGGCAATAGTTGCAAAAACTAGGTTTGAGATGGTTCAAGGAAGAGGGCCATCTGTTTATTTGTCTTGTTCATGTAAAATCCAGATTCAAATCACGACAACGAAAATTGACTTGAACGTGTTTTTTTCCTGTTCAGTCTACTTCGGAGAAGAAGTAAATTTTTTGGTTTGTTTCAGACACCATGCTGCAGTTTGATTACTTACCATACCAAGTTGAGACCCAACCTGGAACCCAAATGTGGAGAGGTCTTAAAAAAACTACCTCTTGAAATGAGATCCTGGTTGTCCTAACAAATGAATACGCTTTGAAGTTATTTATTTGAAGCCTTAATTTGTATATTTCTGTTATTGATAATGATCTAAGCATTTAACCTGTAAGGCATATGACTAAATGGTGTTGGATTCTTTCACTATATTCTGTCCTCATCACATGACATGAACTAATTTATTTTGATTATCATTTTTTTATTGCAGACACGCTAATCATCCATCTATTGTCACCTAAAAGGATTTCATGAAATTTTTTTGAATGAGTTTTATTGACGATATTACAAACCTACAGATATTGTATCTTATTTAAAGTGAATTCAGAAAGGTCATATTTGTATTACCAATCCTCTGATTTTATCTTCCTTTACTACTCGTCTTTAGTTTTCTTGACTTCTTGTCTTATGCTATATGTTTAGCATGCTATTTTCTCAAGTGGTTTTTCCAAATTGTAATCATTCTATGAATGCTATACGAGTCTGATTTTATTGCTTTATCTTACCTCTTTTCACTCTCGAAGGTTGTGTTATCTACACTTGCTTTCACAGCATTTGAACTTCCACCTAATGGGGCTGTTGGAACTAGGATTTTGGAGTTCCTTTTCCACTCAAGACCTGATTTGGTGAGAAATCTCTTCCCTATTTCATTAATTTTAATAGTAATGATTACCTTGCATTATATAGCACTATCATTCTTCTGCCATGATTTTGGATTGGAATCTTGAAAGAGATTGATTATTCTTTATGGGAGGTTTTTGCTGCAACTTTAAACTAGTGGCTTTACCATAGTTTGCAGCTTGCTTTTGATATGGTTTTGTCATCCTTCTGCTTTAAAATTTTATTCTACTTACTCCATAAACATGTATAATGCTTTTCCAAATCAGTTTAGATTTTGGTCTTCATTTCTTGTCAAGAGAACAACCATTTGTTTTATTAAGTTGTATAAATTTATAAAGTTCATCCAAAGTTAAAACTTAAATCCATGATCTGAAATGGAGTGCTTTAAACTGTAGTTTTGGTGTAGAAATTCTTGCTGCTGTATAAATACCTTCAGTAATTCTGCTTTGTTGATATCTGGTTTGAATTAATTGCAGGTCAACATCAGAAGCGTTGATGAGGCTGTAGTGATTGGGGCTGCTCTTTCATTGTCTTCTTCAGCTTTTGTGTTGCAGGTATTCTAATTCTAGACATCTAAGAACGATTTTATAGATGAAATATTTGTTTCCCATTAGCTGACAATGGCACCTCAACATGTTTGCATAATAAATAAAATACCGATAAATTTTGACCTTCAAGCCAATCTAATGGCATAGTTACATTTTACATTATGTTTTATTAATTTTTTTGTGCAAGAAAAAATTCCAAGTTCGAATGGTTAAACTTCTGACTAATCATATGGAAAAAAGTTTTAAAGAAGTAAGGAACTCAGTTGGCGGTGGTAGATGGAAAGTGTTAACATATCCTACAATCTACATGTCACAAAAGTAATTATCCTTATAAGCTTTTTCTTGTCCTGCTTGGACTTAGTGAAGTTAAAAGATTGGAAGATATCTATGGTAAACATCGAAGTATGTTCAACTGCTGCCTTATAAGGGACACAGGAGTTTAAGAGGGCAGGTGGGGGAGTTTATCCTGCCACCACTTGGGGAGCTTCTCATTCTCATTATCAATTAACTAACTCAATAGAATACATGTTCCCCAAGTAAATGAGGAGCAATTTACAGTGCTTGTAGTGGGATCTCCTTTTTCATCTAACTCTGTACGTGCTTTGAGTTACATATATTCTCTTGCTTCCTAGCCTCTTTCTTTTGAGGATGTTTCTTTGTTGTATTCCTTCTTCTTTAATTTCCTTTAGCAATCAAATCAGAAGGAAGAATGGTTCTGCTCTATCTGAGTGAATTATATGCAGAAATTTCTTTCTTGTCTCTAGATTAGAATATTGCTACAAAGACTTGATATAGCAGTCTAGATCTTACCAAGCACAATATATAGCTTCTTGCAGAGAAAGGTGAGCTCCCAACACGATTTGGTTCAGCCACTTTGGGAATACTTCTACTACAGGTACGATTTAATATTTGTGTAACCCTTTATCGTCCCATTTTTATATAATTAATGATGCTTTTATATTTCCTTTTACTTTTCTTTCTGAATTTGGCTAGGGTGGGTCATGCAAAGTAGGCATCAAAAAGTTTCAAGTCAATAACATTTTTGGATCCCCACTGCTTGATATTTGCAGGACATAGCAGTTGTCCCTCTCTTGGTCATACTTCCAGTGCTAGAAAGTCAGGTACGGGAACACTAGTTACTATTTTCTTTTGTGTGGTTAGATTTATTGATGGTAGAACAGTACTTTCTAAATGGACTCAACTTAGTTGTTATTCTGTTATGGGACCAGTAACTGTGGTTGTGCTACTCCTTTACCCTTTTCTTTTTGATGTAGCACACAATCATCATCAGTTTCTATTTTTAGCTTCCTACATCATTAGTTTCTATTTGAGATTAGTTCTATTTCCTACATCATTAGTTTCTATGTTAGGTTAGTTTCTATTTTCTACATTATTAGTTTCTATTGTAGGTTCATCATTAGTTTCCTATTTCTTTCATAGTTTTCCTACTTTCCAATTGTCTTGGTTTCTTATTTCTAGTTTCCTATTTCAATCATTTCCTTTATTTTTGCATTACAAACATTATTTATAGACTCATTGTAATTGTTAGAGAGGAATTCAATATATTTTTTCAGAATTATTCTCTAATTTTCAGATCCTATTGTGATCTTTGTGTTGGTTCTTGAGTGTTTTTCTGTTTCGTTTTGAAACAAACCTTCCACTGCACCAAAATTGGTATCAAAGCAAGGATTTTTACCCCGATTTGATGGTTCTAGTGGAAAACGAACCATCGACGACAAACGACGGTTCCAAAAAATCGAGCAACGACTCGACAGGATCGACGAGATTCTTCGCAACCTCACGCAGATGGTGGCTGCATTGACTATTGAAGGGAAATATGAACCCATGAAGCGATGGCCAAACCAATGTGGTGATTGGCAAGAGGACGACTACGACGACCAACGCCGGCCGTAGATTGGTTCGGAAATCAATGGCGGAGGTGCGATTCGCATGAAGCCAACTGCAAATCGCGATTTTCGCGACCCCTATCCATTACGAGTGTATGAGCGTCGGAATTGGGGAGCTCCTAGGCGCCGTGATGACGACAACCTCTAATGAGGGGTTTTTGATGAACAAGATAAGTTTTGTCTACCTTTTCGAGATGGTGATGATTTTCGACTTTCACAACGAAGGAATATTCAACAAAGCAGCAACGGTGGTTGGATTATTCATCTGGAGAAGAAGATGATTTTCGTTTCAATTATCAGGCTAACAATCAGGGTCAAAATAATCAAGAATGTAAGATGAAGATGGATTTACCAAGTTTCAACGATCGACTACACATTGAAGATTTTCTCGATTGGGTCCATACTGTCGAAAACTATTTGAATGTTTTAGAAGAAAATCAAGTAAAGCTCGTGGCATATAAGTTGAAAGGTGGAGCTTCTGTATGGTGGAAACAACTTCAGTATAATTGTCAATGACAAGGAAAATGTGTTCGTACTTGGCCTAAGATGAAATAGTTATTACAAGGATGATTTCTCCCTCCGGATTATGAACAATTTTTATACCAACAATATCAACATTGTCGGCAAGCCAACTAGACTGTGAACAAATACATGGAGGAATTTTATTGATTAAATGCCCCACTTAATTTGTCTAAGACGGAGGATCAATTAATTGCTCGTTATATTGGGGGCCTAAAGCTGGTCATTCAAAATCAACTGGCTCCTCAAGGGGTTTGGACCATGATAGATGCAATTAATTTGGCAATGAAAGTGGAAAGTCAAATCAATAGGTACACGATGTGCGCTCAGGGTAACTTTCGCCGACCAACCCTAGAAGCTTCTTCTTCAAAGGTGTCGACAACTTCAGGTAGCAATGATAACAACAATAAATATGCCCCTTCAACTCAAAATTCAACGCAGACTTATTCGATCTAATACTCAAGGCTAAAACTAGTAGCAACAATGAATCAATAATGAGCTTTATGCGTTCGATGCAACCATCTAGGCCATCTTTCAAATAATTGCTCGAATAGATGACTTGTTAACTTTATAGAAGAAGGTGGCAACGAAGAGGAATAGGTTCTTAAAGAAGATATCCATGAAGGTGCTGAGTTTGCAAAAGGAGATGTGAGAGAAGAAGTGGCGTGCATTGTCCAATGACTTTTGCTTACCCCAAAAAAGTCGAATGACTCTCAATGACATAAAATATTCGGACTCGATGCACTATTCGTAATAAAGTGTGCAACGTGATCATTGACAGTGGAAGTAGCGAGAATGTTGTTTCCAAGGCTTTGGTGAAAGTACTAAATTTGAAGACTGAGAAACACCCTTCTCCGTACAAGATTACATGGATTAAGAAGGGCCTGGAAGTTCAAGTGCTAGAAGTTTGCAAGATTCCTTTGTCGATCAGAAAGTATTACAAAGATGAGATCATATGTGACGTGGTGGATATGGACATTTGTCATATTTTATTGGGGAAACCGTGGCACTATGATGTTGATGCCACTTATAAGGGTCAAGATAATATTTTTGTTTTTTGGTGGTTTGATAAGAAGATTGTCTTATGCCATAGTCTCAATTGTCAAAAAACAATTCAGTTACTAAGAAAGATAAGCCGCTATTCACCAGCATAACAGGCCTAGATTTCTTTAAGTAAGTCAAGGAGCCAAATTTTGTTGTAGCATTGGTGGTTAAGGGCCAATTTGAAGCAACTATTGATATCCCCACCAAGGTTCAAGAGGTACTTGTTGGTTTTCCTGATTTATCTCCTAATGAATTACCTAATGAGTTACCTCCTATGCAAAATATTCAACACCATATCGACTTAGTACCTAGAGCTAGTTTGCCTAACTTGCCACATTATCGTATGAGCCCAACTGAGCATGAAGAGTTGCAGTGACAACTTAACGAGTTGCTTGATAAAGGCTTGATTCGTGAGAGCATGGGTCCTTGTGCAGTCCCAGCTTTACTCACCCCAAAGAAGAACGATAGTTAGCGCATGTGTGTGGACAGCCGTGCTATCAACAAAATAACGGTCAAGTATTTCTTTCCTATCCCATGTCTTAATGACATGCTTGATAGGTTAGGAGGTGCTGTGGTGTTTACCAAACTTGATTTATGAAGTGGCTATCACCAAATTCGTATTCAACCAGGAGATGAGTGGAAGACGACTTTCAAGACTAAAGATGGCCTTTATGAATGGCTAGTGATACCATTTGTGCTATCAAATGCGCCAAGCACTTTCATGCGGTTGATGAACTAGGTTCTTCGTTCATTTATTGGAAAATTTATGGTTGTTTATTTTGATGATATTCTCATCTACAGTAAGGACGAGGAAGAGCACTTATCACATCTCAGGGAAGTTCTCTTAGCCTTACAAGCTAATAAATTGTATATCAATCTTAAGAAGTGTAGCTTTATGACTAGCCATCTTTTATTCCTTGGATTTATAATGGGAAAGGATGGTATTCGATTTGATGAGACGAAGGTGAAGGCAATTCGGGAATGGCTAGCTCCTAAAACCGTGTGTGAAGTGCAAAGTTTCCATGGTTTAGCTACTTTTTACAGGTGTTTTATTTGAGAATTTAGTACAATCATGGCGCCCATTGCCAATTTTTTGAAGAAGGGCCAATTCCAATGGGGCAAAGCGCAAGAAGACATCTTTGAAGTGATAAAAGCAAAGTTGTGCACTGCACCGGTGCTAACACTCCCCAATTTTGAGAAAGTGTTTGAGGTTGAATGTGATACATCAGTTCTGGGAATTGGGGCTATCTTATCTCAAGAGGGTCGCCTAGTGGAATTTTTTAGTGAAAAGGTTAGTGAACCTCGACAAAAGTGGTCCACTTATGAGCTTGAATTTTATGCAGTTATTCGAGCCTTAAAGCATTGGGAGCATTATTTGTTTCATTGAGAGTTTGTGCTATTTACGGATCATCAAGCTTTAAAGTTCATCAATTCTTAGAAGACGATGAATCAAATGCATGCTCGATGGATTGCCTTTTTACAGAAGTTCACTTTTGTTATCAAGCATAAGTCTGGCAAACAAAATAAAGTAGCTGATGCATTGAGTCAATGAGCCTTTTTACTAGGTACAATTAGTACTGAGGTGGTGGGGTTTAATTATTTGAAGGATACTTATGCGTTGAAGAGGATTTTGGTGGCATATGGGCACAATGCAACAATAAGGAGTTTCTTACTAACTTCTTATTCAGGATGGATTTTTATTTTGAGGTACACAATTATGTGTCCTTCGTTCTTCTTTGCGTGAACATTTGATTAGAGAAGTGCATGTTGGTGGACTAAGAGGACATGTTGGCTGGGATAAAACAATCAGCTTGGTAGAGGAGAGATTTTATTGGCCCCAACTCAAACGGGATGTTAGGAATTTCGTTCAGCGTTGCCCAGTGTGTCAAAAAGCCAAGGGACAAGTTCAAAATACTGGTCTTTATACTCTACATATTCCAAAGACGATTTGGCAAGATTTAACTATGGATTTTGTTCTTGGCCTCCCAAGAACTCAATGTGGAGTTGATTCTGTTTTGGTTATAGTTGACTAATTTTCTAAGATGGTTCACTTCCTTCTTGTAAAAAGACTTTAGATGCTTCTTATGTGGCCAATTTATTTTTCTGTGAAATTGTTCGCCTGCATGGCATTCCTCGTTCAATAACTTTAGATAGGGATGTGAAATTCCTTAGTCATTTTTGGAGAACTCTATAGAAATTGTTTGACACTTCTTTGAAGTATAGTAGCCCTAACCATCCCTAGACCGATGGGCAAACTGAAGTGTCTAATCGCACTCTTGGCAAATATGATACGATCTGTTAGTGGAGATAAGCTGAAGCAATGGGATGCTGCCCTTCCACAAATTGAGTTTGCTTTTAATAGTATGTCTAATCGTTCTACTAAGAAGACTCCTTTTGAAGTTGTCTACACTAGTGTTCCAAGGCATACAGTGGATTTGATTCGTCTTCCCCTTTCTCATGATGTCAATCCTAACGGTGAGGAGTTTGCAGAGCGTATTCAACAGATTCATCAAGAAGTGAAGAAGAATTTAGAAGAGGCTAATCTTCATTACAAAACTGTTGCAGACCGACATTAGCGCCTTAAGTTGTTCAATGAAGGTGATCTAATAATGGTCCATCTTTGCAAAAATCGTTTTCCTATTGGCACGTACAATAAACTTAAAGACAAGAAAATTGGTCATTTCCGCATCCTTCAGAAGATTGGAGATAATGCTTACAAGATTGATTTTCCAGCTGATATGAACATTTTCAATACTTTCAACATTGTTGATATTTTTGAATACTTTTCCCCGGATGAGTTTTCTTTGTAGCCACAAAACTCGAGGATGAGTTTTCTTCAAGTGGAGGGGATTGATGCAGCACACAATCACCGTTAGTATCTATTTTTAGCTTCCTACATCAATAGTTTCTATTTCCATTAGTTTTTATTTTTAGTTTCCTACATCATTAGTTTCTATTTTAGATAGTTTCTATTGCCTACATCATTAGTTTTTATTTTAGGTTAGTTTCTATTTTCTACATTACTAGTTTCTATTATAGGTTCATCATTAGTTTCCTATTTCTTTCATAGTTTTCCTAGTTTCCAATTGTCTTAGTTTCCTAATTCTAGTTTCCTATTTCAATTATTTCCTTTATTTTTGCATTACAAACATTATTTATAGGCTCATTGTTATTGTTAGAGAGGAGTTCAATATATTTTTTCAGAATTATTCTCTAATTTTCAAATCTTATTGTGATCTTTGTGTTGGTTCTTGAGTGTTTTTCTGTTTCGTTTTGAAACAAACCTTCTACTGCACCACTTTTCCTTTTAAGCTTTGTCTAGTTCTTAGAAACTGTGAGGGAGGAAAAGGAAAAGAAAAGGGAAGCAGAATAAAATATAGACTCAAGCCTATTGTTCTTCTCCTTCAGTTTTTATACAAAAAATAAGGAGTTTCAAATTGTATACATTTCTCATGTTTTCCATCATATTTTCTATCCTAGAAGAATTCCATCACAACTGAAGTACGGAAATTGCTATTCATTGTCATTTTCTCTCCTTCAATGTTCTTGAGACCCAAATAGAGTCTTAGAAGCTAATTCTTTGCATGTCCCTAGGTTCTCAAAGAGTACATGATTTAAGTGCAAGGAAGGATAAGTTATCCTCAAAGAGAGCATGACTCCAAGTTCAAATAGCCCAGCACGTTGAACTGACTGGAAAAGCTGAAATTAGAGAGAGAATGGATGTCCTAAACCAACACAAACACAGAGAACCAATCCCCATAATCAAGGGGCATCAGAGTCTCCTACAAAAATGTCGGGGAATCTGGTGTGGCCCTCTTGCATGTCAGCTAATCACATTTCATTGTTTTGTTATTTAGATCTTATGCTTACGTCATTTCTTTTTTCCTTCACACATTTATATCATCTGGGAGGTTATACAAATTCTTCTTCTGTTACGGGAGTTTTGCTATTTCGTGTTATAATCAATCACACCCTCTCAAAAATAATTTAATTTCAGTTTATTTCTGTTTTTCAGACAAGTAAGTAATTTATTGATACCATGACTTCTTATCCTCCTAATTCTTTCAGAATCTGGTAGAGGAAAGTATTTGGCCGATGCTCGCTAAAGAAAGTTTGAAGGCTTTAGGTGGATTGGGTCTCCTTTCTCTTGGAGGAAAATTCTTTCTTAGAAGATTTTTTGAGGCATGCATCACTTTTTTGAACCAAACGAGCTCCAACTGCATGTTTTACATCCTGCAGAAATAAATTAAGGTTTTGTTGATCATATCCAGGTTGTTGCAGAAGCAAGGAGTTCTGAAGCTTTTGTTGCTCTTTGCTTACTGACAGTTGCTGGGACTTCACTTGTTACCCAGAAGTTGGGCTTCAGTGACACGGTTTGTTATCTTGTTTAAAAGATGAAGTATCCAAGTTTGACAATTTTCAGGTTTAGGCCATTACTGACTATGATCTTATTGTGCAGCTTGGAGCATTTTTGGCTGGGGCACTACTAGCAGAAACAAATTTCCGAACACAGATTGAAGCAGATATAAGGCCATTTAGAGGCTTACTTCTTGGGTTATTTTTTGTAACTACAGGGACTTCAATTGACACAGAGGTGAATTTGATTATTTAAAGACATGTATTGTCCATTAGTAATATCATATGTAGTTATGTATGAGTATAGTTTTTTGTGTGCTTGACCACAAGATCAATATGGTATTAAGCGAGAATATATTTGTGAGTGGTGCCTGTTAGCTTCATGGAGTAACATGTGATCTGACATTCTATTAAAAGACAAAAGTTACTTAATATCATGACTTGGAAACTAATATGTTAGTATGCCCAAATATTTGCATATTTATTTTAAATAAATCACATTATGAGCTGAGCCATGTAGCGGTAGTCTCTGCTGGATAGGGATTGAGGGGCTATTGTATGTTGAAGATGAATTTGCTTAGCTCCTACCAAATCCATTGTCCTTCCAGTTCAAAAGCAAATAAATGTGTACTTGCTTGCCTCCTTCCCACCATTGTTTTCCAAATTGAGGAAATAAAAGTAAACTTGAATCCTTGATTATGGCGGAGAATTACATCGACAAATTGTGTCATGCTCCACCAAAATCACTTGTCTCAATCTCATGGAATTTTGGGGAAAAAAGAAGTGTATATGTGTGTGTGTGTGTTTGTGTCAGAATAAAAGACGCAATATCCATCTCTGTCAAAGATGGCAGTTAAAGAATGATTGGATCACTTACATTATTCTTTTGTTTGAATCAACCAGTTTTACCCTGTAGTTAAATTAATATTAAGTGCATACAATTTTTTCCTATTTATGTTCTGGTATAGCAAGAAGTAAGACAGAATTGTCACTAATATTTTTAGCTGCATTTGCTTTTATACAATTCATCTATTTTCTTGTGCAGCTTCTTGTCCGAGAGTGGCCAAACGTGCTTTCGCTTTTGGGAGGTTTAATTGTTATCAAGACACTTATTATATCGGCCATAGGTCCTCGTGTTGGACTAACTATTCAAGAAAGTGTAAGAATAGGATTTCTTCTATCTCAAGGAGGCGAGTTTGCATTTGTAGTTTTTTCTCTAGCAAATAGGTTGGTCACAACTTTATCTTATGCGCATTTTTTCTGGTTAATAATTCCATGTTCCTTTTTTCTTAATTAGTTTGTTTCCTTCTTGTATACAGGCTAGGAGTGCTACCGCTTGAGCTGAACAAACTTCTGATAATTGTTGTTGTGTTGTCAATGGCACTAACACCCTTGCTCAATGAAGTTGGAAGAAGAGCTGCTGATTTTATTGATGAGAAGTTTGTTGCAGAGGATGTATGTCCCTACTTTTAAGTCTGTCAATTTTGGAGTTTTAAATGGCAAGTGAGAAAAGTGGAGGCAACTGTTGTGAGCAACTGGGTGGTTGAAAGATTTTAATAGAAGATATATCAGATGCTGAAACTTAAACTAAACAATTCAAGTGCCATGTTGTTTGCATTGTTGAAGTTTCAGTAGAACAACTGAACAGCATGAATAAAAAATTTGCCTAAAAAAATGAAAATTGAAGGATGAATGCTAAAATCATCAGAATCAATAGCATACAAGATTAGTAGTCTGGTCGTCGACCCCTGCTTCACTATTTGAAGCCTTTCGTGCAATCTCTAGATTCTTCTGGATAGACAATTAACAATTTCTTATATCCTTGTATATTGGATGTATTACTTCAACTGTATTTTTCTGTGCATGAACTGAAACTTGAATTCTTTGCAGAAACCTGATGACACAATCAATTTTGATGTTAGTGAACCAGTTGTCATCCTTGGATTTGGACAAATGGGTCAGGTACATCATTTTTATGAATTAAGCTAGAACTACAAATTCAGTTGAAATATGCCCTATGTTCTTGCTATTAACTATTCCTGCATATAGGTCCTTGCCAATTTCTTGGCAGCCCCACTGGCATCTGGAGTGGATGGTGACATTCTGGGATGGCCTTATGTAGCTTTTGATCTTGATCCATCAGTGGTGAAGGTCAGTAAGATTTTTGTCCATGTAGTTGTCCTCTTTACAATTCTCATGGTCTGATTAATTGGTAATGGGAATGGGAAGTTGTCCTCCTAGTTATATGAGACACATGATAATGTACACATTATTGGGTTATCACAAAAGAAAATGCAATAAAAGCACATTCTCTTGAACGGTTGAGAGAATGTGTTTGTATCTGAACCACTCTCCAAGTTCTATGATCAGGCTAATCAGATTTCTGTCCATAGACATTTTGTGCATGGGGCATTTTACCAATGGGTGTATTAGGTACTAAATTTTGAACATTTAGGAGATCAAAACTTGTGATTTACACTATCTGAAAGAAACATTTGTAACAATTGCAAGGGAGGGATTAAAATGGTTGAAGCTCTTAGGTTTTAAAAAACGTGTGTTTACACAAAGCAAGCATGTTACAGACAGTTGAAAGCTCTCTTTGTGTAGACACATGCAAAAAAAATTGTGGCTGGGGCATTACAGCAAGGGCTGTATAGGTACAAAATTGTGATTGTCTGGGAGGTCAAAGCAACTGCAAGAAACATTTGATTTAATGGATTTTTTTTAATTTTTTTTTAGTCTTTCTGAGTGATGTTTTGTGAAATTTCATTGAAATATGATTTTATACTTAAGTGAATTGTTGAAAGAAACACCATGTACCCTTGCATTCTGTATGTTAATAAGAAATTTTTATGAATTAAAACCATGCTAAAGGTTTTATATTGTATCTAGTATCTAGAACACACATTCCTACAACGTTTGCTACATCTAGTCAAGTGAAAATAGTCGAACATTATGTGCTATTTGAAGATTTCCCTGGTGAAATTGTGAGTATAGTTTCTTAGTTGATTACAATAGATGGATCATCAATTTGTATATTACAAATAGAGTAGTTATTTTAGTTAGTTTAGGAATGATTTGATGTATATTAGGAATAGAGAAGTTGTGTGGGAGTGCTTTTAACTTTTGAATAAAAAATCAACTTAAAAAGGTCTAATTATTGTGAATGGCCAGAAATTTTGCTCATTAGCCTTTTCCCGTATAGATATCCTAACAAAATATGATTTCTTACGGGTCCATTCATCCACACTCATAGAATTGAAGACTGATACAAAAATGCCAAGATTTCCCTTTTTGGTTCTTTTTATCCCTTAACTTTTAATATTGGTATTTTTCTTCCACTTCTTGTGCTATTTCCATGTTGCTATTATTATGATGCCATTTCTTGGTTGGGATGACAATCAAACAAATTTGGAACAAATCACCCTTATCCCGACCTTGGCTAGATTATTCAAACATATTCCAATTCCCATTCCCATTCCCATCCCATAATAATAAAAAAGGGAAAAAACTAGGAGAAATTATTAAAACACTAAGAGAAACTAAGAGAAATTATTAAAAAAACTGGATTACTTCTCTCCTTACAATGATGCCAAGAGAAATTATTTCAAAACTCTTAAACCTGAAGCTAGAAATGCTTTATGTAAACAATATGAAAAATACATGCAACAAATCAAAATGAAATTCCCTTTTTGCACTAGTTTTTCAAGTTTAGGAAACCTCTTAAAAGGAATTAGAACATTAACCACCAAACAAGGAATACAAAATTCTCCACATAATCCAAATAATAAACTCTTTAATCAACAAAAATCAAATCTTAATAAAAAAGAGTCAAATTCTATAAAAAATAAAACAAAATTTAATCAAATTTTGTTTTCTTTTGCCCTGGGAGAGGTAGGAGAAACAAAAAAAATTGAAACAAGTAAAATAAATGAGGAAGTACCTAAAGATTCTACTCTACACAAAATAATAATAATAATAATAATGATAATAATGATATAAATGAGGTAAGAGAGATATCAACATCATTAGAAAAAATAATTTAAAAATTTGAAAAAGTTGAATCAACATTATTACAAACAAGAATTGAAAAGGAAGAAACAAATAAAATAGAAAACAACAAATCAATAGAAATAATAAATAAAATCCAAAACAAAGACAAGACAATAAACGTAATCTCTTCAAAAGTAGATAACCAAATATTTTTTGATGTTATAGATAAAATAGATGATATAGAGTCAAAGCGACATAGAGATAATATTTATAAAACTTAAAAAATTTAATTATCATTGAAAATACAAATAAAGTTCAAGAAATCAAACCTACTCAATACACTATGGATGAAATATTTAACAAATTCAAAAAGATTCAAAAACCTATAACCATTGAAGATTTGAAAATTGAAATAAAAGAAGAAATAGCTCAATTAAAATAAGAAAATGAACAAATAAAACAAGAAAATGAATACATTAGAAATTTAATAGAATTTAAACAAGGAACATCTGTTGAAACTTCAAACAATCAAAATCCAAAATAATAATCTCAAACAAACAAACTCCTGTAGAAACATTCATAAATACAATATCTAAAGTAACTTTTCAAAGATGGTACACTCAAACAAGACTAATAGTTGAAGACTTTGAAATAAAAATGATAACTCTAGTAAATTCAGGTGCGGATATGAACCGTATACAAGAATGAATTATACCTATTCAATATTATGAAAAAATAGGTGAACAACTTTACTCTGCAAATAATAGTGAACCAGAAATCAAATACAAACTTAAAAATGTTCATATATGTCAAAATAAATAATGTTTTAGAACTAAATTTATCCTAGTACAAAATCTAACTCAATCCATTATTTTAGAAATTCCTTTTATTTAAATACTTTACCATTTTCAAGTAAGTGAAGAAGGTGCCAAAACTACAATATTAGGAAATACAATATTTTTTTCTTTTATACATCCATTATCTAGAAAAAAAATGTATCAAATCTAAAGTGATTCGATAAATAAAAAGATAAATTTAGTTCAAAGAAAACAAGCTCACATAATTTTTTTTCCAAAAAAAATTCAATATAAGAAAATAAAAGAACAACTTTTAAAAGACAAAGTTTAAAAGAAAATAAATGAAATTCAATATCTTTTTCAAAAAGAATTTTGTTCTGACCTTTGAAATGCATTCTAGAAAAGAAAGAAACATGAAGTAAGTCTACCATATATTCAAAATTTCAATGAGTAAAAAATACCTACTAAAGCCAGACCTATATAAATGAATGAAAAAATTTTAGAATATTGTAAACAAGTAATTGATTCATTATTAAAAAAAAAAAATTAATTTGACCTTCAAAATCTCCTTAGAGTTGTGTTGCTTTTTATGTTCAAAATACTACTAAACTAGAGAGAGGTGCACCTAGATTAGTTATTAATCACTAACCTTTGAATAAAGTATTACAATGAATTAGATACCCTATACCTAATTGTTGAAATCTGTCATTCAAAGTTAGGTTTTCTTTAATTTAGGAAAGTATTTTAGGAATAAAAAAGGAGAAATCATTTAGGATATTTCCTTAGGATTCAGTTTCCTAATTTTAGGAGAGAATCAAGCTAGATTGATAATTTCTTATTCAGTCGTTTGTGTATATATATGTGTATGGTGTGTATCGAATATGATCAATAAAGGAATTCAGAAATTCTTCATGGTATCAGAGCCAGGTTTCTGAAACCCTAATCCCTTCTGGCCGCCTCTTATTCAGGCCATCATTTATTCCGACCATCTCTTTCTCTGGCCATCTCTCATTCCGGCCATCAGTCCCTGTTCTCAGAGCCAAGGGAGAAAACGCTTTCCGGTCGGTCAAATCGTTGTTAGAAAAATTCACCGCCGGCGATTTTTCCGGCGAACTTTTCCGGCGAACTTTCCGGCGACATCTTTTTCCCACACCGCAAGGAGCGCCTGGAGGAGATCTCCAATTTTTCCCAAAGCACCGGAGCCAGAAAACCACCCACGCGCCGTCCACGCGCGTTTTTCCGGCCGGCGACTGCATCTCACGCGCCGGCGCGTGAGGGCGCGTGAGCCACTTTCCGGCGACGCGCTTCCTCCTCCAGCCTCGCCTGACGCCGACCAGCCACCCTTCTTACCTGTTTCTGCCATCCGAGTCCTGCACGTGCCTCTTTTGGGGTTCTTTTGCCTCCGCGGGCCCTTCGATCAGCTTTTCCGGCGTCCTCCGGCTATTCTTTCTCAACTCCAATCCCTGCACGTGCCTTGGGAAGTGTTCTTCTACCTTTCCGGTTCATGACAAAATACGGAATGGCATCATCACAAGTATCCAGTGTCACAGCACCAGAATCAGGGGGCAGATCTGAAATTCCAAACCTTGGTGGCAGTGATTCCTCTCCTATTCTCATCACAGGACACAAATTAAATGGCCATAACTATTTACAATGGTCACAATCTGTGTTGCTGTTCATTTGCGGTAAAGGAAAGGATGAGTACCTCACTGGAGAAGCAGCCATGCCAGAAACTACAGAACCGGGTTTCAGGAAGTGGAAGATTGAAAACAGCATGATCATGTCATGGCTTATCAATTCCATGAACAATGACATAGGTGAAAATTTCTTGCTGTTTGGGACTGCAAAGGACATCTGGGATGCAGCCAAAGAAACTTACTCAAGTTCTGAAAATATTTCAGAACTTTTTCAGGTTGAATCAGCCCTACATGACTTCCGCCAAGGAGAGCAGTCAGTTACTCAGTATTACAACACACTCACAAGGTATTGGCAGCAACTTGACTTATTCGAAACTCATTCATGGAAATGTTCGGATGATGCAGCAACATACAGGCAAATTGTGGAACAAAAGAGACTGTTCAAGTTTTTCCTAGGACTAAACAGGGAATTGGATGATGTTAGAGGCCGAATCATGGGCATTAAACCCCTGCCAAGTCTCAGGGAGGCTTTTTCAGAGGTTAGGCATGAAGAAAGTAGAAAGAAAGTGATGATGGGATCCAAAGAGCAACCTGCCCCAACATTGGATGCCTCTGCCCTTACTGCTCGGTCATTTAATAGTAGTGGTGGAGATCGTCAGAAACGGGATAGGCCTTGGTGTGATTATTGTAAGAAACCAGGCCATTATAAGGAGGCTTGCTGGAAGCTTCATGGCAAACCGGCTGATTGGAAACCAAAGCCACGGTCTAACAGAGATGGCAAAGCACATGTGGCTGCCAACTCTGAGAGCACATCTGTTCCAGAGCCGAGTCCATTCAACAAAGAGCAGATGGAGATGCTACAGAAACTATTAAGCCAAGTTGGCAGTGACAGTACTACCGGGATAGCCTTCACTGCTAATCGAGGAGGAATGAAGCCGTGGATAGTGGACACAGGTGCTTCTGATCACATGACAGGAAATGCTGCCATTCTTCAAAATTACGTGCCAAGTAATGGTCATTCATCCGTCCATATTGCTGATGGTTCAAAGTCAAAAATTGCCGGGACAGGTTCCATAAAACTTACTAAAGACTTGCATCTTGACTCTGTCCTTCATGTTCCAAACTTGGATTGTAATCTTTTGTCTATTAGCAAATTGGCTCGTGATCTCCAATGTGTTACTAAATTTTATCCAAACTCGTGTGTTTTTCAGGACTTGAAATCGGGGAAGATGATTGGCAGTGCTGAACTGTGTTCCGGGCTCTACCTCCTCTCATGTGGCCAATTCTCAAACCAAGTCTCTCAAGCAAGTTGCGTACAGTCTCAGAGTATGTTAGAGTCTTTCGATTCTGTGTCAAAATCTAAGGTCAATAAAGATAGTGAGATTATAATGTTACACTATCGCCTTGGTCATCCTAGCTTTGTTTACCTTGCAAAATTGTTTCCCAAATTATTTATCAATAAAAATCCAGCATCTTATCACTGTGAAATTTGTCAGTTTGCAAAGCATACTCGAACAGTATATCCTCAAATCCCATACAAACCTTCGAGTATCTTCTCTTTAGTACATAGTGATGTTTGGGGTCCCTCACGGATAAAAAATATTTCTGGCACTCGGTGGTTTGTGACATTCGTTGATGATCATACACGGGTAACATGGGTTTTCCTTATGAAAGAAAAGTCAGAGGTCGGGCACATTTTTCAAACCTTCAACCTTATGGTTCAAAATCAATTCAATTCCAAAATTCAAGTCCTCAAGTCAGATAATGCAAAGGAATACTTTACTAGTAGTCTCAGTACTTATCTTCAAAATCACGGCATTATCCACATAAGTTCTTGCGTTGACACCCCACAACAAAATGGGGTGGCTGAACGCAAGAATAGACATCTCTTGGAAGTTGCCCGGTGCCTTATGTTTTCCTCTAATGTTCCAAACTATTTCTGGGGGGAAGCCATTCTCACAGCTACCTATTTGATTAACCGTATGCCATCCAGAGTGCTTACCTTTCAATCCCCACGTCAACTTCTCTTAAAAAAATTCCCTCACACCCGTGCCGCCTCTTCTGATTTACCACTCAAAGTATTTGGTTGCACGGCATTCGTTCATGTGTATCCTCAAAATCGTAGCAAATTTGCTCCTCGAGCCAATAAGTGCATTTTCCTAGGGTATTCTCCAACCCAAAAAGGGTACAAATGCTATTCTCCAACCAACAAAAGATTTTACACCACCATGGACGTCTCTTTCTTTGAACATGTCTTCTTCTATCCCAAATCTCATGTTCAGGGGGAGAGCATGAATGAACATCAAGTTTGGGAGTCTCTTCTTGAGGCTGTACCTTTTTCTCACTCAGAGTCACCACCCACTGAGTTGTCCACACCCATGCCGTCATCAGTCCAGCCAGCCCAGCCCACAAATGTTCCTTCTCCCGTGACCATCCAGTCTCCCATGCCTATTCAACCTATAGCCCCACAACTTGCTAATGAGAACTTACAAGTTTACATCAGGAGGAGGAAAAGACAGGAATTAGAGCACGGATCACAGCCAACATGTGGCCAATATATTGACTCCATTTCAGGTCTACCTGAAGAGAACATAGGTGAGGATAGGACTGGAGAGGTGTTAATTCCCAGCATTGATGATTCTACTCTGCCGATTGCATTGAGGAAGGGTGTTAGGAGATGTACAGATCATCCAATTGGGAATTATGTTACGTATGAAGGGCTATCACCATCTTATAGAGCATTTGCTACTTCTCTTGATGATACTCAGGTTCCCAACACAATACAAGAGGCATTCAAAATTTCAGAATGGAAGAAGGCAGTACAAGATGAGATTGATGCACTTGAGAAGAATGGGACATGGACTATCACAGATTTGCCGGTTGGGAAGAGGCCTGTGGGGTGTAAGTGGATTTTCACCATAAAATACAAAGCAGATGGATCAGTCGAGAGATTCAAGGCTCGTTTGGTAGCTAGAGGGTTTACACAATCCTATGGGATAGACTATCAGGAGACTTTTGCTCCTGTTGCAAAAATGAACACTATCAGGATTCTTCTCTCATTGGCTGTCAATCAAGATTGGTGCTTGCAACAACTGGACATAAAAAATGCGTTTCTAAATGGTGACCTGGAAGAGGAAGTCTACATGGAAATACCACCTGGTTTCGAAGGAAGTATGGCAAAGAATCAGGTTTGCAAACTCCAAAAATCCTTGTACGGCCTTAAACAATCTCCCCGAGCCTGGTTTGATAGATTCACAAAGGCAGTCTTGAAGCTGGGTTACAAACAAGGTCAGGCTGATCATACTCTATTTGTCAAGAAGTCTCATGCCGGGAAAATGGCCATATTGATAGTCTATGTCGATGATATTATTCTATCTGGGAATGATATGGAGGAATTACAGAATTTGAAGAAGTATTTGTCAGAAGAGTTTGAAGTTAAAGACCTTGGAAATTTGAAATATTTCCTTGGTATGGAAGTGGCTAGATCAAGGAAGGGAATTGTAGTCTCTCAAAGAAAATACATACTCGATCTTCTTAAGGAGACCGGTATGCTTGGATGCAAACCAATTGATACTCCTATGGATAGTCAGAAGAAACTTGGTATCGAGAAAGAGAGTACACCAGTAGACAGGGGGAGATATCAGCGACTCGTCGGGCGCTTGATTTATCTCTCACACACTCGGCCAGATATTGGCTTTGCAATGAGTGCTGTAAGTCAATTCATGCACAGCCCCACTGAGGAACACATGGAAGCAGTCTACAGGATTCTTAGATATTTAAAAATGACACCAGGGAAAGGTCTATTCTTCAGAAAGACAGAGAATCGTGACACTGAAGTATACTCAGATGCAGATTGGGCAGGAAACATCATTGACAGGCGGTCCACTTCTGGATACTGTTCTTTTGTCTGGGGAAATCTTGTTACCTGGAGGAGTAAGAAGCAATCAGTTGTAGCCAGAAGTAGTGCAGAAGCTGAGTACAGAGCACTAGCACAGGGAATCTGTGAAGGGATTTGGATAAAAAGGGTTCTTAATGAATTGGGACAAACGAGTTCATCTCCTATTCTGATGATGTGTGATAATCAGGCAGCTATAAGCATAGCAAAGAACCCCGTGCATCATGACAGGACCAAACACGTTGAGATTGACAGACACTTCATCACAGAGAAGGTGACTAGTGAGACGGTTAAATTGAACTACGTTCCTACCAAGCACCAAACCGCAGACATCCTCACCAAAGCTTTACCTAGGCCTAACTTCGAAGACTTAACTTGCAAGCTGGGATTATATGATATATATTCTCCAGCTTGAGGGGGAGTGTTGAAATCTGTCATTCAAAGTTAGGTTTTCTTTAATTTAGGAAAGTATTTTAGGAATAAAAAAGGAGAGATCATTTAGGATATTTCCTTAGGATTCAGTTTCCTAATTTTGGAGAGAATCAAGCTAGATTGATAATTTCTTATTCAGTCGTTTGTGTATATATATGTGTATGGTGTGTATCGAATATGATCAATAAAGGAATTCAGAAATTCTTCACTAATAAACGAGATTACTTAAAAAGACTTTATAGTGTAGTAATTTATTCAAAATTTGATATGAAATCAAGATTTTGGCAAGTACAAATTAAAGAACAAGATAGATACAAAATTGTTTTTATAGTTCCTTTTGGTCATTATGAATGGAATGTTATGCATTTTGTTCTAAAAAATGGCTCTTTTGAATTTTAAAATATTATGAATGATATTCTCAATTCTCATTTTCAATTCATTATTGTATATAGTGATGATGTTTTAGTATTTTCTGATTCATTAGAGGAACATTTTGTGCATTTTAATTTTTTTTTTTCAAAAATTAATCAAAGCAAATGGAATGATATGATCTACATTAAAAATGAAACTATTTCAAACAAAAATTAGATGTTTAAGTCATGAGATTTATCAAAGAATGACAAAACTCATTCAAAGATCAATCAAATTTGCTGACAAATTTCCCAATGAAATTAAAGATAAAAAACAATTAAAAAAATTTTAGGATGTCTAAATTATGTTTCTAATTATTTCAAAGATTTAAGAATTAGTTATTAACCTTTATACAAAAGACTTAGGAAAAATGCACCTGCATAGACACAAATGATTTAAGAATTAGTCCATGCAAGTGCATTTTTGCTAAGTGTTTTGTATAAGAGTTCACAAATGATTCTTAAGTCTTTGAAATAATAAAAAACATAATTTAAACAACCTAAAAATCTTTGCAATTGTTTCTTATTTTTTATTTCATTGGAGAATTTATCAGCAAATTCTATTGATCTTTGAATCGGTTTTGTCATTCTTTGATAAATCTTATGACCTAAAAATCTAATTTTTGTTTGAAACAATTTCATTTTTAGAGCAAAACATGTCATTCCATTTTCCTTGAAAAAGTTAAAAAAAAATTTTAAATGTACAAAATGTTTTTCTAATGACTTAGAAAATACTAAGGCATCATCAATATATACAATAATGAATTTGAAATGAGAATTGAAAATATCATTCATTATATTTTGAAACTAAGATGGGGCATTTTTTAGACCAAAAGGCATAACATTTCATTCATAATGACCAAAAGGAACTTAAAAAAACAATTTTGTATTTATCTTGTTCTTTAATTTGTACTTGTCAAGAGCCTGATTTAATTTCAAATTTTGAATAAATTACTGCACTATGAAGTCTTTTAAGTAAATCTCGTTTATTAGGTATAGGGTATCTAATTCATTGTAATATTTTACTTAAAGATTTGTAATTAATGACTAATTTAGGTGCACCTCGCTCTAGTTCAGCAATATTTTGAACATAAAAAGCGACACAACTCTAAGGAGATTTTAAAGGTCGAATTAATTTCTTTTTTAATAATGAATCAATTTCTTGTTTGCAATATTCTAAAAGTTTTTCATTCATTTGTATAGGTCTGACTTTAGTAAGTATTTTTTACTTATTGAAAATTTGAATATATGGTAGACTTCATGTTTTTTCTATTCCAAAATTCATTTGGAGGGTTAGAACAAATTTCTTTTTGAAAAAGATCTTGAATTTCTTTTATTTTCTTTTGAATTTTGTCTTCTAGAAGTTGTTCTTTTGTTTTCTTATTTTGAATTTCTTTTGACAAAAAATTCATGTAAGCTTGTTTTCTTTCAATTAAATTTATCTTTTTATTTATTGAATCACTTTAGACTTGATGTATTTTTTTTTTCTAAATAATGGATATATAAAAGGAAAAAATATTGTGTTTCCTAATATTTTAGTTTTGACAGCTTCTTTACTTACTTGGAAAGGGTAAAGTAATATAATAAAAGGAATTCCAAAAATTATGGATTGAGTTAGATTTTGTACTATGATAAATTGAGTTCTAAAACAGTATTTATTTTGACATATATGAATATTTTGAAGTTTGTATTTTGATTTCTAGTTTACTATTATTTGCATATTAAAGTTTTTCACTTATTTTTTCATAATATTGAGTAGGTATAATTCCTTCTTGTATACAGTTCATATTTGCTCCTAAATCTACTAAAGCTATCATTTTTATTTGAAAGTCTTCAACAATTAGTCTTATTTGAGTGTACCATCTTTGAAAATTTACTTTAGATATTGTATTTATGAATGTTTCTATAGGAGTTTGTTTGTTTGAAATTATTATTCCTGAATTTTGATTGTCGAAAGTTTCAATAGAGTTTCTTTTTAAAATTCTATTAAATTTCTAATTTGTTCATTTTTTTATTTTAATTGAGCTATTTCTTTTCTTATTTCTTGTATTTCAATTTTCAAATATTCAATAATTATAGGTTTTTGAATCTATTAAATATTTCATCCATTGTATATGAGTGGGTCTAATTTCTTAAATTTTATTTGTATTTTCAGTTAGAATTTAATTTTTTAAGTGTTGTAAATATTGTCTCTATGTGTCTGCATCATCTATTTTATTTATAACATCAAAAAATATTTGCTTATTTAGATTATGTTTATTATTTTGTCTTTGTTTTGAATTTTATTTATTATTTCTATTGATTTGTTGTTTTCTGTTTTGTTTGTTTCTTTCTTTTCAATTCTTATTTGTAATAATGTTGTTTCAACTTTTTCAACTTTTTGAATTATTTTTTCTAATGATGTTGATTTCTTTTCTACCTCATTTATATCATTATCTTTTTGTTTTGTTTGTTTGTGTAGAGTGAAATCTTAAGGTACTTCATCATTTATTTTACTTGTTTCAATTTTTTATGTTTCTCTTACCTTTCCCCAGGGTAGAAGAAAACAAAATTTGATTAATTTATTATTATTATTATTATTATTATTATAATAAAATTAGATTGGTAGGGTGGGGTGGGTTTGAGAATTTCCCATATTTGTCTTACCACGCTACCACACCTATTTAATTTTTTTTTTTTTCAAACTTTTTTGTAAAATTTTCTGATTATGTTAAAAAATAAATGTACTTTATTAGTAATTAAATGTCTTTAATTTTTATAATTTATTTTTATGGGAAGTAATTCTTTTTCTAATTTTATGTGATACAAAGGAGAAAATTGAAAAAAGTTAAATAAAATTATTTTTTAATTAATTATACATATTAAAAAAGATAATATATAATATAGATCTCATGAGTGTGCTAGAGAATACTAAAATGTTCTAAGAAAAACAATAATAATAATACCAACAACATTAAAAATAGTAATCTTAATATAAATATTCATAATAATAAAAAATAATAATAATAAAGTAAAAGAGTAAGTGAGCGTTTGGTAAACCAACTTAATAACTTAAATTGACTTAATAATTTAATTTAAGTCATTAAATAAATTAAGCATGTTTGGTAAAATAATTTAATGGTATGACTTAAAGTCAAAAACAACTTTAAGTAATAAGTAAAAACAATTAACTTATTCTTAAGTTCACATAATTATTTTACTTTTTTACCCCTATTTGCCCTAGCTACCTCCATAATCTCCTTTGCTACTCCACCACCTCCACTGTTACTCCACCTCCTTTGCTCTAATTATAATTTATGAGGATAATGTCAATTTGATGATTTAAAATATGATTTAAGTTATTTTATCAAACAACCTTAATATTTAAAGTAAGAATTAAGTAATAAGTTTTAAGTTAACAACTAAAGTATAATTTAACTTGGAGTCAACTTAAATCGTTTAGTACAAGTATTAAGTTTTATCAAGCAGCCCCCTAAGTTGAAAGAAAAATAATAATAAAGAAAAGGAAAAAAGGACAAAATATAATTTTCTTTTTTTTACTAACCATAGACTCTCCACCAGTTTATAAAGTTTTGTGTTTATTCCAATTATGCCACTTTCCCAACCATAAAGAACACTTTCCTTTTCTTTTCTTTTTTTTTTTCTTTAATAAAAAAAAAATATGCAGATGTTTGGATGGGTAATACTTTCAAAGTTACATTTTGATGGGCATTGTGGATTGCCTAAAGTTGGGTATGATCAAAATACCCAGACCAAGACCTTTGAGCCCTTAAAAAGGGTATATTGTGGATGAATTTTATTGCTAGTATGCTCTAGAAGTTATAAAGTTCCCTAAAAGAAAATGAGATGCCACTCTTCTACATCTATGATGGGAATACCACTTTTAACAAAAGCATGAAAGATGTTGGAATTACCCTTTACTCTTTATGCAAACCATATTTTGTACTGTTCAGTGAAAGGGTTGTTTTGATTAGAGACCCAGGAGATCACTGTAGTTTTATTTTTTCAGTGTTCTATGTAAGAAGGGGCATGGAAATCAGTTGCTAAAAGGAAGTGTAGAAGGCAAGGAAATCAGTAGCTAAACATAAGAGTAGATTTTGTATTACATTGGTTTATGCTTACAATCCTGGAGTTTTTTTGGCTTCTCTATCTTTTGATCCCAACCTTACTTATTTTGTGAATGGCACAACTGCACAAGTAGGGAGGACAATCCTCGCTGACTCTGTTTCCCTTGTCATCTGATTGTCCTCCTGTGGGTAAGTCATGGCCTGAAGTTCTTTCATGATCTCCTGAACAGGCATCTAGGAAACTTGGTTTTCCTGTTCTATATGGTGATGGATCGCGTCCGGCAGTTCTGCAATCTGCTGGTATCTCTTCCCCGAAAGCTGTCATGGTCATGTACACTGGACGGAAAAGGACAATGGAGGCTGTTCAAAGAATTCGGAATGCCTTCCCTGCGGTATGTAGTTTCGTCTCCTCCCACATCTGCATGTTTGTCTGTGGGACCAAAACAAATTAGTAATTTCTCTAGTTAAAAAATCACAAAATGCAGGAAGTGTTCCATTTGGGTTTTAATTGAAGCAAATTAAAAAGTTTTATCATCATCATTTCATCATTTGCCATGACTCTGATTGGTATCCTCCCATCTGTCATAAGATGTAGTATACCTCTCTGATCCATGTCATTAAATTAAATTTCAAATAAATTGTTATAGGATTTGTATTTTTCATTTTCTAACCTCATAAGTGCCATTGGAGTTCTTATAAATGGTTAATCCCATGGTGAAATTTATACATAGCAGGTCCCAATATATGCCAGAGCTCAAGACCTCACACATCTGTTAGATCTCAAGAAAGCGGGTGCAACAGAAGCTATTCTTGAAAATGCAGAGGTATTGATAAATTGGTACTCCATCCAATATTAGGTCTTATAATGAGAATGTTCTTCATACTATAGCACACTACTGACTAAAAATCCAATTTTCCTGCAGACAAGTTTACAGCTTGGCTCTAAGCTTTTGAAAGGGTTTGGCGTCATGTCTGATGATGTGACCTTTCTCAGTCAGATTGTTCGAGATTCCATGGAGATACAAGCTCAAGAAACACTCGACAAAACTGATGATCCAGAACTTGATGTTTTGAAGCCATTGCAGGTACTAACCTATGCAAACCACTTGAACATTATAGCAAAAGAAGGCTGTTACTTATTGTTGGTCCTGCCCAACAGGATCTTTGAGAGGGGGGGGGGGGGGAGGGGTTGGAGGTGTGGATGGGTTGGATACACAATCCTATGCTGCATGTTTGCATAAAGTGGCCATGCACCAGATAATGTCCCTTAATTTGTACATTGTAGCCAAGCATTCTTCTATTCCTTTCTACCCTTCTTTGATCTCTGTTCTCTCTGATTTTTTTGTGACATACTAAGAGGGGTCCTCCCAATCAAACACCACCACCTTGGTTGGACTAAACCTGAGCCAAGTTTTCTTTGGAAAAACCACTTTGTCACTATTCCAAGAAATGGCTTGTTTTACCCTTTTTAGTTGCAAATGTCAGTATATTGTGTCTTTGGAATTGCTTCGACGTAATATTACATATCACATGATTTATTTTCTTAATTTGCCAAGTGATAGGAGGTTTACATGGTGTTGATGGATTGCGTTATTTGCTTTTGCTTCTGATTTTATTATTCTTTCTCTCTTGTATATATCTCTAACAGATTCTTGATCAATATTAATCAAAAAACCAGGCAACCATTACAGACATAATTCAGGCCCGACCACCTGAAGAAACGCTGTCAATAGCTAACCAAACAGATACTGCACACAACATGCAATATCAGGGCTATGTAGATCGATCAGAGCATGATGGTGAGCTCCAACAATCCAAGGATTTAGACGGAAATGGCGTTTTATATTGTGAATTGAATACGGAGAACAGCTCTGTTAGAACAGAAGATGCAGAGGATGAGAAGAAAAGCATAGTAGACCCATCAATACCTTGCATTACTTCTGAATTTCCTTAGATATGTGGACTGATGAGATATTCTTGTAGAATTATCAATTTGTTGCTAGCACAAACAATATGTAGATAAGCTAGCTAAGTTTTGTGAAAAGGCTACTGAGACGGGTTCTTTTGACGACAAAGGAGCTCTGTGGCCTCATACCCAGTTCATATATTTTTTTTTTTCATTTTTTCCAGAACCACACAGACATGCATGTATATTGAATTTGATTAAAATGATTGAACAATGAAATCTTTTACTTCAACTTGCATCTATGCTTATGAGGATCTTGTTATTGCTCAAGAAACAGGAAAGCAACCTTGATTCTGTCTCTGGATACCTTTACCAGGGTGCAGTGCCTATGATGTTCTGAACCCTGGTTGCTTTAAAGCTGCAAATGGTAGTTTGAATTGCTTCGACCTCTTTGATTCTGATTGCCAATGGTGATGATGTTGAAGCAAAAAGACCATGAAATGGTGTTCCCTCATCCATCTTTCTACCAAAAATGGCTGATGTAGTTTTTTTCATCAGCAGAGTTACTTTTAGGTTGTATTTGGAATACAAGTAAAGAAATTAAAATAGAAAAGAAATGGGAATGGAGGAGAATGATAGCATATTCAGATGGGTTAAGTTTTGGTTTCTATTAGAGTGAATTTTTTATTATTCATATTTTTGTTTCTGATAAATGATTCAAATGTATTCTACAATTTGGCCTACATTTGAGTCTGTTGGATGCCTGTTGAGTTAAGCCTGATCCTTCCTATAGTTATTATTGTTGTTGTTATTGTGTGAAATTCTCTGCAGCATTTTGAAAGATATGTTTGAGTAAATGGAAATTAGAAGAATAATGAAAATGAATGAGAATATTGTATAAAAAAGGGGGAAAATTGTTGGTTGAAGTCTCAAAGCATACCAATGAATCAACTTGAGACCCAAAAGTTATTCATGAAATCATACAGTCTGATCACCTAAGAAAAACAAAACAATGAATCTAGCCCAGCCCTTCAGGCCATTTAGCTTGCTTACAACAATACTATGTGCTTCTTGAAAAGTTTGTATATAAATATGCATAAATGGGGTCTGTATTACTGAAAAATAAGTGTGTACATGAAAAAATACAACATGAGGGGGGTGAGCGTGGGAAGGTAATAGAAAAAATAAATAGAACTTCGAGAAAAAAAAAAAATGTGAGACCTAAAGCTCTACAATCATCTCATAGCAGTTGGCATATTTCAAGTGCCACCCAAAAGGCAAAAAAGGTTGAAAAAAGCAGTGAATATCTCCCACCAGAAGGCCATACTCGTGTTTGAATTTCTGGATAACTTGACTTGCCTGGTAGCAGTTGCATCTACCTTGCCATAACCAACTCCCCCCATCTGATTCATGTGCATTGAGACAAGCTGCTCTGATAATTTTCTGTGAGATCCATGAATATTGGCAAAATGAAAATCTAATCGAAATCCTGTCTACTATCCAATCTATATCGAATCTCTTCTGACAGGATATCAACCCAGGTGTCAGGGACACCAGGTAGGCACCAATGCATGCAATCCTGACCCCACTCTGCCACAGCGTCTTTCTTTCCTAACCAGATTGATGGGTGGGCATCTGCTCTGAACTCACTCAAATGAGTCAGATCAAGCACTTGAATATCTGTACCTTGTAATGCCTCTTCAATCAGAAGATTTAGTTGTCTTGCTTCTTTGTTGACTCCATTGTTGCTGGGATCAAACCACAAGTCAAGCTGTCCAGGAATCAGTACTGATTTATCTCACAAACATACTTTTCCAGATATCAGTACAAGGAAAAATAGATTTTGAATGAAGTCAAAAAAGAAATCAAGTAATCAACATTTTATTTTGTTTCTGAGCTGATTTTGAGCCATATGGAAGTTTTTTGTTTCTCTTCATAAAGTTCCAGTGATTTGAATAAAACTAGAAATTTCAAAAGTCTGATATTATATTGACATTGACCAGGACAAAAATTGATACTATAAACCCAAATTCAAAACCTCTACAAGGAGTAATTGAGAGTATAATTGTAATCCATACCTGGGATTCCTCAAGCGGCTTGTCGAACAGGCAACTGCCATTTTGATTCCAGTCACCACCATAAAAATGTCTTGGAGATTGCAAGCGCCAGAACTTGAGCGTCTTGCTTGGTACTTTCTTTTGTATATAAGAAACCATATTTTTGAGAACAACCTTAAATCCATCGTGCATTCCAAGCAAAGGAAGTATTGGTTTCCCTGCCTCATAGAAAACAAGAGGTTTCTCTTTTGGGAATTTATCAGGGCCCCACCTAGTCAAAATCAAATTAAAAATGAATTCCTAAGGTCAACATGTATTTTAAATAGTTTGAAATGTACGACAGGAGTCACAGCATGCAAACATCTCATAACATTCCAACTAAATAGCCACAGCCACTTCCTTACTACATTTATTAACCCAATCTTACATAAGTCAAATACAAGAAAAATTGATATAGGAGTGTTTTTTTTTTTTTTTTCAGTAAGCAAAATTGATCAGGGTTTTGTTGTTATTTTTAGACTGGTAGATGTAATCAAATTTGTAATATCCGAAAATATTTTCGGATTCCAATATGCATCTTATGCTTTTCTTTTTCTTCTTTTTATTTTTATTTTTTTCTGTTTTCCCCTCTCACTAATTTTTGGCAGTATCTTATAGAGAAGGCTTTTCAAATATTTTGCAACAACAAACTCATTAAAATTGCATGGTAAGTACTATCTATTTCTAGAAACTTTTTACAGTTATCTATATTTATTCTGTCCTACCATGCAAAGGAATATATACACGTGTGTGGTAAGAATTTAAGGTGCTCCTGCATTAATCCCCCAGGCTGGAAAAACTCAATTTCAAGTTCCTATCATTTTTCATGATCTATTAAATCTCAAACAATCATTTCCACCCTTCACTGTCCCCTTAGGCTTTGTTTGTATCATGGAAAGTAATAGGCAAAGGAAAAGAAAAAGGAAAGAATCTAAATTTTCTTTAGAAATTTGATCGTTTGGTTTATGATGGAAAGAACTAAAGAAAATACACTATAATAAAAATTATTAAAAAAAATGAAGAGAGGGAGTCCCATTGTATCAACCCCCTGAAGCTATGGAAAAAAATTGTCGATGGTCCATTGTCTTAACTTTTGCCCAAAACCCATCTTTTCCAATACTGATAACAAAATATCCCAGTTGACATGGTCATAGGTCTTTTCAATGTTGATTTTGCAAGCCCTCCTTCCCCCCACACCCTCCCCCCCATGATTGACATTCCTCAATCCATTCACCAAAATTTTAGCCAGCAATTTGTATGGCCATCTCACTAAATTATTTTATTTTATTTTATTTTATTTTTTGATGAATAAATAGCAATATATTAATAAAAAGAAAAAAGGCACATCAAGGAAGCGCCCCAAAGTATACAGGTGGTATACAAAAGAGGTTAAAGAACCCCTTAAACAGAGCCTAACCAATCTACAAAATCCACATAAGAAGGGGGGCCAAAGTCTAAAAACCCCTTGGCCTAAGCCCATAGGTTACAAAGGAAGAAAGATTTACACCCTTGAATCGAATGACCCTCATTTTCAAAAGCCCTATTGTTTCTTTCCTTCCAAACTATCCAAAAAAGACACAAGGGAGCTGCAAGCCACACTTTCTTCCTCTTCTTTCCCACACAAGACCCAAGCCACCTTAATGACACCTCTCTAATTGAATATAAGAGAGAATCCACGACACCCTAAAAAGGGAAAACAGTAAGTTCCATAAACTTCTCGTCAGCTCACAATGCAAGAGGATGTGATCAATAGACTTTTTCTCTAAAAGACACAAATAACATCTGTTAGCCAAATGACACCCTCTCCTCTGAATTCGATCCAAGGTTAAGACCTTTTTCCACGTAGTCTCCCAAGCAAAAAAAATCACCCTCAGAGGCACCATGGAGTTCCAAATTACTCTCGCAGGTAAATCCCCTTGTCTTTCCAGTTCCAAAGCCTTATAGAGAGATTTGACAGAAAACCTACCATCCTTTGACTTTGTCCAAACTAGTTGATCTTCCACATCACTATAAACCCTCCTCCCTTGCAGTCTTAAGAGAAAACGCTCCACATCAAACACCTCCCAGTCGTTAAGCCGCCTAGAGAACCAAGGAACCCACACTCCCCCTCCAGAGTGACTCCATACATCCTCCACCAAAGGAAATAGCAAATAAGGCTGGAAAAGAAATACACAAAGGATCGTCTCCATACCACATGTCCTTTCAAAATCTAACCCTCCTACCATTCCCCACAGAATAAACCATATTGTTGCCTATCACATCCCAATCTCTCCTAATAGTTTTCCACAAACCAACCCCAAAACTACCTCTCACATCACAAGACCGCCAACCATTTGCTTCTTCCCCATACTTCCCACTGATAACTTGCCTCCACAAAGCCTCCCTTTCCACCGCAAAATGCCAACTCCATTTGCATAAAAGAGCCTTATTCAACAATGCCAAATTCCTCACACCCAAACCATCATTTCATTTATCTAAGCAAACAATAGACCAATCTACCAAATGAGGCTTCCTTTCCAAAGCCCCGCCACCCCGAAGGAAATCCCTTTGGATCTACTCCAACCACAAACTCACACTCCTTGGCATATAGAACAGGGACATACAGTAGATAGGCATACTGGACAGAGTGCTCCACTCCAAACAGCAACTAAACCCTAGGCTCTTCAGTACACCTTCTGACATAGCCTCCATTTTAGTCTCTTGGAGGCACAGCAAGTCTAACCTGTGAACTCTCAAAAAATACTTAATCACCACTCCTTTGTCTGGATCATAAAAGCTGTAGACATTCCAATACACTATTCTCAACTTCATGGATCAACCTTTGCTAAAGGCCAACCATTAGAACCATTTACAGTCTCTTTGGTCCCATTACCATCATAATTGATCAGGCCGAAAAGCTTAGGCAACTCCCTATCCTTGCGAGAACAGGTCCTTTTCCCCTTTTTTTTCCCTGGAAAAGGGAATCTTGACTGGGCACTTCAAGCTTCAATATCCACCAAAATCTTCAGAATATTCTCCTTATAACCGTTTAACTGACATGCCCACATTATTACAAAACCACACGAATTTCCATTTCATCCAAGCAGTATGTTCTCTAGTCTCTGAAGATGAAACCCCTTCATTTTCCTTAAAGATCATAGTCCTTCCATCTTGAAGAATCATCCTCAAAGGGCCCTCCCCATGCAAAGGTCTGACAGCTTACCTCAAGTCGCCTTACACCTACAAAGCCTCCTCAAGTTCCTTCTCCCAATTGTCTTGCTGAGCATCCCTCAACCCCAAAGAAAAAGGAGAATAAAGAGAAGCACCCAGAACCCTACCCTCAAAGGAGGAATCAGAAACCATAGTAAGGATCAAAGACTTAACTGGGTGAATATTGTAGAGGCTTCATATTCAACAAGCCTTGACCATTAAGTCCTAAACAGGCATTCTCAAGCCATTAATCAAACACTTCCTGGGTTTTTGGACAATGAACAATTTCACTACTAAGAGCTGAAGAAAGTACCTCACTCGCATTACCATCATCATCGATTCATGCAGAATCCAGTCTATAAAACTATATCTTTTTTAACATTTTATCCTCACAACTACCTTATGCTAAATCCCACGGCTCATAGTTTCCTTTTGAAATATTCCCATACTAGCCTCAGCTAGTCTTCATCATTGAAGCATTTAAACCACCTGTGAAAGATCTTGAATCACATGCCTCAACTCAACCAACTTTGTTAACTGTTCCAAATTTCTCTTCGTCGACATCCAACCATGGTCTAGATCTAGGATCAGCATTGTACCAAATGGATGCAGCAAGAGCAATCAAGCTGTTGTCTGCTACCATGTAAGTGTAATCTATGCTATATTTATAATTTTCCAAAAAATAAACAAGAGAAAATGACTAGTGATTGTGATGTGTTTGACATTACAACCCAACTAAAGAACTTCTAGGATTTATAAGGCCTATGAACAACTCCACCATATGATTTTCTGTTAATTCCATGAAAAAAGAAAAAAGAAACTATTAAAAAGCATTTAAAATAGGGCTACGAAATTAGCCCTTGGTTACTCCTAATGCCTTTTTGTTTTTTGATAGGTAGATTTTTGTCTCTTTACCAATTGAGCTAGGCCTCAAGGGCATACTCCTAGTGCCTTACACTACTTAAATCACATGACCCCTAGTAAGACAACTTAAAAATACTAGAACAAATAGAAATCTATGGAAACTAAAACAAAGCCACAAAAAATATGCAAGAGAAAAAAAATGTCAATTGAAACATGACATTACACTGGCCTAAGATAAGTTTACAAGTAGGCTTGCTTGGCCATTAAGCCTCTTGGGTGCTCTTGGGTTAACTTTAAAAAACTTTGGCATCAGAGGAACTGTTAAAAGAGAGAGAGAAAACCTTAATTCTCATTCATATGATTAACTTCTTACAATAGAGAAATATATATATAAGGCTAGGTTGAACTAACTACCATATATGTGACCTATATTAAGAAAGGAAAAAAAGATTGTACACTATAAATACATTATATTCAACACTCCCCCTCAAGCTGGAGCATATATGTCATATGCACCAAGTTTGTTACAAATGTATTTAATCCTAGAACCTCTGAGAGATTTAGTGAAGATGTCTGCTAGTTGATCATTTGAATTAACAAAACTTGTAGCAACACACCCTGATGCGATCTTCTCTCTAATGAAGTGATAGTCAACTTCAATATGCTTGGTCCTTTCATGAAAGACTGGATTGGATGCAATATGTAATGCGGCCTGATTGTCACAGAATAGCTTTATCTGTTCATCTTTTCCAAATCTCAATTCCTGAAGGAGTTGCCTCAACCATATGAGTTCACATGTTGCCAAAGCCATAGCTCGATACTCAGCTTTGGCACTTGATCTGGCCACTACATGTTGTTTCTTACTCTTTCAGGATGTTAAGTTACCTCCAATAAAAACACAATACCCTGAGGTAGAACGCCTATCTGAGGGTGAACCAGCCCAGTCTGCATCTGTGTAACCAATAACTTGGGTATGGCCCCTGTCTTCATACAACATACCTTGGCCTGGTGTTCCTTTAATATATCGAAGAATGTGGATCACAGCATCCCAATGGTTGTCACATGGTGACTGTAGAAATTGACTAACCACACTCACAGGAAAAGAGATGTCTGGCTGAGTGATGGTGAGGTAGTTCAGTTTGCCTACAAGTTATCAATATCTCTCGGGATCTCTTAGAGGCTCCCCCTGTCCTGGTACAAGTTTGACATTTGGATCCATAGGAGTGTCAATAGGTTTACATTCTAACATACCTATTTCTTCCAAGATGTCTAAGGCATACTTCCTTCGTGACATAACCACACCTGAACTGGATTAAGCTATTTCAAGTCCCATAAAGTACTTGAGTTTGCCCAAGTCTTTAGTTTGAAAGTGGTTGAAAAGGTGTTGCTTTAGTCTTTGGATACCCTCCTAATCACTGCCTGTAATGACAATGTCATCCACATAAACTACCAAATAGATGCACTGGCTCGAAGAGTTGTAATGATAGAAAACTGAATGATCTGCTTCACTCTGAAGCATTCCAAACTCTTGAACAACTGAACTAAAACGCCCAAACCATGCCTGAGGAGACTGTTTCAAGTCATATAGAGAGCGGCGTAACTTGCACACTAAACTAGACTCCCCCTGAGCAACCAAACCAGGTGGTTGCTCCATATACACTTCCTCGAAAAGTTCACCATGAAGGAAAACATTCTTAATATCCAACTGATAAAAAGGCCAATGACACATAGCTGCCATGGAGAGAAATAAGCGAACAAAAGCAATCTTGGCAATAGAAGAGAAGGTGTCACCATAGTCACAACCATAAATCTGAGTTTAACCTTTAGCAACCAAGCGGGCCTTAAGGCGATCAACCTGACCATCAGGACCAACTTTAATAGTGTAGACCCAACGACATCCAACTGTAGATTTACCAGGAGGTAAAGAAACAAGATCCCATGTGCCATTGGAGTGTAGAGCAGCCATTTCATCAACCATTGCCTGTCGCCACCCAGGATGAGAAAATGCCTCACTAGTGCTCTTAAGAAGAGAAATAGAGGATAAAGTAGAGACAAAGGCAGAATAGGATGAAGATAATCGATGGTAGCTCAAAAAATTATAAATAGGATGAGAATTACAAGTAGATCGATTCCCTTTCGAAGAGCAATAGGAAAATGGTCAATAGATGACAGGGCCGGGGTAGGAGAAATCGGTGGCACAAGAGATGAGTCATCAGGAACCTCAGCTGAAGAGAGAGGAGGAGCAACAGCACGATGTCGACGATGATAAACCTGAAGAGGACGAGAGAGCGCATCTGAAGGGGGGGATAACGATGAGTGTCGGGGGAATAACAACGATAGCCCTTCTGAAGTCGAGAGTATCCCAAGAAGATGCATTTCGTAGCCTTGGCGGAGAGCTTGTCCTGTCAAGGTGTGAGAGTATGAACAAAACAAGTACAGCCAAAGACACGAGGAGGAAGGAAATAAAGAGGTTGGGTAGGAAAAAGGAGGGAATGAGGGATTTGGTCATGTAATATAAATGAGGGCATACAATTAATCAAGTAACAGGCTATAAGAACAACATCCCCCCAAAAACGAAAAGGAACATGACTATGGAGAAGGAGGGTACGAGCTGTCTCAACAAGATGTCCATTTTTACGTTCAGCAACCCATTTTGTTGAGGAGTATGAGCACAAGATGACTGATGGAGGATCCCAAGTTGGGACATAAAAGAAGTAAAGGGTGTAGAAAAATATTCCCGAGCATTGTCACTGCGTAACACTCGAATAGAAACATTGAATTGTGTTTGGATTTTAGCATAAAATTTCTAGAAAATAGAGAATAACTCGACTTGATTTTTCATTAAAATAGCCAAGCACATCTTGAATAGTCATCAATGAAAGTGACAAAATACTGAAATTCTAAAGTAGACGTGGTCCGACACGGACCCCAAACATCAATGTGGACAAGTTCAAAAGGAGACTTTGCCCGATTATTCAAACGCTTTGGGAACGAGACACGAGTATGTTTCCCAAGCTGACACGACTCACACGCAAGGGACGACAAAGTGGAAAAACGAGGGACCATTTTATGGAACTTGGAGAGACTAGGATGACCCAGACGACTGTGAATGAGAAAAGGAGTATCGGTGGAAATGCAAGCTGCAGGAGATGAAGGTGATGTGAGGTGATAGAGACCTTGAGACTCACGCCCTATGCCAATCGTCTTCCCCGTACTCTGGTCGTGCAAGATCACAGATTTATTAGAAAAAGTGATAGAACAGTTAAGAGTGCGAGTTATTTTGCTGATGGAAATAAGATTAAAGGGACACTCAGGGGCATAAAGGACAAAATGGAGAGGTAGGGAAGGGAGAGGATGAGCCAAACCAATACCTTTAGCCATAGTTTGGGAACCATTAGCTAAAGTAACAGTAGGTAAGTCAGAGGTAGTAGTAATAGAGGAGAAAAGGTGTTTATTACCAAAGATATGATCAGATGCTCCAGAATCCAAAATCCATGGACCAAGAGAAGGAGACTGAGAAAAGCAGACAGAGACATTACCGGTTTGGGCAATAGAAGCAACAAAAACTAATGTGGCTGCCTGATATCAGAGATAGGCATCATAATCACTACCAGTAAGGGTGATACTTTGAGATGTGGAGCTCGCAACAGAGTCAGGTCAAGATAGCAGAGGATCAGATGATTGAGCAATATGGGCAGTGCGAGGAGGTCGTCCATGTAACTGATAGCAACGATCTCGAGTGTGACCAAGCTTATTACAATAGGTGCACTGAGGACGTTGTCCTCGACCCCGATTGCCACTACGTCCTCCTCGAGAGTTAGTCTGAGAAGCTAACACAGATGAATCTGAAGGACCATCAGTCGACAAGGTCTGAGTAGAGGAAAGGCATAAGAGACGAGCGAACACATCATCCAATGATGGTACTGATGGACTAGCAAGAATCTAATCTCGAACAGACTCAAGATCTAGACGGAGGCCAATGGGGGTTAACACCATAAAGAACTTGTCAGTCTGTATTTGTTGAGCTTCAGCACCATTAGTGAAGGGCATCAAAGTTAAGAACTCCTCCTTAAGAGACGCAATCCAGCCAATATAAGTAGACAGATCCATGTCCTGCTGTCTCACATGAACAATATCATAAACCACCTTATAAAATCATTGAATATCATTCGTGTATAATCCTTTAGCCTGAGTCCAAAATTTAAAGCAGGTTTTGTAGGCACGAAGATGATGTAAAATTTTGGGATCAACAGATTGCCATAATACGCTGCATAATTGTGTATCAATTTTCTTCCATTGCACTTTGTCAACATCAGGTATAGCATCCTCAGGTGTAACAAGATGATCCTCATAACCTTGTCCCATAAACCAGAGTTCCACGGACATTGACCAGGAGAGATAATTCTCACTACCAATTAATTTTTCCGATGTGATAGTAGGAGACCCAGAGATGACGGATGTAAAAATAAGATTTTTAGTGGCCAGATCCACTTCACCTGAGATTGAATCACGTTTGGATCGAAGAAAGCCCTAAAGGGAGGACGGATCACAGCTGTGGAAGAAGAACCTGGTATGTCGGGACCCAAACAAAGGAGAAAAGTGACTAGAGATGAAGAAGAGGCCTTCCCAAGGCACACACAGGTCTCGGCCAAGGAAGGGAGCTGCCGTCGAAGGCCAGAGGAGGCTGAAATGCTAAAAAAAATGGAGAAGTAGGGTTCGGAGAGGACTGACAGAGGCTTAGAAGTGCAAGACGGCGCCAGACGAGCCTACTGGTGGAAGCTCGGCACCAGAAAGTGGGCCACGCGCCCTCACGTGCCTGCACGTGGGATTCAGGCCGCCAGAGAAAAACGGCGCGTGGGAGGCGTGTGGATCGGTTTTTGGCTCCAGTGCTTTGAGGAAAGTTGCAGATCTCCTCTTTGCACTCCTAATGATGTGGTCGGTGTTGGAAAATATCGCCGGGAAAAATTCGCCGAAAAAAGTTGACAGCGATGGGGGTTTTCTGACCACGATATGACTGACCGGAAGACTTTGGGAGATGGAAAAGGTGACCGGAATGAAACACAATCACTGGACAGATTCCCGGAATTAATTACACGGGTAAACCAGAAAAAATAAAGTTTTCTCCCTTGACTCTGATACCATGTTAAAAGAGAGAGAGAAAACCCTAATTCTCATTCATATGATTAACTTCTTACAATAAAGAAATATATATACAAGACTAGGTTGAACTAACTACCATATATGTGACCTATATTAAGAAAGGAAAGAAAGATTGTACACTATAAATACATTATATTCAACAGGAACATTTCAAGAAGTTGACTAATGAATACAAAATGTGAACTTGTTCTCACTTGGATTCTTATTTTCCCCACTTTATCTTATTATTAGATTTGATATACACCAAATTAAATGCTTTGCAGAATATAGGTTTCTTTTTTCCATTTTCTTTCTCAATCTTAGAAGTATTAGCAGCACATTGTAAAACAAAAATAAAAAATAAAAAATAAAAAAAACCTCCATAAACTTTCCCCAAATGAACTTATCCTTAAAGAATTAGAAGAGTGTCACTAAAGGGCTGTTTTGATCATTTTATCTTTTAAAATGGAGATAGTTCAATGAAAATGTAAGAAGAACCAAATTAACCAATAGAATGAAAAGAAAATTTGATACACAAAGACAAATTTAAAAATACATCAGAATGGTAGATAGCTTCTTTCTACCTATAAAAAAAGAAAAGAAAAAAAGTAGATGGCTTCTTTCTGTGCTTCTGTTGCAATTTGAAAATCAGAAGCCATGATTTTCTGTGCAAAGTTGGACTTCAAAGCTTATAGGCTTCATCTTACAAGTACAAACTAAAACAATGGAATTTGATGTCCAACATGGATACAAGGAATCTGGCACAGAAATCTCCAACAGACCAAGATGCAATATTGTGATGGACATGAAAGCAGGTCTTGACATATTGATTCATTTTCTTATGAAAATGAAAACAGGCGCTGGTCTATGACACATTAAAAAGAGACAATAACTAGGAATGCCCTTGCTAAGTAGTGATAGTTTCTGACAAGACCAAAAAATGCAAATCCCATTTGCAATTTTCCCGTCTCAAGACAATCTTTTTTCCATGTAAATCAGTTAATTAACACCTTCAACTGAACAGTTTAGAAACTGTATCAATGCATAAATGATGTGGAAACAACAAGAAATAAAAGAAATCTGCTCATTGAATTGTAATGCATAAATTAAGAAAAGAAAAAGGTGTTACCAATGGCCAGTATTGAAAATAAGAACATCATAGAAATCGGTGATATTGACCCAATCATCTGCAGGAGTATCAACATTTACTCGGTATATTCCTTCCCGTCCATCTTGATCAGAAGGTGCTGACTGTTTTGGCTGCCACCTTTGTTTAATCAGTTATGAGCAAGTGAGGTTGCTATTTTCATGAAAACATCAAATCAAACTAAGATTCTTAACAAAGTTTTAGATTAAGTTTGAGGAAGGTTAAACCCTGAATGGATCTACATCAGAACAATCAACACTCATATAGATATAAATATGGTTTGCTGTTTTGCTTCAATTAAAACTTCACCACACCTATGCAAAAATATCAGTAGATCTCTAGTTAACAAAGGCATCATTAATGAAATTCTTCCCTGCCTTATCATTTGGGCATGCAAACCAGGTGGCTAACAGTTTATTAGCAGATAAGTAGATGAGGACATCTTTCATACCAAGATTATAGCATGTTGCAAATATTGCTAGTTAATATTTTCTTGAATACATATGTCAAATGAAGAGCTCATTGGAACTTCTTAATATGAAGAAGTAAAAGCTATCACACACCAAGTTGAACGATCAGAAAAATCCACCACAAGAGCAGGATATCAAGGAATTCAATAGAACATTTAGCTGTAATTTCTAATCAACTTTGCATGGTAGCATCTAGTTCAACATGCCTGAATACCCCAACTTAAGCATCACTTTGTGAACCTAAGAAGATAAAGAAACATATAACTTGCAGATTAAGGTTGGCAACAGGTTCAACTTCCAAGAAAAAGCAAATACCATGTTCTGTTATATTGTTGAAGCGAACTTGACTCAAATATAAATGAATCAAAGAAACCCAGCACACAACATGCAACCATGCACCATTTCAGAAGCAAACCAAATCAAGCAAGATCCAGGAACGCTAAAGACAATGATGATCTCAGCCAGTTGAATAAAATGGAGGCATAAAATATATTCCCATTTTTATGAAAGAATACATCATCCTAGAAATGGAGACAACAGCATATTTTCACATGTAGGGAAATGGTAATGTTGTTAATCTGACACATGCACGTATATGTGATCACACACATATGCAACCCGTTAAGTGGCAACATTGGTTGGATAGGAAATATAAAGGAAGCCCTCAAAATATGGAAAATAAATCCCCAATTTACATGGGGAAAACTACAGAATGTGAAAATTACGGAAAAGAAATCTTCTGCTTGCAGAAAATTGACGATAGTGACTTCGTAAGAATTTAGTTCAAAATTAGAAACTATTCTTATCATAAAATAATCAACTAATGAACAATGCATCTAAGTCATTTAGAGGAATGATGACCTTGATTCCAAATCCTTTTCTTCTTCTTTACTTTTTCACATATACATCATTCACCTAATAAGAGAGCCTCACATGTGCAACAGTAACCTTTTTTCTCTCGTCACACAACAGGTATAGAGTAAAGCAGAGCATGCATTTAAAGATTCTATATTTGTAGTTTCTATAAAATAAAAAAATAAGAAGATCCCTATGTGTAGATTCTTTAGTGTAATTCAACCGGTATTAGATACTTTCTCCATGTTTATAGATTCTTTGACAATATTTTCCCAACCACAAGGCAATGGTGGGCCACAAATATAACTAATAATAGATATCAACACTAAATTAGGTGACTTGAACATTCCCTTAAGTTAATGTTCATAAATGCCATCAGTCACAAAGAAAAAAAATGGTAAAAAGCCACCAAAACAAAGATAGATCGGTTAACACCTTAACTAGATCATCCATATCATTATTGGAAGTTATACATAGTAATTATTTATTTAATGTAAAATCAATTACCTGGGTTAACAGGATTAAATAACAATCTCCTCATAACATCTTTTCCCGTTAACCATTACTCCAAGGGCATCAAGAGTCCCTCAAAACATTCAAGATACCTCTGACAGCATTTTAATGTGAAAATACATTTTTCTGAAACGGAATCATCACTAAAATGACAAATAAGCGTGTGACAAATAAATGCATTCGCTTTAAATGCTAGAAATTTAAAGGGAAAAAAAGGTAAAACCACATCAAATGTTCAAAAAAAAAAAGGGAATAATTTCATCTTCAACTGCTCTATAAAAATGAACCAATACAAACAGCCAGTATGAAATTAATACAGATTCTCTACGAGTAAAATATAGAGAGTAATGTAATTACTAAAACCAATGCAAGTTATCTACAATTTAGAGAAGAACGATCTATATCTACAAATTTTGATTATATTGAGCAATGCATCCTGAGAGATTAAATTGAGAAGCAAAGCAACTGAGAAAAAAAATGACGAAACCCTTACTCGTATTTCGCAAGCAGCACAGCTCGATGATAGGCCACAGTGACATTGAATTTAGGAAAATAAGCACCTCTCCAAGCCCCCTTCCTCTTCCACCTCTTGGCACCCGCATCGGCCACCCTCAAAATGCAAAGAAACGAAGTCAAGAAATTCTCATTCAAGGAGTCCCCAACAAACCCAATTCGCCTATTCCTCATCAGACCCAGAAACCCAACTGGGTCAATTCTTGGAAAATCACACCCAGAAGGGACCCATCTCCAAGAATTGATCGGACCCATGTTATCCCTCTTGTTCCTGAGGCAGTTCCATGCGTTCCTGTGGAATGGGCAGGTCTCATCATAGAAGGGTTCGTGGGAGGGGTCTTCAACCCAATTTCCATGGAAAAGATTGCATTGAGGAGGAGAAGGGGAAAATGCAGGCGTGGATGGGGTTAGAGAGATATGGCTTTCCGTGGGAGAGTGTGTGTAGAAAGGGAGGAGTGTGGAGTAGAGGTAGAGGAGCAGACAGCTGAAGAAGATGATCCCCGGGAAGACAGAGGCTGATAGCTTCAAGTTGCGCATCATCAGAAAAGGATTGATTTGTGTGAGATCAAAATATGGATGGATTTATTGTTGATTGCTGTTATTCAAACTTCGATGAATTTAATTTTTTGTAATTTTTATTTATTTATTTTAAATTTTAGATCTATTGTTCATCCCATTTGTGAAACTTTTTAATTTCCTTCCGTACATAATATTTTCCAATTAAAAAATCTACCACTATCAAATTATTTTATTTGATATCTACATCGAATGGTGAGAAGGTTCCTAGACTTATAAGTTCATCTTAACCTTATAAACATGTTTTAAAGTCATACGTTCTTTTAAACTTAAAACAAAAATATCTATATGATTGAGTGCAGAGCATTATGAGCTCCTCTTAACCTTACAAATATATTTTAAAAGCGTATGTCCTTTTAGACTCAAAGTGAACAGTATTTATATGATTGTATGTGGGTCCTTACATTTTAAGCCTAGTTTAATTTTATATTTTTTTTGTAAATTTTAAAATTTATATTTTTATATTAATAGTTTAATTTTATTTCAATCTTGTTAACTTTAATATTTTATTTGTAGTCCAATTGTATTTTATAGGGAAAAATTACCATTTGGAAAGAAATTTTCGTTTGTAGTCCATTTAATATTTTTTTCTTTTTGATAGGAAACGATAAAGAAATATATTGATAGAAAAAAGAAGTACAAGAGAAGGATAAGAAATCCTCCCACCAAAGAAAAACTAAACTACAAGAATATACAATGTAAAAACAAACAAACTCTCTAGGTTAGACCAATCCATTGGTATTATACATTGCTAGCCAATCAAGTTGTAACACATTAAGGGAAATCCCTTTAAAAACCTTGGAACAAAAAGCCGAAAGAGAAGTAAGGAAATGAATAGAATCCCAAAGATTCTTTGAATTCTTTACTTTATCCTCAAATATTCTCGCATTTCTTTCCTGCCACACAACCTAAATTAAAGCAATGCAAGCAGCTTGCCACAAAACTATCCCTCTCTTAGATAAACCAAAACCCTTATAATTGATGGACATCATGTCAGAAATGCTCCTCGAGGAAATCCAATCCATCTTGGCTAACTAAATAATTTGTGCCACAAGCCCATCGTCAAAGAGCAATGTAGGAAAAGATGATATGTTGATTCACCATACTTCATGCACAACTTACAAATGTCAAGACTAAGAGCTTTGTAGGGTCTTCTCAATTGTAGAAAGTCATTAGTATTTACCTTCTTGTGTGCCACTAACCAGACAAAGGACTTGACTTTGAAAGGGACTTGAGAATTCCAAACGAACTTAGTAGGGAAAATTGGAGAAGAACCAGAAAATTGGAATAAGGCAAGAAAGAAAGATTTGACTATAAAAAGCCCTAAAGAAGATAAAGACTAGGATCTCGCATTTGAAACCGATGATGATAAATGCAAACAATCAAGTGACCGCATAAGGCCTTCTAAATATTCTATCTCATAATTGGAAATGTTACAACAGAAATTAAAGTTTCAAGAGAAGGGACGAGTAGAACCGAGAATTAAAGATATATAAATATTTTTATCCGTGACTACTCTAAATAGTCTTGGGTATTGGGATCCCAAAGGTTAGTCCTCCACCAAAAGTCTTCCTAGAATCGAATTATTTCCCCATCTCCTATCACAAACCAAGTATACTTGGAACACTCTTGAAAGACTTGTGCAATAGCCTTCCAAGGATAACGATGTGACCATCTAACTATAGTGTTGGCATCCCAACCATTAGAATGTAACCCATAAATGCTTAAAATAACCCGATGCCACAGAGTTGAACTCTCCTAGGGTACCTCCACAACCATTTCCATAAGAGAGCGAGATTCCTTAGAGAAATCTTCCCAAATCCCAATCCCCCTTTTGCCTTCAGATTACACACTACATCCCAACTAACAAGATGATCTCTTTTACCTTCCCCAACCCCTAACCATAAAAAATCTTTTGCAATCTCTCAATTTTTGCAGTCACTGATGCGGGTATCATAAACAAGGAGAGAAAGTAGCTAGGTTTGCGGGTAAGGCAAGAATGGATAAGAGTTATCCTATCTCTAAAAGATAAGTAAGTCTTTTTCCACCCATCTAATCTCCTCGAGATTCTCTCAATCACTGGATCCCAAAAGCCACAAGCCTTAGGGTTTTCTCCCAAAGGAAGACCCAGGTAGAGTATAGGCCAAATAAAAGCCTTGCAATCAAGCAACTCGGCCAATCTAGAAAGATGATTCTGATTAAGATTAATACCAAAAAGATTACACTTGTCAAGGTTAACCTTAAGTCCAGAAATATGCCCAAACACTAGCAATAAACTCTTACGAGTCGCAGTTCTTTCTCACAAGTGTTAGAAAAGAAAATGGTATCATCTGCAAATTGCCAATGAGACACTCTTGTTTTGTTCCTACCAACCCTGAAACCCTCCAATAAATTTCTTTCCTCTACTCTCAATAACATCTCGCTCAGTACATCTGCGACTAAAGTAAACAAAAAAGGGGATAAAGGGTCGTCTTGTCTTAAACCTCTATATGCCTTGACCCACCCTATAACGTTTCCATTCACTAAGACTGCAAAAGATACCGTGGACAAACATCCTCTCATCCATTTCCTCCATCTAGGACTAAACCCCTTCTTCTCCAACGCATCATCCAAAAAATTCCAACTCACATGGTCGTAAGCCTTTTCAAAGTCAATTTTGAAGACAACTCCTTCCTCCCTTGATTGTCTTTTCTCATCTACTATTTCATTGGCTATAAGAACTGCATCCAATATTTGTCTCCCTTGAACAAAAACACCTTGAGTAGAATGGATAGTTTCATGTAATACCCCTCTTAGATGCATTGATATCACTTTGGCTATTATCTTGTAGAGACTAGTGATCAAGCTAATAGGTCTAAAGTCTGAGATTTTCTTTGTCAAACTTTTTTTGAGCAACAGAACTATGAAGAAGGCATTAGTGCTTTGATTGATAATCCTGCTTCTGTGAAACTCCGCAAACACCCTCACTAAATCCTCCTTGATCACATCCCAGCAATCTTGAAACATGGCAATGGTAAAGCCATCAAGCCTTAGTGCCTTATCCCTATCCAACTGAAAAATGGCCTTAGAAATCTCTTCTTCAATAAAAGGGAGTCCAACCTAGACGCACTCTCTTAAGATATAGGGGACCAATCTAAGCCTTCAACTTTCTAAGACTCTCCAGGAAGACTCGAGTAGAGCTTTTCAAAGTAAAGTAAAATCTCCTCTATGATGCTCTCGGAATTATTCAACACTAAGCCTCTTTCATTCTCCAACACCTTGATAAATTTCCTATTTCAGCTACCATTAGCCACTTTATGAAAAAACTTTGAATTGCAATCCCTTCTTTAACCTATTTCACCATAACTTTTTTGTCTCCAATGAATTTCTTCCCTCAAAATTAATTCCTCTAGCTCCCCTTTTCTTCAAGTTTTTTGAACTGAAAGTTCAAAAGTGAGAACCCTTTCTTGCTCAATGGTATCAAAGTTAGCTATATCATTTAGGATACTTTTTTCCTTTCATTTAGCTCTCCAAAAGAAACCTTATTCCACTCTTTCAATTTGGCCTCAACAAATTGTAATTTCCTCATGAACTTGTGACCTTCCTACACATCTCCTTGAAAACCTCTCCACCAACTTCTAAAGCATTCCTAAAAAACTAGGATGTTGCAACCACATATTCTCAAACCTAAAAGATGTTGGGCCCTACTTGAAAGGGTTGGTATCCAAAACTATCGGCCAGTGATCCGATGTCTATCTAGGAAGAACTTCTTGAAGGCTTTGAGGAAAGAATTGCTCCCACTCATTTGAGTAAAGAAACTGATCCAATCTCTTACACATGGGAGACTATTGCATGTTTGACCAAGTGAATGGTGCTTTCCGTAAAGGTGGGTCAAACAATTCACATTCTCTTATAAAACCATCAAAGTCCTTCATGCTTGAAGTTAAACTAGAGCCTCCCAATTTTTTTGAACTTCTCCTTATGACATTAAAATCACCAGCCACACACCATAAAGGAAAAGAGAGGCCAAAAATGTCTAAAAGCTCCACCCAAAAATCCTTTCTAAGTAAGGGACTGTTTGGGTCATAAATTGCGGACAGCCACAGAGGTCCGCATCCATCCAACGTAAACCTGACTGAGACAAAAAAAGAGCCTATTACCACCTCCTCACTGCGCAATTTTTTAGAGTCCCAAATAATCAAAATCCCACCTGAAGCCCCGCACACCAGAAGAGCAGCTCAATCCTTATTTCTGACTGTCCAAACACTACCAACAAACCTTCTATCACACACCACCTTTTTTGTTTCCTAAATCATCAAAACTTCCAGATTCTCTAACCTTAGAAAATCTTCAACCACCCTTCACTTTTTCCTTGATCCCAAACCCTTGGTATTCCAAGTAATTATTTTCATGGAAAAACCTCACAAACCCTAAACCTTCAAACCAATTCCAACGGGTCTCAAATACTTGTGGAGCATCTGCTCTTCCTCCTGGAATACACCTTAATATCTAGAGAAATTAAAACCTCACACACTTTCGCCATTTTCCTATGGGAAAGGCCTTCTATTTGGAACTCGCCCAATGGAGAGACCACAACATCACCCTGGCTAACTGTAACCAGGTTGGAAACCTCATTAGGCAAAATAGGTTTAGACTTAATAGGGTTAAAACCCTTGGGCACTTGGTTTAGATAAGCAAACTGGGACTCCACAACATCAAGGTTAGGATTGCCAACAGACATTTGACATAAAGTACCATCATTGTCTTTTTTGAAAAAAAATTCAGAGATTACTCGATTTTGCATAGGATATTGAGACTGAACGACTGAACTAGGAAGAACGGGAACAAAAAGACTTAGAATTGGAAATGTCAATCCATAAGAAGGGGGAAAAAAAGACAAGGGTGACTGAAAAAGTGAAGACAAAGTTGCCTCCATGTTTTCCGCTACCAACATCCACAATTCCCCATAAAGTTGAGCCTTTTACCTCTGATTACTGTATTAGAAGGAAAAATCATGACTGATGAGCCACGATTATATAACCCTATGCGACCCAAAAATCCTTCTCTGTCTTCATTGATAGAGGGTTTGCGCAAAACCATTTCACCTCTTGATGACGAAGCCCCTTCCCGAACACCTCTTTCGGCTTCCTAACAATCGAAAAAAAATGAGAGGACTCGCACTGAATCCTCGATCCAACTGAGATCTCGCCCCGAAAGTCTCTTTCTTTGGAGACTCTTCACAATTTGACAATGGCTTCTTGTGCATTAGAGGCTCGCTGGGACTTCGAAATCCTTGTCGATGATCAAAACTTGGAGGAAAAAGAGTAGTCCACAGCTTCTTTAAACCAAACTTCTCTTCTTTATTCGTGGAGCCCTTTATTTGAACATTAGAAACCTCTGAGACAAATTTTCCCTTTCCCACTGTAGAAGTTTCTTCACTTCGTAACATGTCATTCTTAACAGAGGGCTTTTTTTCTCCCGTTCTTTCGCCTAACTTCGCAAACGGGCCTTTTAAATTACAACTCAAGTTTGCATCAGCTAGTAAACTGGGATTGAGAAGAGATTAGGTCTTTCCCTCAAAGGCCTGATGCCCTTCCTCATTTGAGTAGGCCTTGTCCCCACCGGCCCTAGCTTCGCCCGCCTTCTTTGTCCTAATTGGCTCAATGCTCTGTTTATTTGAATTCAAAATGGACGACGAGGGAGGTTAGAACCAACTGTTCCCCACAACCTGTCATCTCTTGCCACGTGTCCCCACGGGAAAACTTCAGCCATAAGTCTTTCTCCTCTCTTCTTCTTTCTGCCAGTTGCCCTAACAAGAGACCCTTTCATCAGCCGTTGGTCTATCTCTCTCCACCCGCCTTCCACTACCTATTCTCGAGTGAGATGCAAAGACCTCTCGAGTCGACTCACCCATTTCTCTACCTCTTCTAACATCTTCAACTCCGACCACTGCGATAGAAATTGTAAACACCCAATCCCCGTCTATCGCCTCGATCAAAGCTGGGAGAACTGACCGTTCCTTCATTGAAATTCTTACCCTCGCCTTGCTAAGATCAAACAATTTCAATGTTCGCCAATCAATTTTAGTCACCGCCCTCCACTGCGTGGCTATTTGCTTCCGATGTACCTCAAACCATAAATGAAATGGTAGTCCCCGTAATTCAATCCAACCTCCTCTGAACTTCCCCTCAACTTTCGAATTTTCCTTTGGCGACCACTTTCTCAATTGGACTATATACCCTCCCTTAATCTTAAGAAGCCTTAAATTTAGGAAACAGAGAGCTTCCTTTATCGTTTCTACAAAAAATAATATTTTTCTGCCTGAAAATGGTACAATTGTTGTCACTCCTTTTTGCCCTAAGCTTTTCGCCACAACACGGCCCACCTCAACCCAGTTAACACTGTCTGCATTGCATTCTCACACCACAGCTCACGCCCACCTCCCAGCAAGAACAAGTCTACCTCTCCTTGGTTCTTCATCTTTGACTACATTCGCGAAGGATCAGTACAAAGGACCCACATGATTATGGATAAACCTTTCCTCGCTGTATTGTTTTCTTTTTTCATCTACATTCGAGAAGGGGACCACCAGCATTGAAGACAACGCACTTTCTAGATTTTCCCATCCTCTGCCCTTCTCGCCCTCAGGAATAACTAGAAAAGTTGATTTTTTGTTGGTTGTGAACTCCGAAATCCTTATAAACCTTATGTGGTTGTTGAAGCATACTTTCATCAAATGGACACTAAATTTTCCCCTGTACTTTCTGTTGAACCCCATGTAACTCTTCATTTCGATGGCCTTCGTCAAGTGTTCGATCAACCACCCAACTTCATCCTTTTCAAAACCTAAGACAAAAAACAAAGCCTATACTGTGCTCTGTAATCAAACACCATTTTCCTTCGTGCTCGCCTCCAACATAACCAAGAAGGTCTTCCTCTCCACAGAGACCTTCAATGTCCTTACCATGTTGATGCTCTAGCCATAGTCCATTCAATATTACTTTGGGTAATTGAAAAAAAATGAAAGATTTAATTTATTTTTTTAAGCTTTTACATTTCTATTTTTATTTTATTTTCATATTTTATTATTCAGACCATAAATGAATTTTGAGGAGAAATTGATATTTACTACTATTTTAATTAATTTTAGTTTTTGCTTTATGTTATTCTATTTTTCTTATTTTTATTTTATTTTCACATTTTGTAATTTGTAGAATGAAGAATTTTGAGGAGAAACCAATATCTTCTATTCCATTTTTTTTTTATATTATAGTTATATTGTTGTTATTAATCTTAATTTTCATTTCTACTTGTGTTGTTAATAGAAATTAACAAAGTTTTTTTATTATTTTAATATGAAAAATAAAGAAAGGAAATGTTTTAAATAATAGTTGTTGGGTTGTAAGTGATAGGTGTCACATTATTGTCGAACTTCATCTCTTGGGCAAAGAGGAATTTTTCTATATAAATACATACTACCAATGTCTTAAAAATAAATTACTTTAAATAAAAAATATCTTATATTTTTTTCAATTTGTTTTTATTTATTTAAAATTTTCATAATTAAATTATTGGTGTTAAAATTCTCATACTAGGAATGTGTGATATCAACTTTTCAATGCAATTTATAACCCTGAATTCAAGACCTCAACAATGATACTTGTCAGAAATTTTATAATTACATATTGATTTCAATGTCTATATACTAGTATTGAAATTTCGTAATCATCTAGGCATTCATGCATTCCATGTTTTCTCATCTCAAGGTTGCCAAGAAGGCACATAAATAATACACAACATAAGACGTGCTATCTTCTCTTTGACCCAACAATGCTCCCATGGCATAGACACTAACATCGCACATGATCTTGAATGGAAGTGAATGGTTAGGAGGCCTCCCAATTGGTGTCAAAGTGAGAAACAACTACAACTTATCAAATGCTTCTTGACATGTCTTGATCCATATGAAATCTAAATCCTCAAATATTAAAGCTCACAAACGATAAGAGATCTTTGAAAAATTTGGAATGAATCTTTTATAGAGCCCTACATGCCCTAAGAATAGCCTTACCTCCTTAGTGGTAGTGGGTGGAGGCAACTTCAAATTGAGCTCGATCTTTGATAGATCCAAGGACGAAAAAAAAAAGAAAAAAATGTGAAATTTCAAAGTTATATTGTCAAAATTTTGTGTGTTGGGTATGGTGGATACAAAATATGGAGAAATGCCAAGTGACGTTAGGAAATTGGATATTTCACTTATATTTATTGAATTTTCATAGTTGTCACAAAAAACCCACTCTACTCATCTTGCATGTTTTAACCACCAACACAACTTTTTTTAAAAGAAAAACAAATGTAATTTTAACTACCAAGTTCTTTAAAAAATAAAAAGGGAAAATTATTGAATAGGATGAACTAAGAATGAAAATTACCTAAAAGGGTCACCCAATGCGATGATCTCTATGAAGAACCAATTTTTTCATAAGACCTATTTTCCCTTTAACTCACCATTTTAAAATACTACTTGCTAAAAATAAAAATAAATAAATAAATAAAATAAAACAAAAACCAATCTTTGTTCGGCACTTCTATTTTGCCATCATTGCACTGCCCTCTTCGGCCAAGCCTTCCTTCTCTCCTTCTGTCTTTGTCTTGGTGTCAGCATTTTTATTCGACCTTGTTATTGTCATCATATGTCAAATTCTTTCTTATTATTTTTTCAAAGGAATTATGGGTAGTCTAAGCTTGACTATAGGGGCACTTACAATTGGATTCTTGATATCATAGTCTTGTCTTTCATTTATGAGAACAATTTAACATTTATATGTTAAAAATAGAAGTAGTACTCCAAGAAAAAAGCACCACAACAAAATTGGAACTATGGTTTACTTACATTTATAGGAAAACATGACTTTAGACAAAATTGGGAGATTTTAAAAATTGATTTCTTGGTTTGGAATGGATGTTGGTAATTAAACTTCTCGAAATAAACATAGGTAACACAATTAGATCTTTGGAAAGAACATTTTATGCATACATGTTGAATGCACAAAATTGAAATCTTACTAGGAACTGAAACAATTGTAACTCTTGTAATCCACTTGTGGTGAGTGTTCATTAGTAGTTTGTTTTCCACTAAATATGTTTTCTTTAAATTTTGTTATAGGTCTTGTATTGTTATCATCCTGTTAGAATTGTTAAGGTTTTTGCTTCAAATAGACATTTTCACTTTTTCTTTGGTTGCTTTTAACCATTCAATCATTCTTCTTTTCCCCCTTATAGCGTTTAATTTTTTTTTTCTCATCCTTAAAGCTTTGTAATTTGATTAAGAGCCAAATTCAAGTCTAAATTTATTTATAGCCTTATTTACCTTGCTAGAAATATATCACCCACCCCATCCCTAATTAGGCTATTATGCATGATGTGTATGATACATTAGATAGGATATGTATTACTACATGGATGACATTCATTTTCTCTTTAGATTAGAGTTTGAAAAGATTTGAACAAAGAACCTATAGGCTCATTTATATTTGTTTTCAAAATAAAGTTAAGGTGTTTTCATATCATTTAATTTTAAAATTAAGATTAATTTTTAAATGTTTTATCTAAATAAAGAAGTAAAAAACTTTTAACTTACATGATAAGAAAACAAGAAAACAAAACCTAAAAGTCCTAGGATAATGTTTGCAATCAATTATTACTAGTACATGGGTCAAAATGTAATTTCACAATGTGGTGAATATTTTGTTGGACTCTTTCTAAGTATAAACAATATATGTTTAGTAGTTCATGTTTCTCCATGAATTTCATAAATTTGTATAAGACATAAATTTATTTTCTTCTAAAGAATTACAAGATAATTATTTGTCTAAATGCATAAAAATTTAGAAACTTATTGAGAGTTAACATTGGTGTTGTATAATAATGTACAAATACACTAGCTTGACGTGCTTATAAGAATGCCAATGGATATAAATAGACATTAGTGATAGTACCTATTTTATCATAAATAGTGGATATGATAAATATGCATCACTTACAATATAATTACACTAGTAGTATAATATATTACAACAACTCTTAATGTATTCAAATTTTGAAAAATTGAATGAAATTTGATGTTCTTAACTATTCATCCATGGTCCTAACATGATCTATGTTATGAATAGACCTTAGAGGGTAAAGTAAGTTCCAACTTAACTTAAATGTCATACATAGTTGTCTTTATAAATGTAATTTCTTAAATGAAGTGTTATCATGAGGTGATCTGCTTCTATCCATTTATGATGTGTGGATTGTAAATTGAATTTTTAAATGTATCTCTAACATTATTAATCCTTTCAATTAACCTTATTCAATTAGGTCAACGTTATGTTTTTAAAAGTTTGAATAAATGAAACAAAGTATTTGACTTTGGTTTGTTTGACCTTAGTCAATAAGATATAATAATTGACCTTTTGGCTCTAATCAATGTGATATAATAGTTGACTTTTCAGTCCTTATTAATGAGATATAATAGTTGACTTTTACATTTTTTAATAGGAAATGTAATTACTTTGGACCCCAACAACCTTTAAGGGTTTGATTAAAGGTTGTACTAGTAGTGTTTGATTTTGTCCACCTTAAAAGGAACAAGTTTGAGGTTAGCCACCCATTTGTAAAGTCCTACATAACTGGGTGTCATTTGATATTTAACAAATGGAGTAAGATATTTTGAATGTATTTAATTTGAGTTTGATATGAAATTATTTTGACATAAATATGAAAATGTTTTGTTAAGAAGTTTTGAATGTTAATGCATATTTGAATTCAAAAGTTTTTATGAAAAAAATTATACATTATATCTCTTATTTGCAATCATAATTGAAATTTTTTATCCATGAAATTGTATTAATATTTCTTATTAGGTTTTGAATTCATTCTTCTTCGTCGATAATTTTTTAGGTACTCTTAGTTTGGGCAAGAAGTGATAATTAGGATAAGATTTTGGTCTTATTAGGACTTTTGGTTTAAATTTTATTCTTTTCAATATTGTTTAAAAGTTAGAATATAATGACTGTTTGAATTGTTTAGTTTGAAGTTGTTTGGACAATAGCACTTTAATTAATGCATTAGTTTTAAAGTTGAAATTTGAAGATTATAGGATTTTGTTCTACTACTCTAAACAAGAATTTGGAGTATAAGAGGAATGTTTGTTGTTTCCACTTTGAGTCTTTGGGCTTGAGGTGTGAAATTATCATTATGCCCTTGAAGCAAGTCTTGGGGTGTGATGATAGTCTTCAAAATCTAAACCATTTAGCAAAGTGTAAACTCCACTTACTTTCTCATTTACACCCTTGTCTCTTAGTTGCTCTCTGATTACCAAGTCTTCCCATCTTTCAGATACCTTAGCCACATAACCTAAAAATCATAATGCTTCATCTAGGTTTTTGCTCATAAATTCTCCTCCAAACATTGTCCCATGAAGTTGTTTCATCTTGGGAGACATGCCATGATGAAGGTAGGCTTTGACCATCTCCATATATCTTTGGAAACAAGCATAGAACTTCTCATCTTTTAGAGCTCTAAAATTTTGATTTCCTTCTTCATTGCACTAATCTTATAAGATGGAAGGAACTTTTGAAGGAAAGTTGACTGTAGTTCATTCCAATTTCTAATATTATGAGGCCTTAGGCTATTCAACCTAGACTTGGATTTGTCTTTCAATGTCAAATGAGAAGAGTTTCATGTGCAAAACTTCTAAAGACACATTAGCTTCTTAGAAAGCTGAACATATTTCTCCCACGTCCTTTTTATGCGTATAAGGGTTTTCACTTTCCTTACCTCTAAAGATCGGTAGTAGCAGAACCAATAGTGGTCGAATAGTGACATGATATTGATTCTAAGGTATGACAAAGCATGACAGTTTTGCTTATCCTTATTTGGGACATGAGATTATGGTTGTTTTTATGGTTAATAATGGCTAACATGATCATTGGTACATAATGCATAATTTCATATGAGAATGTCCTCATTTATGAGAATATTTTTGTGAATTCAACACTCTTTTCCATGTGTGAGTGCTAATTTGGCCCTACATGCTTCTTATGAGCTCAATTTCTTACTTATTCGAGTTTTGAGAATGATTAAATTTCTTGTGGATTGATCCATGGTTCTTTCCTTTCACCTAAATCTCTCATTTTTCAAATTAGTGATTTTCATATTTTCTTGATTTTAGAAACATGGATAAATCTCACAAATCTTAATTAAATTGGATAACTTCTAGCTCTCATGAGCTTCTTTCCATGATCATTAGAGGGTTGGGGATGTGGATTAATCCATGAAAATTAATTTGGGCATTGGAAGGGCCCACATTCTTTGATTTTCAAAAATCACTCACTTGTTGCCTTGTTTTTTTACCCTTAAAATAATTTTTCTAAAATTTGACTTTTTGACTTGTCCTAAAATATTTTTGAGGTTTGGATAATGTTTTAGACTTCATAAATGTATGAAAGAATTTTTGTTCCATTAAAAAAGCTTTTTCCAAGCTTGTGGAATAAAATGATTTTCCAAATGTTTAGATTTTGCCTTATTTTTTACCCGTATAATATTTTTATAAAGTTTTATTAGCTTATTGGTCTTTAATTGCTTTTGCTATTTTTCACATATATTAGACTTCTTAAATAAGGTTTTGGGCTTTGGTTTTATTTAAAAATCATTTTCCAAGCTTGAAAAATAATTTCATCTTGAAATGTTCACTATGTTGACCTGAATATGGAGTAATGAAACAATTTTTGAAATTTGGGATGATTGGTGCATATTTAGGTACTGTAGAAAATTTTCATCTGTTTTAGGTTTTAAATATGTTGTATAATTTTTTGTTTGATTTTATTTCACTTCTAGTCTTGTTAAATAAATCCACTTTTGTATGATGTGTTGTTCAACCCTATTTATGAGTGATGATATGTTTGGTTAAATCTAGGATAATTCACGCAATATTAGGCACTTTGGGCTTTAAGGTTGTATTGTTGACACTTTGAGGATGTTAGGTAATTTTATTTTTTATTTTTAACTTTTTTATCTCATCTCCAACTATTTTATTCGGATTTATTTTTTAAGTACCTATGTGTTGTCCAACTTATGTATATATGTATAAACTTGTTAATTCAATCTTCTTTTGCATGCTATTGACCTTCTTTGGCCCTTGGTTTGTATTATAGACATTTTGTACATGTTAACCAAGTCTTCCTTTGTATCATATTTCTACTTTTGCTATTTTATTTGGATTTATTTTATAATTGCATACCTGTTGTCCAATTTTAATCCTTTTGCATGCTTAGTGTATTTTAGATCACCTTGATGTTAGTTTAGTTGATTTTGCTTCTTGATTTGAGTTGTGTATATATATGTTAATATATACTGGGTGACCCATCTTTGCTTTCCTCTAGGGCAATTATCTTTAGGCTTAGATATCTCAAGAAGAAATTTGAGGATTTATTAACTACCTTCAATTTCATGATCTTTTCACCTAGTTTAAAACTTAAATTAACTATATCACTCAATCCAATATAGAAGTTAGAAAAGTTTTTATCTTCTTCACTTAACGACTAGCATATAGATTTTGGATAACTTCATAGTCAAAATGGCTGCATCCATGACAAATAAAATATCTTAAGCCTCGTTAGTATGTTTACATGTTATCTCATGAAACTCGTCATAACTCGTACCATTAAAAATGTTATAGAAAGTCTTAACATATGCTTCATTGCTTTCATTATCAAGTTTTATCCTATTCATTTTTAGGATTAAGTTCACTAGTAGTTGTCCTAGCACCATCCACCTTTAATAGAGGTCTCCATCCAAATTCAACCGAATTTCAACCCTTTCAACTTGCATAAAATCCCATATGGGCTTTTCAATAGAGATGATGGTTTCACCTAAATAAGGAGGATTATCTAAGGGATGATTCAACTCATTGTAGTTCCATGAATCAAGAATACTGGCTCTTGTACAAAGGAAGTATAATAATATTATTGCACAAAATATTCATTCTTTTTAGTATTTCTTTTTTCATAAAAATTCTAGTAACTATTAAAGCCAAAGAATTTTTCTTTGGAGTTGTAAATCTTAGAAATTGTGTAGCAAAAACAGAAGCCACAATGACAAGTTATGATGAGGAGAGAGTGGAATAGAAAGGTATGAAATGAGAAGCTCTCATTTAAACTGATGACAATACATGCTCTGACATTATGACCAGTACTTCTTTTTCTTAAAAATTGATGGCAGAAATGATAACCCAAACTCTACAAAGAATGTTGTCAGCCCTCAGGGAAAAACATCATTCACATGGCTTCTTAAATAGCAAAATTTTTTTATTAACAATATAAATACATTCTAATCACTAGGAGCAGTATTTACAAATAAGGAAATCATCATCCAGGAATGTACTTGAAATTAGTGTTAGCCCCTGCAGATGATTTAATAACTTGTTTAATCGAGGCAAGGATCTATGGTTAGGCAGAAGCTTCTGCAGCATCTGCTGTTTTATCTTCTAGCAAGGGAGTTGTGTTTGACCTGTCAATTCTGGTGGCATGATGCTCACTCTCTTCGTTAAATCTGTCCACGCCATGCAAAAAAATCCCTGCAAGAGTGAACCAGGTTATAAGATTTCATGCCCAGTTTTCTTCAAGTTGGAAACTTGTCCCAAATGGTTGCATCTTTTTCCGGTTACAAGTTATTAGATCATCTATACTGTATAGATGATAAGATGATATACAAATGGGTGGCCATAAAAAGGATTTTGATATAAGAATCATTATACTCCTCACCCCTTTTCCAGGAATGGGTCGAGGGTGAGGCGGGTAACAGCAGTCCAGCTTTAGGGTTCAGAGTAAATAATCCACCCAGAGAAGAGCACACACCTAAAAGGACCATCACTAAGGACTAGCTCTACCCATTTTGCTATATCATTGTGTATCTGTGTTTTGTCAGCATGTCAGTTTCATCATCACCCACTAATTTAAATGGATTGACCGCATGGTTGCCCAGATGCATCTCTTATCCCCACAAAGATGTCGTCTATTGAGCAAGTATAAACTTAGATGGTTCTTCACAAGAATGCTTAAAGTAATTGATAAGAACTTACCTATGAACCATATTCCAGCTGCTAGAAAAAGTACAGATGTTAGAATAAGAGCAGTCTCTCTCCAGTTGTTAACACTATCCTGTAGGATCAAAATAAAACCCTTTTAATGTCAAATCTGAACATGTGTAATTGTAAAGCAATCCAGTTGGGAACAAAGTCATGAACAGGAAGCTGTAAACTCTATTAGCTGAGAATTTCCCCCAAATATGTTAAATGGATGACTAAAATAAATAAACCGATATAAAGAATCACTAAGTGGCAATATCTCCCATTTGTGTCTAGTTTGAGCTACTTTAAGCAGGCACATAACGCAGTCCTAAGATCCATTTTATCACACTGGGGTATTTTCAAACAATTTCCCACAAACTGCACATGCACACTTGAAAGGCTCACCTTACATGTCCACATGGTTTCAGAGTTGAAAGGGACATAAATGCACATTACCTTTTATTAGCGGTATTGAGCTTTCTGTTACAGTACTTTATTTTTCCACTTTACAAAGACATTGGAATAAAGTAGTTCCTCATACATTTTCCTTCCTTTTATTAGTGGTATTGACCTTTCTTCTTTCTTCCTCTCTATTCATCGAACCTAGTAAATATATTGTAGTCATTCTCAACCAAATCTACTTGGTACTGAACCCATCTAATCCTGGAACTAATCAATCATGTATTTATTCTATATTTAGTTTTAAGAATGCATATGCAGTGAGTGTTGTATGTTAATTATACATTCAACAGGGATAAAAAAATCATCATGCAGCTAATAGGCTCTTTAGATATCTCAACTCTCAAGTCCTGACCTGGCTAGTGAATTTTGTATTTGGCCCATGATACTTGAAAGTTTTAGGCATTTTGCAATTGCCAATTATGCAGGTAGAGTCATGAATCACTAATCAATATCCAATAAATGCACTATGGTTGGTTGTAACTAGGAACCTAGTTGCTAAGTTTAGATCAGATGCAAAGTATTGCTCCATGGGACACAATTTATGTAAACTCATAATGTGACAATATAGTTGCAGTAAGTGTAATCCATGACCTTGTTTAGTACACATGACGTTGCATAGAAATGGATTATGGTTTCATCAAAATCAAACCAAGCTGTTAAAAATTTTACTCCATATGTCACAATTGAGCTTCAATGAGCCTGTATTCCCACTTAGAATCATCAAGGCTTCATTGTTAGAGACTTTGATTAAGGCGTGATAAAAAAAATTTATCCACTTCTATTTGTAGTATTAGAAGGAGCAAAAGCATCCTTTCCCCTGTTTATTAGGTCCATGGTCAATTTTTATTAGGAGCAAGATTTTACTTTCAAGGTTAAAAACCTAAAAGTTTAGAGAGATTAGACTCGTTATAGAGTTAGAGGAGAAAAATGCAATTTTATCCCTTCATGAGTATTGCAATCTTTTTGGTATTTTTGTCTTTCGGAATAGTAATTTTCTCCTTCTCCTTCAAACCCTAGGAATACATTTAATCACTATAGAATATATAGTCTGTCCTGTAGTTAGGTTAGAATTCAAATGATTGTAATTGATATCTTTGAAATTTGGTTTCCATTGTTGATAAATTGTGAGATTTACTAAGCTCATCTTGCACTATTTCTTCTATAGCTCAGTCTTCATTGATTTTGATGATCATTCCTGTTGAGTTTCAGTAATGACCGATGCCATTGAGTCTAAGCTAGAACTGTTTTCTTTACATAAATGATGCAGGAAACTAGAAACATTAGTAGGATTATCTAGCTGACAGAAAGGGAAAGGGAAAGGCAAACCTGAAGAACCCCAACAAGTGGTGAAGAAGGAACATCACCAAAAATGTGAATTGCAACAGTAGACATAGCCATTGATAGCGGACGCAAACTTGGTTTCACACAATGGAGGCATACGTAATTGACAGGACCCTGCAATGGCAAACATTGAATGTCTAAGTGAATATCCTGAATACTGACCTATGCAGATACTTATTTGTGCTATAATTACATCAGTACAGCATAAGCAACTGGTTTATTTCATAGCAATACAATATTCTTGAGCCTGTCAACGAAAAGTGTATTGACCGAGTAAATGTAGTATCTTTCATAAAGAAACATGATTAATAAATGAATACTTTCATCTAGCATCCCAAGGATATTCTAGTCAATGTCTCCTCAAGCAATTAAAATATGTTGAACAGTGCAGTATTATTAATCATTTTCATGATCAAGTATCTAACAGATGTTGAACAGTGGAAAGGTAAAAAACAAATAACTAGGTATCACCATATCAAGCCACAAGGTAGACTTCATTAACCTGCATATACCACAGGAGCAACCTCTGATATGATCCAATTTCATCATGCATTGCAACTAAGATACAATAATGATAACAGCGAAGTGACTTTGAAGTATATCATGCATTAAGGAAAACACCTACTGATCAATGTTACAGTTATGTATATAAATACATAGCACATGTGTATCATGCATATGTGTTTATTTATTTACTTAAAAGAAAAAAAGAAGGAAAAGCAGTGTTCTTATTATCATTTGAATGATTTTGCTTCATTACCCCCCCCCCCCAGGTTCAAAAATTTTGAAAGATATTAAAAGGGAGCTATTCCTAAAGGATTGATGGCAGTCCATAAATGTGCATAAGGAGAAGATCAAAACAAAGTAACAGAGAAGGAAACATAATGGGGAGAATGAAAAGAAATAACTTTCACATGCGATAGCATATAGAAATCCTATTCCTGCATTTGGCTAGTGGATGAGATAACTTATCTTGGGTTCTCGTATTTCCTCTAAATATGAGGGGGAGTGTTAAAAATAGCTTGGTACCTTAGGTAATTTTTGCACTAGGAAGATTCCTAACATTTCTAGTAATCGTAATGTCTCTTGTAATGTCCTTTCTAATATCTCTAGGATTCCTTATTATCACTATATATCCGGTTTTAACATAGTACAATTTAATATTTTTTTTACTTTATGCAGAATAATTTTATACTTGATATATTAATAATTTAATACATATATATAATATTTAATAATATAATATAATAATTATATTACATAAAATTTAAAATGTTTAATTGGAAATAATTAATGGAAAAATAAAAAGTCGTTCAACAGACACTAAGTTGCAAAATGATACACATAAGGTACTCAAAATAGGAGCATATACTATCTAAATATGAAACACCAACATGAAACATGTCTTGTTTTTTTTATTAAAAAAAAAAAATCAAACACCAAGTCTGATATAGGTTACACCAAGTCTAATATAGGTTTCCTATTAATGGCACACAAGAAGGTAAATACTAATGACATGCTACAATTGAGAAGACCCTACAAGCTCTTAGTCCTGATATTTGTATTATGTGCATGGAGCATGGGGAATTAGCAGATCATCTTTTCTTACATTGCTCTTTGACAATGGGGTTGTGGTATAGATTATTTCAGCTAGCCAAGATGGATTGGGTCCCCCCGAGGAGCATCTTTGACATGATGTCCATCAAATTTAATGGTTTTGGTTCATCTAAGAGCGGGTTAGTTTTGTGGCAAGTTGCGAGCATAGCTTTAATTCGGGTTGTATGGCGGGAAAGAAACACGAGGATTTTTTAGGATAAAGCAAGGAATTCAGAGTATCTTTGGGATTCTATTTTTTTCCTTGCTTCTCTTTGGGCTTTCTGTTCCAAGGTTTTTAAGGGAACTCCCTTTAATGTGTTACAACTTGACTGGTTAGCGGTGTGTAATCCCTAAGGATTAGTCTAACCTAGAGTGTTCGCTTGTTTTACTGTGTACTTTCTTGTGTTTGTATTCTTGTAGTTTAGTTTTCTTTGGTGGGAGGATTTCTCATCCTTCTCTTGTACTTCTTTTTTCTTTCAATATATCTCTCTGTCATTTCCTATAAAAAAAAAAATATATAGGTTTCCTACTCCAATTTTTATCTAGTGACAACCTAATATTAGTATGAGATATCATATCCCCCGGCAAATAATATATATGGATATGTATATCCAACACTATCCTATGCGGACCACTTAATCTGTCTACCAAATGGGGACTAAAGGTAAAAGATGCATGACTTGTTATTGAGATTTTACATCCATGCATAAGAGCACATCTACCTTTGTAGGAGAGTTTTTTTTTTTTGATAAGTAAACTCACAGATATATATATATATATATGAAGAGAGAAAAGGGCGCCTGAAAGCTGACCCAAAGCATACTAGAGGTTCCAAAAGGCAAGAACAAAAAGAAAAGTATCTGATTTCCTTTCACAACAAACAGGAAAAGCTTTACATAACAAACTCCATTGCATGCTTAAGTTTATTGAGAATGATAAGGATTGTCATAGCATGTATTTTTCATTAAGTTATGCATCCAATATTACTAAACTACAAAAGTTAAGCATGAAATTGCAGCAAATATGATATAGAATAATGAAATTAAAATTAAAAACAATTTTGTATTCTCATAATGAAATTACCTGAGTAGCAAAAACAAGTAATTCACCAATTGAGAAAAGAGCTAGGAAACCATAAAGGCTCTTAAAACAAAAGGCACTAAAGCAACATATTGCCCCGAAAAATGTTGCTGTTGAAAGAAGCTGCAACAGAGTTAAAATAAAGACTTTAATGATACAAAGGAAAAATGCTTAATTCTTGTAAGCTGGAATAAGTATGTAATAAGGACTACACGGAATGATAGTAGCATGCTAAATTCATGACTAAAAAAATTGGAAATTGATGGCAATCTCAAATATAACATGCATAAAGCATAGAAGAGCATGAACTAATTACCCTTTAATGCATTTATTTCGTGTTGTACACCTGTTTAATGTTTTCATTAAATCATCAAAACTTCCTCCAAATCCTGAAAGAATCTTTAAAATGTAAAAAGCTAAAAGAAATAGTCAACTATTATTATTATTATTAGAATTTAAATGTTATTTTTAAAATTCACCATCCACATGTGGGTTAAATAAAAGGAGATGGATAAAAGTAGATAAGATTCCATGAAATTCAAAATTTGTTTTTGAATTAAATTGGTTAAAAACAGAATGGGAATAATTCTTCTTTCCGTTTGAAATCCTTATCTTTCACCAATAAGTTTGTCTATAAATATTATGATTATTGGTGAGTCCAACAATCTTTTTCCTGAAGGTTTGAGCTTCTCTATATCTCTATTATTTTCTCCTAATCAAGTTCTTCCTGGTATTCATCTACATGTAGAATCTGAAGGGTAGAGTAATAAGAAACTCTAGTAGTTTCTTAGAAAAAGGAAGTTACCAAACATTAGAGACTCTAATTCAAGTTACAAAGATCTTTCACAGGTATTTATCTAGACTATCATGTTATTTTGATCTCACAATTAATTGTTGGTCCATGGAGAAATAGACATGCAGGCAAACAATCACAAATTTTATGATCGCAAATAAATAGATAGGGGGAGGACTCAGACTCAAGACCACCAGTTAACCCACAAAAAAATCCCAAATTTTCCTAGAAGGTTAAGTTGTTAAGACTTGACTCAATCTATATCATGCTCTTTATTATTGGTTGTGTTTTTTTTTTTTTCAGAAACAAAAATGGTTAATAATGTCTTAATCTGCAGACTACAAAGCCTTCTCACTCCAAACTTGCTCAGAAGACATTTTCTGGTATCCTGCCTTGCCCATCTTACCAGGCCTAACCTGAATTTTGTTGAACTCTCGGATGATGTGACAACATGACAGTTGGCATCAATCCTGCGCCTTTGAACAAAGTTCATATCATTCTTTCAAGTCACCCTATTTTCTATCAGCACATTATTCAATCTGATTCTAGGGACCATTTCTCAAAATATTTGTTAAATACTAATTTTCCTCCTCTCCCACTCTGTTGGGAGAAAGGAAAGCCAGGGTAATGAAATTTGGTGTTAGCAGATGGCATTCTATTGTTCTGAGGAGAAAGTAGAGAGAAGATTTCTACCTCAAATGAAAGCTTCTGTGCTTTGAAGTTTTAGCCAGGTTCTTACACCAGTAGAGTGTTGTTCTAAGTGTTTTAGGCAACTTAATGAGTGAAATCCCCATAGATGGTGAGTGTGTGGGGTGGGGGGTGGTTGGTTTGAATTGAGTGTCAATGCAAGTTTAAACTTGTTACAAAATTAAAACAAGATGAACAATGTCACAAAAATAAATAGTAAATCGCTTGAAAGCACATAGAGAGGGAAGAGAAATCAAACACAAAAAATTTATCATGGTCCAGCAAACCCATCTACATCCATGATCAAGTTTCTTCTAAGCCTTAATAGTTCAACTAATCACCAAAAGTCTTCCAACCAAGACTTGAGTTCATCTTGACACTTGGTTTTCACAAGGTACCAGTCAACCATTACAATTTGATATGTCTCTCACACCCTCGCAACCTCTTGCAGAAGAAAGAATTTTGCAAGTTTGGCACACAAATCTACAAAATACTTGCAAAAACATGAGGACAAGTATTGAATACAATTTTTTTGGGTGTTAGATATTTCATAGATGTATCCCAAGAGATGAATTTATGGGTTACAAACAAAATAAAGCAGTTGGGAGTAAAAATGTGAAGAACCAGTCCACCTAGTGGTCAACCTATCCACTAGAAATTGGAGCATTTATTACATTTTTAGGTGACCATTGGAGGCATTTTTGACTAACTGGTCAACCCACTGTTTGACCTTAGGGCTGACATAGAAAAACTGAACCTCAGAGCCATTTCTAGAGGCCTTAGCAGGACGACCTTGTGATGTTATTTGCCCAAATAGTTGACCATGTGGTTGACCTCTTGTGCAGGTCCTCTCTGATATTCAAATTTTAAATCTACCCCAACACAACTAGGGGCCAAAAATGCTTTGTCAAAACAAGTTTAACCATGGTTTTTTCATCTCAAGTTCCACACAAGTAAGAAGGTAAAGTTTCTTTGAAAGAATGATGCAAATATGCCTAAACGAATGTTGCCACATTGAGCCTGTGGACAAGCTAGGACATATTTTCAAGTATTCTCCTCACTATATGCACCGTGATTCTAGTAACGTGTAAAACCTAATGCCAATACACGAAACATTTGTTGATGCCTAATATAGTTTGATCTCAGGCTGCACTTGTCTTCAAAGGTGTTCCCGCTTTGAATATCATTAGAATTTTCCATTTTTAAGGTGAATTGCATCTGTCCACACTCAAAAGAAGGATCAAATCAAAATTCTTTGTTTTATTATCATCAAAATATGGTTTAAAGAAACAATGGGCTCTCATAGAGGAGAAGGCAAAGGTGGGGATTCTTGCATCCTTAATTAGGTGTAAAGTGGGTAAGCTTCTATCTTCCTATTTAGGTATGTCATTGGACTTTATATTCAAATTTAGAATGGCATTGGACCTGATGTTGGAGCAGTTTTCATGTCTACTTCATGTCAACCATTGTTATGCCACCATTAAAAATAAATAAGAAAACAAAGAGAGAGAAAGAGAGAGAGAGAGACTAACTAGCAGTTAACTAGATAAGCTGATATTGGATTACAGAATATGACAAATTAGAAAATCATGCATGCAATGAAGCAGAAAATGATGCATGAACCTTAACATAAAGGTAATCTTAAAATCTATACACACACATGAGTGCCTACCTTAAAAGCATTGGAGATTGTAGAAGTCATTAAATCCAGAACACAACCTCCTGCTATCGTTCCCAATATTCCACACACAATTGTAATCCCTCCAAATATCAGATCTGCATTGCTCTGCACAAAATAACCTGACCTCAAATAACAGTCATATTGCTTGGTGTTTTATAATATTTTGTTTTTATTTCAAACAGCATCTATGATGTGCAAGTATTATGAAATTGAAAGGAGGGAGTATGTGACATACTGAATGACATAAATTTACTATTAACACATTAAAATAGGTATGAACTAACCATATTATAAATATTATAACCAGCTTTTGGCCCCCAGTAAGAGTATGCACCTATGACAAAGTTATAAGATATATATCCTGAAAATAGCCATTTACAGTTAAAAGAATTAATATGAAAGGGAGAAGAAGCAAAGCAACATAAATCCTGAAGTCACAACATTCTAGATATACCAAAATGAAAATATGAGTGAGACCTTCAACAACTAGCAAAAATCTAAATTATCAAGACAACGCATTAAACCAAATGAAACAAACAATCGCATACACAATCAGTAGCATAAGAAATTGTAATTGGACCTCATATAAAGCATCCCTTTTTTTCTTTTTTCTATTTGATTGGACCCTTCTATAGGATTGTCATTCTAGGAAAGAAACTAGCATGGAAATAAGTAGGTAAAGCAGGGTGAGAAAAATACCTAGAACATTTACAACATACACCTTATCACACAAAAGAACTTTCATATCTTTAAAAAATCTTGAGAACCGGTTTACATTATTGGAAGAAATTGTTGACCTGCCACAGAAAAAAGTCCAATAAAAATTAGATGCATATTTAAATATGGAACTTACCTTACAAAATTTCAGAAAATAACCCCTGATCAATAATAACATTTACTTATAGCAGGAAAGAAGTATTAGATAGAAGAAAGCCCTCAGATTAAAATGCACATCAATAGATAAACGAAACCAACACTCTTAGGAATGTTCAAATGTGAAACGAAGTTCAGTTGACCACCCAATTGTTCAGCCTGTAATCAGGGCCATCTCTAATATAATTCACAATGGTTTCAAAACCCATATAACTGCACATGCAACCATGAATGTGATGCATGATCTCCAAATTTTCAGCACTATAGAAGATTTCCTTTGTTGTAAGATGAGATGAGAAATGAAAGAAGATAAAGAAAAAGAAAAGGAAAGATAGGTCCTTGGCAACTGTGTCAAGGTTCCTAGGCAATCACGCATTGGATTTCCCAAGTAATCACACTTAGGGAAGGAAATCACACCTTAAGAAGCTAGATAGCTGCAAATTCTTAACAATTCCATTCATAAAATTGAAAAATTACATAAGTTTATATAGACTCTTAGAATTCCTTTTTCTAATAAGACTAAGGTATAGTTTCCTTTTTTTGTTTTTTTTACCTTAAATTTTAAAGCAAGTTGCTTTAAGACTTGAGACATTTATATTATATAGAGTCATTCATTTGTTAACTTATCACTTATCTTTTTAAGACAATTTTGTCATAATGAAAAAGGTCATTTTTTTTTTTTTTCCTTTTATCTAATAGAAAAAGTCACTTCCTTTCTCTTTTGAACCTTTAGCTTTGTTATTATATTCAAATCTAATTCCTCTTAATTCAAATTATTATTTTTAATTAGAACCTTAAAACATAATTCCCACTCATCTAGTTATCCATTTTTTTTTTTTTTTTTTATCAGACTCATCTAGTTATCTATCAAAACCAATAATTCCAATAAATTTTGAAAAATACAGAGTTATAATTTGATACTTTTCCCAAATTAAAAATACAAGAATTAATAAATTAATCTCAACAATAAAACACATATTTCAATTACAAATGAGAATACACTACATAAAAACAAGTGTTAAATTAAGAAATTTCTAACAATTTCTTAATGACCAAGAATAATTAGAATCCTAATTATTATCCAAACACCAATTTCCTACTAATTACATAATTAAGCATTATAATTTTTTTTTTCTTTGATAGGTATCATTATAAAATTTTTATTATGATAATAAATCATGATATTTTGGGATATTTGGTAAGTTGTTAAATTACTATTTTTTCAAATTAAAGTAAGAACAAAAATATTATAATTAATTTTATAAAAGTTTTACACATGTAAAAATAAATAGATTTAACACCTCAAAGTATTAAGACATTAATAAAAATAAACAATTTAACACTTACCAACATTAAGACACTTATAAAAAATAAATAACCTAAACACTTAATGATATTCAACTCTACTTAGATTTAAGCCAAAATCAAGTCCATTCACATTTTAGACAAAAAAAAACACCGCCTAAGACTATTTCCTAGTAGGAATATGACTCATTTTCTTAATGACATTAGAAACTAAAATACTAAAACCATTTCTAATAAAATAGAAACAAACTCCAAATAAAACTATGAAATACTATTGTTTTTGATATATATATATAAAACTATGAAATGCTAGAATTATTAAACCTAATTTTTTAAAAATATATATATATTTTTCCTTTCTCTTTCATGAGTCTTCATAGGGTGCTTTCCATGTTGTTCCCTATCATCTCCCTTGACTTGGAAAAGCTCAACTCCAACAAGTGAAACCAATGATACTTTCATAAAGGTATCAGGACATTGAAATTTAAGAGAAGTAACCTGAGTATAACAAGAAAGAGGGCAAATTTTCTACTTGACTAAGAATTTGTTATAACTAATAATTTGATAATCAAGTACACCTTCAATCTCTTCCTTTAAGCTTTAGTGGTAAGCAAATAAGAGTGCCATGATCTGATTATCAAACAAAATCAATATTGCCACTAAAGAAGCACTTGCATCATTTAGTATCTCACAAAAGAATGCAATTAGATGCACCTCTTTGCTGAGAACACCTCCAATTCCCATATTAGAAGTGTCTGCTGCCACTTCGAATTTAGAGAAATCTAATAGGTGAACTACAAGTGCTTTTGTCATCCTTTGTTTCCCTTTTTCAAAGGCTTTGCTTGCTGCCATAGTCCAAGAAACCTTGTCTTTCTTCATAAAGTCTTTTATAGGAGCTCTAATTGTGCTGAAATTTCTAACAAATCTCCTGCAGAAAGAAGCTAGGCCATGGAATCTGTAAACTTCATGTAAATTTGTAGGTTAAGGCCATTCTAAAATAGATTTTACCTTTGAAGGATCAGGTTCTACACCCTTAGATGCTACAACAAAGCCTCAAGGTATGATATAAGGAATCATAAATAAACACTTTTTTCAAATTCATGTACAACTTTTCCCAACGAATAACCCTCATCACTTGTTGCAAGTGTAAACCATGATTCTCTTTGGACCTTCTTTCATCAATAATTAGTTTGATAAACCAAAGTTTCTAGGCGATTATACCCAGGGTTTTCTAAGCAATCACAGTTAGGTAAGGCATTCACACCTTAAGAAGCCAGATAACTACTATATTCTTAATAATACTACTCACAAAATTGAAAAGACTACATAGGTTTATATAGACTCATAGAATTCATTTTCCTACCAAAAATAAAGTATAAAAAACAGAAATTTGATTAAAAACTAATAATTAAAACCAATTCTAATAAAATAAAAATATACTTGAACAAAAACTATGAAACACTAAGATTACTAAAATTAATTTTGTTGAATATATTTCTTTTTCCTCCATAACTCTTTATAGGATGCTTTCCATGTTGTTCCCCATCAGAATAACAAATATTATGAAGTGAGGGAGGAGAAAACTCACCCGGAAGGTGTATTTGAGCTTTGATATTTGGAATCTGCCTTCATGGACAAGGCACCATCTTTACCATTCAAAGCCTCTGTGTCTGCATGAAATATCTAATCTAAATTACTATGGCAAAGAAAGAGATTATATATAAGAAGCTAATAAAAAAATAATTCCTAGTTATGATCAACTACATTCAATCAACTAGCTACAAAATAGGTAAAAGCCAAAGCCAAAGAAAATGACATGAGAACCACAACAATGCATGCTTTTTAAACATATATTTGCTTCCATGAAAGTAATTTATACTTTGGTAACCATGAGGTGATAACTTTATTATTAGACATAAGCTTGATATCTACATGGATCCCATCTGTAAACAGCATCACTGAGAAAATCTGTCCGCATTTTCCGAATAAAAGATGTCCACCACCAACTTTACATGAGTATATTTTGATTGTTGGTGTATGAATATCCTTCACATCTCATTCCTATGATTTAGGGAATAGTAAGAATTCACTATGCTAACCTTATATGTAACTTTTTTTAATAAACAAAGATTAGAAATTGAATTTTCCCACAGCATGGAAGTTTTTGCACAGTTTCAAGAAACTACTCAGAAACTGAAAAAAGATTGAAACTCCATCATTTTGAAAGCAATTGCTTGACCAGAAAGTAAGATTCTGTGAGCAACTATTTCACATGAAGTGTTTAATAGTTTGAGTAGGCCTGGTTTCAGTTGGCGGATTGACAAGGACAAATGAGTCCTGGTAGGGAAGAGAGGGATGGAGTCCTCCAGTGCTGTCCAATCCTTGCGATAACGGTTGATATCTTTTATGAGTGTAGTAGTCATACAATTCAACCTGCCAACTTAGCTTTAGCAGCAGTTGTGATTCCTTGACTAGTCTCAACAAATTCCCAGTATCTTAGAAAAAGAAATAGCTGGGCTTCTAATAGTGTCTTAAGTGTTATAGAAAAACAACAAAATTCTAAATCAATGCATTTATGCAACTAATTGACAATAACAAATTATAAAGCAATTCATTGATTCTTGATGTGCGATTATAGATATAGAGGAAAAAGAAGATAATCTGATAGTACCTTGACCTTCTTGGGCAATTGTCTCTACAGCTGTCTGTGTTTTCTTTGATTGAGCAGGAGCAAAACCTGTGTCCATAAATTGTTGAGAAATAGCTGGAAAAGCTAGAAGGATCACACAAATCAACGCATAACTAATGTGCACCTTTTAACTGCAAAGGTTTCATAATAAAACCTAGTATAGCAAATGGAAGCATCAAAATTGCTTCCCCCCAGAATGCATAACGCCAACTAAAATGATCTCCAACCTATAAATGAAGACCAAAACTGAGTTTTATTTGGTCTCTGAAAATAAGATCAAAGGAATGGCGAATTAAAGGAAAGGAAAAAAAAAAAGAGAGTCAACAAACACAACATGAATAATAGGTTGATCACAGGTACGCCATTCCAATAAATCAATATGTGGTTTATCAATACAAAAGAAGACCAAAGAATCATGACTACAACATCAGTTCAGTTAAACTTACCAATCCACCATAAACATAGCCGACTGCAACTCCAGATGGTATACACATGTAGAATATTCCCAGCCAGGCTGTTTTCTGATACAAAGACAGGGTATCACACAGGTTTAATACAGATGAAAAGGAATAAAAAGAGAATAGAATGATTAGTGATAAACACAGAAACAAGGATCCAGAAAGTGCAATATCCTCCTTAGAAAATAAAAAGTAGATACTATTTGCAAATAAATGTTCATCACAAACTTTAAAGCTGCTTTATTACTGTATTTATTCTTATAGGAAACGATGTTTCATTAGAGCTATCTGTCTGCTACTACATTGAACATATTGGGTTTCTGGCTAATTGGCTTGGACCTAAATTTAGTTGCCCTAGGGTCTGATTCACCCACCAAACCAACCTGTCTTATGGATGATCAGTGGTTTGTTCTTGTAGAGGTTGGAGTTGGGGATGGTTATCTTCCAGAAACCACTCACTACAGATTCCAAGTTCTTAAGAAGACTTTCCCCTACTACAAAAAAGAAGTGTGTGAAAAAAGAAAAAGAAAAGAAGAAAGAAAAAAAAGGGATAGATTTGACTGTTCAGACTCTTTGTGTGGTGAACTGGTTTTAGCCATTCTGTGGTAAAAACCCATCATAAGATTTCAGAAGTACATGAAGCATCTTTCTGATATTGGGCCATCAATCAGAGCTGCAGGCACCAAAGTAATATGCATTTGTTTTATGTCATAATGAATGATTTGGCGTTCAAACCCTAACACTGGTATCAGAGCTGTATTAGGATGCTTTCCTGCTTGATGATGTAAAATGTTGTATAAAATACTTGCATATTTTTGGCTTAATATCCTGAGATATTTAGAGGCAACTTTTTTATAAGCATCATGTGTTTCTGAGAGATATTTAGATGCTGAATTTTATGTACAATAATACAAGATAAAATTGATATGGTTCCGAAAGATATTTAGATGTTGACGCATAAAATTTGCGATATTTCTATGCAGCTTTTTTTCTTTAAGCATGACATGCTTTTCAAAAAGAAAAAAAAAAAAAAATAGAAGGGGAGGAGGGCATAAGCCACATGCACAGCAGGTGCACTGCAGCAGAATGCGTGCAGCTGCAATTCACAAATTCAAATATGATTTAATTGGCTCTCTAGAATTTATGTGATTGCAATGCTAATATCAGACTATGAGAAAGTGCCATGACAAAATGTCTAAACTAATTTACTTTTCATGAATATTGATGTGGTCATTTTATTTGTTAGTTTTTTAGATTCCACAGTAATGCATATTTTGAAAATAAGCTATATAATTCAATGTTTTTATAAAAGCATGTTCTTTTTGTTAGCATTAATATTTTGATGTCTAAAAATGCCAAATTCAATATGTCGAATACGTGGTTGTATTTTTGCACATGGATTAACTTAAATAAAAATATTAATCACTTGTGCACAATAAATAATTAGAAGTTTAATAAAACTTTGATCTTGTGACTTGTTAAATATCATTATTGTTCAATTTTTAGTTTATGCCACAAAATTTCATGCGGTATTTGTCATTAATATCCCAATTATTTTTGTTTATATATATATATATATATATATATGACCAATCAAAAGACAAAAAAAAAAAAAAAAAAAAAGAAGAGTATGGAAGTGGACTAGGATCTTGACCTAAATTGTTCCATATTTCCATGATTGATTTAGTGCCTTCTAGAGGCATCGGATGGATGTCGGTAAACTCTTTCTGGGGCTTTGACAGTCAGCTAAAAGGGAAAGTTCTTTGGTGAGTGGTTGTCTTATCCTCAATATGGTTTATGGTTGAAGAGAAATGTTAGGATATTTGACAATGTATAGAAATATGTGGATGCCATTTGGAATTTGATTTACTTTTTCTCCTCCCTTTAGGCCTTAGTCATTGAGCCTTTTGCCAGGATTCCTTTAAATCTTCTATTATTAAATTGGAAGAATGTTTGCTACTTAAAAAGATTAAATGAAAAGGCCATGCTTGATTGGTTACCTCTGCCAGTAGATTCAATAAGGTTAGATTTTGATGAGTGTTCCTTGGGTAATCCTGGACAATTAGGTGTGGATATCGTTTAGGTACAGTACCAAGAGCTTACACTAAACCTACAAGAATGGGTTCAGTTATTGCAACAGAGATACTAGCACTATCGGAGGTTTGCTGCAGGCTAAGGCTTTATGTCTACCCAACCTAACCATAGAGAGAGATTCAACCATTGTAATATCTTAGGTGTCTTATAGGGAGAGGCTCATGGGAGTGACAATTGGATCTCAAAAAAATTCTATATGTTGCTAGAGAGGTGGGTGCCCCTTATCTTGGGTTCCTCATTAGGTCAATCAAGCTGAAAACCAGTTGGTGCATAAGTTTTTTATATGTGCACATTGCTTTTTCTACTTATTATCCATGCACATAGTTTTAGTTTTTATGGAGTAGTATACATGTCTGATCGACAATTACACATTTTAAAAGGATTGCTCATCCTCCTTTTTATTTACCATTTATTGAATAAATATATTTGTTTATAATAATAATAATTATAAATAAAAAAAAAAAAAAAAGAGGATATGGCAGCCAAGAACATAGTAGCAAATCTAAACAAGGGTAAGCTTTAAAAATCTTACCCTCTCTCGTTTAAGTTGAGGCTTACATCAAGTTATGTCTCAAGGCTTACACCTTCCCTTGTTTGAGCAAAACACCTCAAAGCTACCTTTAGCCTTTTAAAACTTCAAGGTTGTTTTCTCTCTTTTTGTTTAAGTTGAGGCTTATATCATGTTATGTCTCAAAGCTTACACCTTCCCTCGTTTGAGCAAAACACCTCAAAGTTACCTTTAGCCTTTTAAAACATCAAGGTTGTTTTAGCATCTTGTGTTGTCACACATGCTTCAAACTCTTTGCAATCCATTGTGATAACATGGTTGCACTTGCTTATGCCAAAGACCCTAAGGCCCATTGAGAATAGCTTTTTGTTTTTAATTTTAGTTAAAAGTTAAAGTCAAAGCCAAAGCCATAATTTTCAAAAGATAATATTGATATTTTAAAAGTTTACTTAAATATAAAATAACTTCTTGCATAAGCCAAAATAGAGTTTTTACAAGAAATAACATTTTCTTGATTTTCATATTAAACTTTTTTTCAAACCATAATGTCACAGGATGCTTCAAATGACCCTCCCCATGGGCTTATATAAAGCCCAGGAAGCTTCTGGAGACTCATGGAGCCATCTACACTAAGCCATTAGTGGGAAGAGTGTGGAAGGTTCTAGAGATGTCTAGGGATGTCCACACATCTCTACACTATGGTGGAAGGCATAAGGGGAGTCCAAGGCCTTCTAGAGAATTCTAGGAATCTCTTGTATATTCTTGTACATAGGTTTGTATATAGAATTGTATAGGGTATTCTAGAATCTTCTTGATTTGTAAGGAACCCTCCAAGGTTCCAGAGAGTTCCATTGGTGCCCATAAATAGGTGAGGCTCTCATTTGGCCAAGGCACCACCCAAGAACCTAACCAACCAAGCAAGTGAGTTCTCAAAGCACTTGTAAAAGCTTCCTTGAGCAATAAAGCTTCCATTCTTTAAGAATCGCCTAG